>CM044437.1:133633282-133659722 GCA_024363595.1 Xenopus borealis
AAAATATTCTTTTGGGCCCCAATTTTTTTTCTTTTTCAATAAATTTTTATCTGTTTTCACATTTCTTATGTTTCTTGTACAATGACCATGATCATAAGTGCATAGTAACATTAGTTACATACCATTGTATGTGTTACATATCGTTACAATCGAAATATGACATTTTTACTATGGTTAATTTGACAGGGATAACATGGTTATATGTTTAACATTGTTGAATATGGATTGTAATTAAAAACAAAAAACGAAATCATATAACAACCAAAATATAAACAAGCAGGTTTACCTTACTTGGTAGAGTGGTATATCTATTCTGAAGGTATTATAATGACAGTAAGTATGTTGGTAGTGTGTCACCGTATCTATATGTAATCCATGGTTGCCAGGGCCCCAATTTTTTTTAACTTGTTAGGGGGCCCTGTCGCCAATGTTTTTTTTTTTAAATTAAGTTGCAAGGGGGGCCCTGGCACCAATGCTTTTTTTTAAACTTTTATGGAGGCCCTGATGACAATGTTTTTTATTTTTTTTTAACTTATAAGGGAGCTGTGACCACCAGGGGTGGGGATTGGGCGCGAGTGTGGGCGGGACCCAGGGGGCCCTGAAAATTTTGTTGTGCGGGGCCCTGTGATTTCTAGTGGCCGCAGTGGGAGCAGTTCATTGTAATCAATTTCATAAATTTTAATCCCATAACTGCTGCCGATCAAGACTCTTGTCACCCCCACCCATCTAAGGAAGAATGTGTGGCTCACTGAAATAAGATAGTAAGCCCTGAAGCACAAAGCCCAGTTCTGTTCCCATGTCAGTCAGTTTACCGCCTGTGGATAAGGAACACAATTGCCATAATATTGAAAATGATTAGCAGTATTTGTTATATTTTATATTTTATGGGAGATATGTACCATGACTTAGATTTCAAATTGAACATCGGCTCATCTTTAAAATTTGAGCACTTTTAAGTTCTTTTTGAAAATACATTTTGTGCTTTTGACTGAACTGTTGTTGGGGTGTTATTATGATTAACATGTATTTATAAAGCGCCACTCACTCCAAACACTGGAAATTGCAACAACCAGACTTGGAAAACTTTAAGTGCAATAGCATCTGATTTAAGGCGAACTGCAAGCACAGTTGTGTTCATTTTGATGCATTGGCTGCAATTGTGTAAAGTACAACTCCTTCTGGTGAGCAAAACAAAAATGGAATTCTGGGGGAAGAAATGCTAACTTATGGGAAAAACATATAGGTTGTTCTTGAAATCGCACTTTCTTTGCTGCACTTGTGGATACAAAGATCTTATTGTGTTGATCATGTTTATTCTATACTACAAAATGTGGAATAATTTACCTTTTCCAGGGCACAAGTATAGTTGCCACCTGGCCGGTATTTTTGGTGGTTGATCCCAATGTTATTAATAGGAAAAAAGATTAATATATAAGAAGGCCGGTATTTTTTTCAATAAAAATTGGCACAAGTGCAGCGGTCGGTGGGGACAACCAAAGCTGCGATGCCAGTTGCCCCTCTTGAAACCACAAGGGACCTTCTGACGTCCGTCACTCAACGCATGCGCACATGCATTTTGTGTCACATTGCAATGTGGAGGTGAACGTGGTCCAGCAGGGCTCATGAAGGCCTGGAGCCCACCAGGTTTTTCTCCCAAAGAACCTACAAGGGATCAATTAATGCTCATATACCAGATCTTTTATAAGAAGCGCAGTTAAGCCCTTAGGCTAGGTGTAGGGTTGCCACCTTTTCTAAAAATTTATACCGGCTGGTGGGGGTGGGCAGGAACAAAAAGGGGGCGAACTGTCATGTAAAAGGGGGCAGAGTCACACATAGTAATGCAAAAGGGGAGGGGCAACATGCGCGATGGACTGAAACCTGAAAAAACGGTAAAACTAAGCAAATTTGGGGTGGGCCAAGGGCTTTTTCTTAAGAGTATTACAAATTACCGGCAACTACATTGGCTAGGCCGGTTAAACACTGGCCGGGTGGCAACCCTAGCTAGGTGGTAAGGATAAGGCTCTGATGTGGGCAGAAGTTGCAGCCCATATGCCTGTCGTTGCAGTAAGAATCGGGACAACTGAATATTGGTTGGTTGGTGTTTTCATGCATTCATGAAGTCAGTCAGTGGGGTGACTAGTTCTAATTTTAGCCTTTTTAACAACAGTGACAATTTGGATCATTTTGGTGTGACCCCGTAGACTTGGTGTTGCTGACTGGCAAGCATTCGAGTTTCCAGGGATAGTAGAACAAATGGTGCCAGTCCCTGTCTATCTCTTGTTGGCTTCTGCTGGCTTCCACTGTAACTCTGCTTATTTATCTCTCTTGTTTCATTGGACCCCAGTATTTCATGACACTATCTACCCCCAAAAAATAATTAATTGCCCCCCTTGCATTTCATAACACCCTGTGGCCCCAAAGCATTTCATGACAGACACAATGACGTCCCTGCCCCAAGGTTTATACAGACTTTATCATCAGTGATCCTTCAGGCCTATCACTTACAGGCAACTGTGGGTACAATTTATATAATGTAGGAAATGAAATCTATCAAGAGTGTAAAAACCATCCGGAGGGGAGCAGCCAGTACTTGGAGGGAGGCTGCTGTGTGGGGCCTTAACAAGCGTGGGGCCGATTGGGCCAAATAGAATCATCTGTTTGACGAATACTTTTAGTAAGGAAAAATGATTGCAACGTGTCATTGCCCTAAGGCCAGACACACAATAAAGTGGTTAAGTTTAAATGCAGAGTTGTCGATTTCATTATCTTCCCAAGAAACCAAAAATTCATTCCATCTCATAATAAAATCCTTATAATTCTTAAAAGGAAATACCACAGTCTGAAAAACAGGCTGCTATGAAATACCTCTCCTGAAATCATATAAATATTGAGAGTGTTGCCATATCTCTCCATCTGTGATAAACAGATAGCCTCTGTGCCACTTCAGGTCATATAGATGTATTTATTAAACACACACACTTATCCTGTATATATTCCCCTTTCAGTGGATTGAAGCTCCAAGCTCTGAAATGGAAATCTTCCAACATTCTGCAGAATTCCAAGAAAACCAAAGAACAGCGCAATGAAAGGTAGGTGCCAGCACATGTGCCATGCCTGCTAGCTGTGTTTTAAATAAAATTATTCTGGACTGTTTTTTAAACAGAAAATATTTGTTTTAACACGAGCGAAAATGTAAATGTAATTTTCGGGGTCATCTGCAAAAAAGAAAGAAAAAAGGGCTAATAAAAAAAGCTTAAAAACAATTAAAATTTTGTACAATGCAATGTTTGTTTTGGTGTAATTGTAGCTAATTGTAATTGTAGCACAAACACATTCTCTCACATGTTTCTCAACTGCTGGGGGTTTTGCTGCTGCAACATCAAGCATGAGTGTCTATAGGATCATCTATAGGAAATCCTCTACTTACCACTTGGTCAAAGCAGGTGTCAAGTACAAGGCTCTCTTTCACCAGAGTCCTGCCGTGGGTCGCAGTGGTGTAACTACTCCCTGGTGGGCCCCGGGACAGAACGGGCACCTGGGCCCCCCTGTCGGGCCCTTACCTCTATAAATGCCATGCTGGAGTGTTGATGCCATGTGTGCTGTAAAATCTCCCACTAGATAAACACCTGCCACAACCATTATCGTGGCTCTGATGGGCTCCAAGGGAGTGGGGGCCCTGGTGCAATTGCACCCCTGGTAGTTACGCCACTGGTGGGTCGGGTACCAGTGGGTTATCTGCAAAGAAAGCTGGTACCATGCAGAACGATGCATTTCTCAGGTGCAAGAATAGATGCGGGCCTGCAGGGTCGCTGGTCTGCGGGTTGAGGGTTGGGTTGCGGGTCTCCTCTTGCTGGGGCTTTCTCTCAGTAGTTTGCTTCTGTCCCTCTACCTCTCGGCTATATGGCACTTTTGATGGTGTCACTTCCAGTTTGCAGCAACATCACTTCCAGTTTGCAGCAACATCACTTCTGGTTTGATGGTAGTTGTTGGGTTGCAGGTCGGGTTGCACATAACGCAGTCCGATCCAGGTTGGGTAGCGGATCAAAGTGGGTAAATGTGTGGGTTGCAGTTTGGGTTGCAGGCTGCGGGTTCGGGTCCGGTGTAGGTCTTAGAAATTTGTTCCAAGCAGGACTCTAGAGTGTGCTGCACCTTGAGCATCTTGTTCTAAAGAAAGCCTAATTGGCAAACTGGTGCAATGTGGAAGCAAGTGCTTTATATAGGCAATTCTGCAACCGTGACAGAACCATTTGCATTAACCATTAATAAATGAGCCCTGTTGAGAATTGTGATGTAGGAGCGTAATTACAGAGGAAGCAGACCCTGCACCTGCAGGGGGCCAAGGAGGTATAGGGGGTCATGAGGCAATAATTAATGAATCACTTTAATATATTGGTAAAACAGGACATTATTTGGATATTTTGGGGTCCTAACATTTGCTGTGGGACCCAGTAACATCTATTTATGCCACTATTGTTAAGGGCAGGCCTGGATTTGGGGAAAGGCCACCTAGGCCCGGGCCTAGGGTGACAGGATTTTAGGGGGCAGCATACTGCCCAGCCACACCCACATTGGTTCAGAAACACTGGGGATACACAGGAGATACAATAGTTTTTTTAAATTTCCCATGCACCAATCCCCATTGCTCCAGTCCTGATGATAAAAATTTGCGAATTAAGAGCAGAGTATGGGGGGCAACGAATGTCATTGGGCCTAGGGGTGCCTACTATGTTAATCTGGCCCTGGTTAAGGGTTCAGAAAAGGGCAACGAAATTAATTATCTACTGTAACTTACAAAAAATACCTTCATAAACTTTATAGGGAATCCAAAGGAAATACAATCTACGAGGAGTATATAAAAAGATGTCTAAAATTATTTTAAGTTAGGGCTGCAGTAGCATAGCAAATGTATATTTACATTAATGGTGTAACACGTTGGTGATAGGTGCAGCATGTAAAGCTATGGATCTGTTAGATCTGCTCATTTAGCAAATTTACCCAATAATTGCATATTTCCCTGATTCCCTTATACATTCACATTTCTAACTATATATATTTATAGATCAGTATCTATACTAACAAACTGTAAATCTTAAAGGGATACTGTCATGGGAAAAAATGCTTTTTTTCCAAATGCATCAGTTAATAGTGCTGCTCCAGCAGAATTCTGCACTGAAATCCATCTCAAGAGCAAACAGATTTTTTTATATTTCATTTTGAAATCTGTCATGGGTCTAGACATATTGTCAATTTCCCAGCTGCCCGAAGTCATGTGACTTGTTCTCTGATAAACTTCAATCACTCTTTACTGCTGTACTGCAAGTTGGAGTGATGTCATCAAGTCTGCTGGAGTAGCACTATTACCTGATGCGTTTTGAAAAAAAAAAAACAATTTTCCAATGACAGTATCCCTTTAAGATCATAACAGCCTTGGGTATTATGCTTGTTTGAGAAATCAAAACCAAAGCCACTCTTCAAGGTATTATAGAATCTGTCTATAATGCCCTTTAATGTACTTGTAAATAGTAATCATGTCCCCTCACAAGTGACTTTACTCCAGAGAAGACAAACTGAACCATTGCAGTCTACTCTCATCCCTTTTACCAATTTAGTTGCACAACTCTCTCCAACTCTCTCCAAAACTGCGCTGCATACTCAAGATGAGGCCTGAGTCTATAAAGAGGTAAAATTATGTTTTCATCCCTCATGTTAATGCCCTTTTTACGCCAGTTGCTTTAGACACCACTGAATGACACTGCCTAGAGTTACACAGCTTCTTATCCACAAAAATTGCCATCCTTCTCAATTAAGGATACCTTCGACACATTTAGTATATAACTCACATTTATGTTACTTCTGCCAGTGCATTACTTTGCACCTATCAACAATGAACCTAATTTGCTAGTTTACTGCCTAGTTTTCCAGTTGATGCAGATCACTCTGCAAAGTGGCAGCATCCTGCATTGAACTTTTGCAAAATTTAGAGTATAGGTTCCTGCTCAACTCCTCATAAAAGGCAATTAAATTATTCTGCGTAAAACCATAATGGCACATTATACATTAGTACTGTAATTTTTTATGTTTTTTTATTTCCCCTTTCAAAAGCTTTTTCTGCTAACAAGTCTATAGTTTTCAGGCTATGACCAGGATCCATTTTGGAATAGTTGCACCACATTAGGAATCCACCAATCAGCTTGCCAGAACTAAGGAATCATGAACAATTGAGCAAAGAAGTTTTGCAATCACATAGCTAAGCTCCTTTAGTACCCTGGGATGAATTTCATCCAGTTCTGGACCTTTGTTTACCTTTATACGTTCTAGTCTCTTCATTATGTATGTGCTGGTGATGTTAATGATTTGTGTTACATGTACTGAGGATGATTCACTGTAAATAACATTCTAATATGTATTTGATTTATTAAAATTTGCAGACGATAAATATATGTCCTGAAAAATGTCCTGGAGCAAAGCTGTGGCTAAAGTTTGTATCTGGTAAGGCCTCGATCTGCAAGGAGTATAATAAATCTACAATAAAATATAGGTAGGTACATTGGAGTAGATTCTCAGGGAAGAAGGTATCATGTTCTAGTAATGAGTGCAGCTCTGGAATAATCCTGTAGGACCAGCTGGAGGAGGGAGTGAGAGAGGGAACAAAGCAGATTGCTGGTTGAACATGGAAAGCATTTACAGGCTAGATGTTTTATTTTAAATTCAGAAAAGCAACAGGCAGTCAGTACTAGGAATAGAAGAGTGGGAATGCAGAATAGGATTTCCCAGTAATTAAAGGGGTTGTTCACCTTTGACATAACTTTTAGTATGATATAGAGAGTGATATTCTGAGACAATTTGCAATTGGTTTTCATTTTTTATTGTTTGTGGTTTTTAAGTTAATTAGCTTATTATTCAGCAACTCTATAATTTGCAGTGTCAGCAATTTGGTTTCTATGGCACAAATTACCCTAGCAACCCTGCATCGATTTGAATAAGACAAAGGAATATGAATAGGAGAGGGACTGAATAGAATGATAAGTAATAAAAAGTGGCAATAACAATACATTTGTAGCCTTACAGAGCATTTGTTTTTAGATGGTGTCAGTGACCCCAATTTGAAATCTGCAAAGAAACAGAAGAAAATTGCAAATAATTTAAAAAACTATGAAAAATAAATAATGAAAACCAATTGAAAACTTTCTTAGAATTGGCCCTTCTACAATATACTAAAAGTTAACTTGAAGGTGAACCACCCCTTTAAATAACTTAGTCTTGTAGAAGTAATCATGATCACACATAGAGGGCATTGTAAAGAGAATGGAAAATAGCAGTCTAAAACACCAAACCATGAAAAGAACCAATCTGCCTGTGATACAGTCATGAATTGTGAAAACAATGTCATAATGTAACGAAAATCATATTGTTATATAATCCCAAAGAAAGGACAAATGAAAAAGTTGCTCACATGTTCAAGCTCTAAGAGGAAAAAAATACAAATTATTAGGCTAGATAACAAAGCCAGTGTATTTGTTTCTGTTTATTTACTAATTAAAGAATCATTTTTATTACCTACATCAGAATCATGTTTCTCCCATGAGAATAAAGTAGATGATAGCAGAGATTAAAGGGGCTGATTAGCATTCGGTCTATTCATATGCTAAACATTTAGGAAGTCATTAATGGCATCTCTGAAGCTTCCGAGGATGAAAATAAGTCCAATCTAATTCTAAACATCTTTTTTTTTTCTTTTGCTTTATATGGAGCTGTGGAAGCTGAGAGGAAAGATACCAATGGCAGGGAATTTACTGAATGCATGGCTGAGCCATTTATTACATCTGTGTCTCAGGCTTTAAAGGATGGGGGGTTTATTCTCAGAGTTCCAGCCATTCTCTGTTGAGCTTGCTGTCTGTGTGATGTGCTGTTGTTGTAGGACAGAATGACCTCATGGCAAAAAACATCTCCTAGCAACCTGCACAGCGCAACATTCATCCATCAGCCGTCTTTTTACCATGAGATCGGCAAATAAAGTCTTGTCACTCAAGCCATATTATAATGCCACAATAAACAATGCTTGCATAATGAATAAACAGCTCCTGAGAGCAAGTCATGGGCCCTTGTTGCTTTATTTCTTTTGTTTAGGTATTTTATCCCTATACATGACTTTGTATTGCATCATAAATCCAGGAACTTTAAGTGCTCTATTTGGGTATTGAACCCTGGTCTCTGGCGTTCTTTTATTTAAATTTTATGTCCCGAAATGCTAAACAATTACATTACAAGACCACCACACGTTCATGGGTGCCACCATCTTGCCCAAAAAGTGGAGCGCTCCTGATTTGGGCCTACAAGTGGGGACTGAACTGAAAAAGCTTGACTGACTTAGGATAATGGCAAGAAGGAGTAAGCACTTATAGGGGCATTTGCTCGAATAGTCTCTATTCAATTGTGTGACAATTCGAATATGCAAATTAAGTATTTTCGTCTATCGAATATACAATATTCAGTCGCATCAAATTGATCGAATAGATTGAATAAATATAAATTCGATCGTTCAACTATTCACCAGTTGAATGCTTCGATCATTCGATTCGCACGATTTTGTCGACAATTAGAGGCTTAATCCAAACTGTAAGTATACACAAAGGAGTAGAATGTGGTTTGTCCCAGGTGTCCCGCTGGTGCTCCATCCACATCCTGCAATATGCAGGACAAACGGACATGGATGCAGTTTAACTGCTAAGGTGCATGTTTATTTCCAATCCACACAACACAACATGTTTTGGGCACCATATACACACTGAAACCTGTTGTGTTGTGTGGATTGGAAATAAACATGCACCTTAGCAGTTAAACTGCATCCATGTCCGTTTGTCTTGCATATTGAACAATTTACAATTAGAGGCTTAGTAAATCTGTCCCTAATAGTGTCACGAACGCCTCGCGGAACTCTTGCAGGAGCTCCAGGGCGGCGCGTCTCTCTTTGCCGGCACCGCATGGCCGCCACGTGGATAGAGGCGCCGGTGCAATGACCTCATGGAGTGGCGCCAAATTCAAAATAAATAGATGCTCAGGACGCTGGTTCAATGCCCAAGTACAAGTTTTGAGTAATTCATTCCTGGGTGCTCTATAATTCTAATATTGTTTTCTGGACTTTGACCCTTGCCTAGACCTTGACCCTGCTCTTGCTGCCTGCCTCCTTGTTCATTGCCTGGACTCAGTGCCGGTCTTAAGCACATTAGATCAATTGGGCCCCACGCTTATGGGGGCCCCGCTCCAGTGCGAGCTCTGATTCCTATTCCCTTAATCCCCCAGTAGCCCAGCCTACCCCTAATCCAGATTGGCCCAGCCCGCTCAGACCTGACTGGCCCAGGCCACAGCTGAACCTGATTGGCCCAGCCCACCCCCAAACCCAATTCAACCAGCCGCGCCAAACCCAATTGGCCCAAATAACAAGTAATAACAAGTTTACAGTGGTAACCAAAATTTTTTTTGCACACGCATTAAACAGAGTGAGAGAACATTTTCTCCCAGTTGCCCAGCCTGCTCCCACCCCCAACTGGCAGCCGCCACTTGGACAGAGGGAAAGCAGGCACTGTTTGCCCATCCAGCTCTGTGACCATGTGACAGACAGCAAAGTTCCTTCTAGGGGGCCCCACCAAAATGGTTTCAAATTGGACCCCGCGCTTGGTACAACCCGGCCCTGCCTGGACTTTTGACTTCGATTGCGTCTGAACCCTTTCTGTACTACATATCTGGACTTTAACCTTTTGCTTCCTCCTTGGTCCTGGCAAACTCCCACTGCGAGCCGATAGGCCCCCCTGACAAATAGCAAGTTTTAACTACTTAAAAATGTGGGGCTTGAAACCCCATGTAGGGTCAGAACCAGCAGTGCAGAGAATAGAAAGGAATAGACAGATGCTGCTTTCAACCAATGACTCTAAAATCACTGAAAATGTTTCATTAATGTGTTTTGGAAACCTTTGAATTGGTTTTCTCATTAAACATGTTTATATTTGGTGCCACTGACTAAGCCTGAGCAGTTACTGCTTTCTACCGGAGGTAAACATCTATTTGTGTATGTAAACATGCAGCATATCCCTGAGTCAGCAGATCCATGCAAAGTAACAGAAGGAAGCCTTTCAGAGCCAAGCCTAGTGGGGTTTTTGCAAGAGAAAAAAGGATGTTTCATACATTAAGAAGGCAAAGGAGAAAAAATTGGAAACGTGTATTTGCTGGAGAGAGAGAGAGGCAATGAAGATGGAGCAGGACTGGGTAGAGAGCCAGCAGCATCAGTAGGTGACTGCCAGGGACTCTCAGATTTCCTCATGCTCAGCAGCAGCTTCCAGGTCTCTCAGCCAAATGTCTATTGTTAGAATATCTTCCCCTGGGCTTCTGCTCTTTGTGCTGGATCAACTGCTTTTGCAGCTGGGCATCATGTGTTACTCAAAGGGGTTATTTATTAAAGTCTGAATGCCAAAAATGCGAAATTTTTTAGTTTTTTTTTGCTATAAAATCTGAATTGTTAGTTGGAAAAAATACTGACATTTTTGAGATTTATTATACCCTGAAGGTAGAAAAAACTGATGGAAAAAGGATGTATATCAGTCAATGGGAGAGGTCCCTATCCAATTTTGAAGTTTCCGTCTGCGCTGGAATTAGTTGAAAATCCGACTTTATCAGAGTTTTCGATTCTGAAAAATTCAGGCTTTTGGGGAAAAAGTTTGAAAAAATTAAGTGATTCGGAAAAAAATCTGAAAAAAACATATGATTCGGATTTTCATTCAATTTTATAGAGTTTGTCGATGGTCCAATTCAATCGTGCTTTTTTATGTATGCATGTATAATTTTATTTGTAAAGGAGCCGCAACACTGTACAGTGCATAGAAGTACAATATAAATAAATATACATGGGGAAGATAAATCATATAACAAAAATACAGAATCATAGGACAAAAAATTTAAGTGCTATGTGGTAAGAGACATAGTGGGAAGGAGGTCCCTGCCCTGTAGAGCTTACAGTCTAAGTGGATGGGAGGCTAATAATCAGGCACAAATTGGAGAAGAAAAAGTACACAAGGTAAGACATAGTCAGTAGGCACAGTACTATGCTAATGTTCTAGTGCTCCAAAAGGTAGGCTCTTAGTTTTTTCTTGAAATTATTGAGATTGCGAGAGGATTCCTTATGGAGGAATTCAGGGATGGAATTCCAGAGGTAAGGAGCAGCAAGATAGAAGGGTTTGACATGAGAGGTGGCAGTGGATGTGGATGGTGTGAAGAGAAGGTGGCTCTGAGAAGAGCGGAGAAGACGACCAGGAACGTATAGTGAGACAAGAGAAGAAATGTAGTGAGGAGCAGAGGACTGAAGGGCTTTGAATGTTAGTAGAAGGAGTTTATATTCTATCCTTTGATTAACAGGCAGCCACACTAAGGATTTTAGTTGGGGCTGAACAGGTTTCCTTTTAGGAGAGAGCAAAAGGATTCTGGTAGCAGAGTTTAAGGGGCAAATTCACTTAAACACGAAGCGTATAACACTAGCGCTAATTCGCCAGCGTGACATCAAATTCACTAACATCAAATTTTCACTAGCGAAGTGGATAGACTAGCGCAA
The DNA here is from genome assembly GCA_024363595.1 of Xenopus borealis. Classification (NCBI taxonomy): domain Eukaryota; kingdom Metazoa; phylum Chordata; class Amphibia; order Anura; family Pipidae; genus Xenopus; species Xenopus borealis. Next base: position 133,644,879 of record CM044437.1, read on the forward strand.
CTTTGCACCCCAACGCCAGGCAAAGTTGCGCACTGACGAAGGATCGGAATTACGCAAATTCACTAAGATGACCATTTTACTGAACATTACCACTTATGCTAGATGTTACTTCACCAGGTCAGACCTGGTGAAGTTCAATAAAATAGTTAGGAGTTTGAAAAAAAAATGGAAATTTTTTCTATCCCAAAAAAAGGCTGGCGTGTTTTACCTTTTGTAGGGTGATAGCCTGAAAAAGAGCGAAATTTTTTTGGGGGGTTACCCTCCTTCTCCCCCTACATTTCCTTACATATGGCAACACAACTATACAGGGGGCACATGTTTAGGGCAATAGGATAACTTTATTTTATTTATTAAAGGTTTCCTGGGCTTGTGTAGTGGAATGTAGTGGCTGTAACATATACTTCTATTATACTTTGAAATTCGCTCTGTATGCAAATTAGGCATCGCTAGCGTAAATGCGCTTTGCCTGGCGAAGTAACACTAGCGCAACTACGCTACAGTTGGCCGGCCGTAACTTCGCACTTTAGTGAATTTGTGTAGCGCTGGCGAAAATTTGCCTGGCGAAGTGCAGCGAACGTTAGAGAAGGCAATGCTAGCGCATTTTCGCCGCTTAGTGAATTTGCCCCTAAGACTGATTGGAGGGGGACAGAGATGAGAGTCAGGAAGACCGGTTAGGAGGAGATTGCAATAGTATAAACGGGATTAGATAAAGGCATGAATTAGTGTTTTGGCTGTTGTTTGTGAAAGAAACAGACGTATCTCGGCTATATTGCGGAGGAGGAAATGACAGGATTTGACAGTATTATTAATATTATTAGAGAAGGAAAGGGAGTGGTCAAAGATCAAATACCGCCAAGCAGTGTGCTGAATTAACCGGGTTAATAGTCGTGCCATCAATAGTAACGGTGAAAAGAAGAGAAGGGCTCAGTTTGGGTGGAAAGACATGAGCCCAGTCTTGGTCAAGTTGAGCTTGAGGTGGTGTTGGTTCATCCAGGAAGAGATAGCTACTAAGAAAACAAGTTATGTGGGTGGATTTATTGTTTTTTATTTAGTGTATTTAGTGTATTGTCCTCCACATCCGCTCTGGCACTAGCGTACAGAAATCTGACCATTTAACCCAGAGACAGGGATTGTGGGTGTGACTGCATGAGTGGCATGGGTGTTGATAGCATCAGACCGAGTTGTAGGCATTTACCAGTGAATCAGGATCAGAAGAAGTAGTGATGGAGGAGAAGCTAGAACTGAGAGTGTCAGATAGTATTGAGATGTAGTACCGTGTTAGCCATTCGAAAAAATGTATAAAATGTAAAGTTTGGTGATATATTTTATTGGCTGAATAAGTAACAATTGCAAGCTTTCGTAGCACACAGGCCCCTTAGTCAGGCAAAATACAAATGCTTCATTTGTATTTTGCCTGACGAAGGGGCCTGTGTGCTCCGAAAGCTTGCAATTGTTACTTATTCAGTTAGCCAATAAAAGGTATCACTAAACTTTACATTTTATACAGTGTCAGAGCAGTTACATCAGTTATGAAATAGAATTTTTGGTTGAGGTTTAGTAGAGGGGGGGAGTGTGCGAGATAGAAAAAGAGATAAGATGGTGATAAGAGAGAGGAAAAGGATCAATGTTAAATGCAAAGACCAGATCTAGGCAGTGACCATGCTTATGGGTAAGTATATTTGTCCACTGCTGGAGATCAAAGGAGCTGGTTAATGGAGAAAATATGATGGCCAGGACTGGGAGGGGTTATCAATGTGACAGATGAAGTTGCCCAGAATAATTGCCGGGCTGTCACAGCATAGGAAAAAAAGAGAGCCAAAAGAGGAAAATGTGACAGGAGATTTAACAGAAGGAGGTCTGTAAACAACAGCTACCCGTGCAGCAAGAGGGTAGAACAGTTGAACTGCATGCACCTCAAAAGAAGGAAACAAGAAGGAAGGTGTAGAGATTAGTTTATAGTGGCAACGAGAGGATTGCAGAATGCCTACTCCTCCCCCAGATTATTAATAAATACGTCGAAACTTGCACAGCACCAATTTGATAAAAATGCCTCTATTGTGATTTACATGGCAATCAACAACCTGGTCCACAACGTTTCAGGCCTTCTCTGACCTTTTTTATTAATAAATAAGGTCACATGGTAGATCCTTGCTTGGTGAGACTTTTTTATTTAAAGGGCAAGGAAAGTGTAAAATAGAATAAGGCTAGAAATGCTGTATTTTGTATACTAAACATAAACATGAACTCACTGCACCACAAGCCTAATCAAACAAATGATTTATGCTTTCAAAGTTGGCCACAGGGGGCTGTCATCTTGTAACTGGTAAGTAAGGTGGGGGGCTCCCCCTGCTGTTCATAAATATGATTGTTTCCCCGGACAGAAGTTAGGGACCGTCTGACAATTCCTATCCACAGCACTAAATGAAGGGAGAATCTCACTGCATACAGTCAGGTTTCTTATAAAAACAGTACACATTATTTAAAGTATATTGGAGATAGCTTTCTTTTTCATTAAAGAACATAAAAATGGGATTTTATTTCTTTGCCTTTCCTTGCCCTTTAAATAATCAGAAAAATTCAGATTTTGATAAATAATGCCCAAAGTGTCAAGGTTCTGGGGGTCATTTATCAAAGTAGAGTAGTGGCAAAAACAGCACAGACACCATGGGGCAGATTCGCACACCTCTCACCACTTTGCCAGGGGCAAATTGACTCCCAATAAACAAATTCACTAATATGCGAAGTTGCATCCTGGGAGCTGACTGCTGGTGACTTTTCACAAGCGTTACTTTGGCAGTGCGAGCATTCCAAAGTGAAGATGCATTAGCATTCGTTATGCCTAGTGAAAATTCGTTAGTGATCTTGTGCTTAGGTCAATTTGCATTGGGCGGGGAATTTAAAGTTGTATCGACGTCTTTATTATAAATTTTGGTGCAAATGCTTGAAGTTCACACTTTTTATTACAAATGTCCAGGGAACCTTAATAAAGGTAAGAGAGTTAATATAATGCCCTACACATGAGCCCTCTGTAAAATGCTCCAATATATTATGAAATGTCGGGAGAAAACCGGTTACTCAAAAAAAGTTTGTTAGGACTTTTTCAGGCAATCCCGCTTCAAAAAAGGAAAATTCGTCAGTGTTTTTTGGAACTTTAATGCATTTTCAGCAGACGGGATATGATGTAATTGACAGAAGACTGAGGAAGATCTAGCTTCTTTTTACCACTTCACCTCGTCTGAGGTGGCAAAGTCAACTCTAGCGAAAGAGGTAACGCTCAGTAAAATGCGCACTGAATTTGCAGAGTAATGTCCTTTTGCCAGAGCGAAGAGTCGCCTGACGTTCCTGTAGCAAATTGTCCTCTGCGCCCAGGGCCTTATTAACATAACGGACGCCCCCTTTATTCGCAAATTTTCATCATCAGGACCAGAGCAATGGGGATTGGCAAATGGGAAATGTAAAAAACTATCCTATTTTCTGCATATCCCCAGTGTTTCTGAACCAATGTGGGTGTGGCTGGGCAGAATGCAACCCCCTAAAATCCTGCCACCCTAGGCCCGGGCCCTAGGTGGCCTTTCCACAAATCGGGGCTTGTCTGCGTCTGTTAATAAATTGCTAACTCATAGCGTTCTTTAAGAGTCATGTCCCTTGTGAAGCCAGACTGGTTAGCCAGTGGAACATTCATAGGCAAAAATAAATAAATAAATACATTTATATATATATAAGTTCTCCAATGGAAAGCCTTCTATAGGTAGCTTCCCCAAATGAAAATGTTTCCTGCTAACAATCATATTTTTTACCTTAAGCCACCATTTTGTGATCACCTGACTAGAAATGCTGCAGTCCAACTGTAAAAGGAAGAAGTGTGGGAGTAAAAGACAGAATGTTGTCCATGAATTGACTCATGTGACCTAACCTGCATGTGTGCGTTTGGTTTGTTTGTATGCATTGTGAATCGTGTTGTTTCATGGGGTGGGAATTTTCTGTTTAGGATTACCCAATGGCACATACTACTGAAAAAGTATATTTTTATGAGAATTGTTTATTTTAATGATGCAGGGTTTAAAAAAAAAAAAAAAAAAAAATCAAAAGGGCTATGGACTCTGTATAGCAGTTAGAATAGCAATGCAATAATGGTTGTGTCACTATCTGTGACTACATTACACAACTGCATTATTACTTTCTGCTTTTTTTGTATTTTTTGTATTATTAGTAAACTTTTGGAATTTAGTGAACTGGAAATGAATGAAGTATAAGTTGTGTGTGGGATCTAATTATGAAACAGATGGAGGCACTGTGAGTTGTGTATGTATCTCACACACAGTGGACAACTGAGCAAGGCTGTGGGAAGTCACCGTGGCTCCATCTGTATGCTGTATTCCTTACCTTTAGATATGTCACACTAGGCTTACCTGAAAGGAGACTGCTTCATGTTCATGCTACGCAAGTCTAGACTGGCACTTTTTATTGGGTCTGTGGAGGCTGTTTGGGCATCAGTTTTGAAACTGATCTATTTTTATTTTAGGAGGCTTAAAATTTTAATTGATATTGGGTTGCTCAGGTCTATATTTGCAACCATTATCTTCTATAAATGAATAGAAGATAAATAGAAATGGGTCTATAAAATATGACGAGCATTCAAAGTAACAATAAAAATAAACATTAGGCCTCGCAGTGCATCATTTATGTATTTCCTGGGATCGAGATGGGATTTAAATTTATTCAAAAGTCAAAAAATAAACTGAAAAGTTGCCAAGAATAGATAGATCATCTATAAAGTAATAAAAGGTAAATTTCATGGTCAGCTTCTCTTTACTACAGTAAGTCCTGGATTGGCCAATAATAACAAAGAGTTGCTAAAAAGAGTATTTAGGTGATTGGACCAATAAACTTTGATGGTTGTTCTGCCATGTCAACAGTTTTGTGGTTGGAGATTCGGATTTGTAATGTGTGCATGGCTAATATCTGTATGGATGACAAAATGTAGTGCAAATTAGGGTTGCCACCTTTATTGTTTTGGGAAAACGGGCAGGGTGACCGGGGCAGGGCAGTGGCATTGGGGGGTTTGGCAGGTGTTGTTGTGGGTGGGGCAGAGATATCAGGGGCAGAATGGATGATGTAAGGGGCGGAGTGGGCAACATAGGGGGTGGGACTGATTACATGGCGATCAGCGAATGGCTGATCTCCATGTCATTCACTTCCTGTCCAAATTTCCTAATTTGGAAATCTGGACAGGCACTTTTCACCTCGGCAGCCCTTCCAAAAAACAGGCAAATATTGATCCAGGCCAATGTGTCTCCCACTAGAAAATAACCCTATTGTAAATTAGCAGATTGTTTAACTCTCCAGTTGCTATTGAACTAAAACTCTAGGTTGTAATTCAGCAACAACTGGGGGGCTGTGCCTTGGTCCTACAAGGCTTAAGTAGTCATTTTCCCATGATGTGGCCCTAACCACCCTCTTTTCCCCAGATATAGGGAAACTTCATGCTAACTCTCCTTTGGTTCCAAAACATATGATGTCACAATGAGAAGTCACAGAAATCAGTGCGCTACCTCCAGGGTTTGGAATTTTGACTGCTCTTCTGTTTACCAGCTCAATTCAGTTTACTTTATAAAACAGCATTTTGTCCCAGGCAAGCTGCAATGACGCAGTTGGCCGTCCCCACATGTAAATGCTGTAAGAGGCTCTTTACTGGTACTCCTGGAGATGTTTGTCTTGGCTGCCTTTGAGAAGTTATGTAGTAAGCCTTAGTTTGTTCTACTTGAAGCAGATTGGGATGATAAAAGATCCTGTAAAGGCACATTGTGGTTATAGCTGAAACACGGAACTGAGTCTTCTACTGATGCGTTAAAAATCCTGTTACACGTGTTATGTGTTCATGTAAGAGGGGCAGTCAGGCACCTGTTTTATGTCTTCTCTCATGTTTTTGCTTTCTGTGGAATCTCTCTGCACTACCAGTAACCATATGTCTTGTATGATACTCTATAAGGGATAAAGTAACCTATGTGTCTCATCTTGGGTCCCACCTGTGGCAGATCCTCAAACTTTGGTCAGGACACTCGGCTTTAACACCAGACTATGGAGGGGTTTGGAATTTGAAACATTCTGCTTTTTTGTTATAGAAACAACTAGTTCCATGCCTCCCTGTAGAACTTACAATCTAATAAGACTGCAACGGGCAGATGCTATGAAGTAGGACTCATTCCTTTGCCCTCTGAGATATAAAAACATAGACATGGCAGACTCCTGCTGTGAGGAACAACACAAACTTAAAGGGGTGGTTCACCTTCAAGTTAACTTTTGGTATATTGTAGAGCGGCCAATTCTAAGAAAGTTTTCAATTGGTCTTCATTATTTATTTTTCATAGTTTTTTAATGATTTGCAATTTTCTTCTGTTTCTTTGCAGCTTTCAAATGGGGGTCACTGACACCATCTAAAAACAAATGCTCTGTAAGGCTACAAATGTATTGTTATTACCACTTTTTATTACTTATCATTCTATTCAGTCCCTCTCCTATTCATATTCCAGGGTCTTATTCAAATCAATGCAGGGTTGCTAGGGTAATTTGTACCCTAGAAACCAAATTGCTGACACTGCAAATTATAGAGTTGCTGAATAATAATCTAAATAACTCAAAAACCACAAACAATAAAACATGAAAACCAATTGCAAATTGTCTCAGAATATCACTCTCTACATCATACTAAAAGTTATCTCAAAGGTGAACAACCCCTTTAATAAACTAAATAAAAATAAAGATACAAGTTGCTTCAAATATAGACCCTTTGTTGGGGAGGTGGGGGTAAACCTGTGATTCTCATCTCACAAATATCTTTTTGCTTTTTAGATCTTGTTGGTGATAGTATATTTAGAAATGTTGCCATGAAGTAATGTCACGCTACCTGTACTATTACTGGTCTAATCTGTACAAATTCCTGTTTTTCTGCACATGTTGTACCTGTTTGCACAGCTCAGCTGGATCAGGATGCGCTGTGGGTCCCTCTACCCTCCCCTCCCTGTACCTTCACAATTGTTTTTTATTATTTCTCTCAAATTGCAATCTGCAAATTAGAGTTCTGATTCAGGATTTGATTAAAAATGTTATGGGGGATTCAGTATGTGATTGAATCCAAATGTGATAGATTGGGTGCATCCCTGCTTTTATTAAGCATACAGTATCTTATTTTTAACATAAACAAAAAGTACATGCATTCTGTTAGAGCTGGCCATAGACATGCAGATTTTATTCTTTGCACAAGGAATGTTCGGATATTGATCATTCATTTCAGTGTAATGATCAACAACTAACCATACAGATTAAATAAAGTAGGAAAATAACAAATCAGATGACGCTCTGGCCATTAATTGACAGCAAACATAGGAAAGTTATGTCTGACAAATACTAGTGACAGTCACCCATTGATATCATCAATGCAATAAATGCAGAGATATTATTGTTATCTTATCTGATCACCTAAACGACCGAATGCCATGGTACAAAAACCATCAGGATGATTATTTTGACTCCACACGGCCCAAAAAATCTTACAAATCTTAGGTTTGTTCGACTACATCTTTGTGTCTATGGCCAGCTTTAGGGACACAACCAGGTATTTTACATTGGATCAGCTTGTGTAATATACAGTAGCATTGGCTGGCTGGCACCATACACAGGTCAATAAGAGACATATATAGGCATTCTGAATCCAAAAACTCTGTTGATAGCCTTTATTGCATGGTCCATCTAGAATCTACTAACTGATTGAGTCATTTTTTTTTTAATGATCATTTTTTTTAATAATATTTTTTCGTTGTCACTTGGATTGAAAATACATAAATGAATACATTTAAATAAACATTTGCCAGTTTCACATTTATGATTGTATTATTACACAAAAATATATTCCCTCCCCAGGGAACCTTTCCCATAGAAAGCAATTATAAGGAAAGCTTTCCAAGAGCACTTTAATATCAATTTGGAAAATATTTGAAATTTTGGTAAATCAGTCCTGCATCACGAAAAAGAACCAGTGAATAAACAAAAGTGATTCGTGCTGCTCTACCACTAGATAAATATGTTAAATGTTTTAAAAAGAAGATTGCTCATTGGGACTTACCACCACCTTAGGAGGTATCTGGGTGTACCTGGCAGACATTTCTCCATTTTGACTTATGAATTCTTATTGAAGTTGATGTGTTGTAATTACCAGTGAATCTACTGTGAAAATGTAGAATTATCTCCCTGAATCAGTTGTACAGGCTGATACATTAGATAGCTTTAAGAAGGGGTTGGATGGTGTTTAGCAAGTGAGGGAATACAGGGTTATGGAAGATAGCTCATTGTACAAGTTGATCCAGGGACTAGTCCCATTGCCATTTTGCAGTCAGGAAGGATTTTTTTCTCCCTCTGGGGCAAATTGGAGAGGCTTTGGATGGGGTTGTTTGACTTCCTTTGGATCCTTAGCAGTTAGGCAGGTTAAAAAAAGTTAAAAGGTTGAACTTGATGGACGTGTGTCTTTTTTTCAACCTTACTATGTATGTTACTATTACTGTTGCCAAATCAGTGGATTTTGGCCTGATTTAGCCACCCACATACTGAGTCAAATTGGACCGATCCAGTCATTGGCAGCTGGGCCATACATCAGAACCTAAAAGAACCCGTTACATCTTCTATGCAAAAAGAGCCCCCCCCATAAGATATATTGGATCTAGCTGTCAATAAATATCTGACACTCCTGCATGAAGAAAGGATGAAGAGAAACAGATGCTGAAAAAGGGATTGTGATGATAAACTTGATTATTTCAGAAATGATTCACAAAATTTAATGGATTGTATTTAGAAAGTTTCTTATTTCCATATGACGAAGCTTATATTAAATTTTCATTTTCGTGATAGTTCCCTTTTAATAACAGGGTTGGTTTGATCGCAAGAGCTGGAGCTAAATGAAGCCCAAAACCCATTTTCAACAGAATTAAATCATATATTACATATGGTGTACCAGCATATTCTTTTGTTAACTTCTCACACACACAGGATATCAAGCATTTATTGAGCATTTATTATCTTCAGTGCTTCTCAAGATATACATTTCCCCCCAGTTAAAGGGGTTGTTCACCTTCAAACAACTAGCTGTTTTCAGATCACCAGAAATAACGACTTTTTTCCAATTACTGTCTTTTTTCTATTTGTAACCGTTTTTCTAATATTGAACTGTAAAGTGTAATTTTTCACCTTCTAAAGAAGCTCTGGGAGGGGGGGTCGCCAACCCCCCCAACTATTCTAAACTGATACATTTAGGGGGCGATTTACGAATTTCAAGTGAAATGATCGAAGTTTGATCGAATTCGATCAAATAACGATCGTACAAATTTTTCGTGAAATCGTAAAGTGAAATTTGGACTCTTCGATCATCGAATAGATTGAATAGATAGAATGATCGGATATTCGATAATTCCATCATTCAATGATCGAAGGAATCAAAATTTTAAATTTATTCGACTGACTACTTCGGCAGATTGAACCTACCGAATTGCAATAGAAGCCTATGGGAAGCTCCCCATAGGCTTCAGAGACTAAGTCCTGCTCGAATACCATTGGTACGATCGGATCGTTCGATCGTTCAAATTGTACAAATTTTTCGGACTCTCGAAAGAAATTTCACTATTTTTTCGTCGAGAAATCGGATATCGAGCAAAATGATAGCCTAAAACAATTCGATAAGCATTCGATAGTCGAATACTTATCGAATTGTGAATTTGGTCGAGCTAATTATGGGGAATACTAGTAAATTTGCTGCATAATGGATACATTTCTTATCTTTGTCCCTGCCGAGCAGAATATCTGGCATTACAGGCAGCTGTTAGAATTGATACATTAGTTGCTAATACTCCAGAGATGCTGCTAAGAAATTTATCAATTAAATGTTGCTAAATTGTAAGTTTGTAACAGTTTAGAGTCTGCACCTGAATTACTGAGCTGCCAAACTCAAACACCAGAGACACCAACATTCAATTTTACACATTTTGGGAAAACAGTAAAAGATAAATAATGGAAAGTAATTTGGAAAAAGTCTTTATTTCTGGGGAGCAATTTGAAAACAACTGAACAGAAAATAGTTTTTGGAAGGTGAACAACCCCTTTAATGAGAAACAAAATGGAGGCCTCTGCAAATTAACTGCATGGCTGAAATGCCCTCTCCCTTCAGTGCCTCATTTATCAGACAAGCCTGCAACACAACATTCTGTTTACTTTGTAAATGAGCTCAGTTCATCAAGGAGGGTGAGTAACAAACATGCCTTTCAGGTCCTCCGCTGGCTCCAGCTATGTCAGGTATTGATGTCAGTGGTGGATAGTGATGCCAGCATGAGCACTTGGCAACCTCGGCCATGTTACATAAAACAGCCTTGTCTTGCACAGAGAGAGACCTGTGTGGGTTTCATGCTCTGAATCCTAATGAGACTTTTTTCCCCTCTGTAAAAACAGCAAAGTGCACTTTCCATTGCACAGAACGAGCCACTTTGTACAGTTCACTTCTGGAAAATAACAAAAAATGAAGAAACATGAGCCACAGGAAATGCTAGCTTTGTTTTCCTGCTGCATGTTCTCTCAAATTTCCCACTGTGGACACTACTTGGAGCAGCAATTGACTTGGTTTTAGTACCATTTAATAGTCGTTATGGTTCTGCTGTCATATTTGCCACCCTGTTGTTTTTCCCCAGCATGCCATGCGTTTCCTCCTATGTACACGGAAGCACACCTGTTAAAAAAGATTTGTTTCCTCCCTGGCTAGCGTTTGTTGTGGTAATCCCAAAACTAGGGAAACTAGGGTCTCTGCAAATATATTTTACATAAAACAGATGCATTTCTAATATGTGCCATTGGAATACTGCCATTTTAACTCAAGGCTGTCCCTTTGGCTTGTATGAAGCACTGTGCTCACACACAAACCTAGAGCAAACATACTTGCTAGGTCACATCTGCCAATGAAGTGACAGAGCTGTGCCTTTTTCTACTACTTCCTGTAAGAGTTAAAGCTTGCTTCCTGTCAGGTGATCAGTAAATGACACGCAGAACATCACATTCTTTAAAGGAAAATTATACCCCTATAATGAATACTTGAGCAACAGATAGGCAGGTGCCTCTTCTGCCTACCCCTAGTTCCGGCCCTGGGCTGTCCTTATTTTTCAAAATGGCTATTTATATTTAGGATTACCCAATGGCACATGCTACTAAAAAAGTATATTATTATGAAAATGGTTTATATACATGAAGCAGGGTTTTACATATGAGTTGTTTTATGAAATATCTTTTGATAGAGACCTACATTGTTCGGTGGGGGTATAGTTTTCCTTTCATAAGTCCCTTCTTAGGATATAAAAACCTATGGCAATAGGGTTGCCGCCTGTCTGGTTTTGACCCAGACAGCCCCTTTTTTTGAAGGTCTGCCCGTGTCAAAACTGCCTGCCTGGTTTTCCAAATTAGGAAAACCAGGCAGGATTCCTTGTGGTTGACGCGTCGATCCCCACCATCCTGACGGGTCACCTGCCCCGGCGACATCATGGCACTGCCCCAAAAACATCACTGTCCCTCCCCCAGTCTAGCATTAAACCGGCAGAAAGGTGGCAACCCTATATGATTTTGTTCATAATGTATAGTTCTGTAGCGACACTTTAGTAGGGACGCTGTTGTGAATACATACCACTGTGTGCAGAGGATATTCAGGGCCATAACTAGGGGTAGGCAGAAGAGCATACTTCCCAACTGTCCCATTATTCAGCAGGTCAATCCCGATTTTTGACAGCTCAACCTGCAGTCCCGGATTGTTACTGAAATGTCCCAGCTTTCTCTTTGATCTCCTGCACTGAACAGCCAGAGAAAAATACAAAGTTTCTTAAAATTTTTAAGTTGCTTTTGGCAGACAGTCCAGAATACGTGGCAGGTGTACTTAGATACATTTGTTTATGCAATTTAAGATAAGCAAAGAAACTATTTAAGATAAGCAGGTCTCTTGGAGAAACAGTGACTTTCAGCTTAAAGTGCAACCTTCATTAGTAAAACTCTACTGTAATAAAACACATTAAAACGGCACTCAAAACCCCCAGAAATGTGTTAAAATTTTCCATAACCTGCCAAATTTTGTAAAATGGACATGGTATTTAGGGAGTGTGGCCATAAAATGGGTGTGGTCAAAAAATTTCGCTAGGTTGCATGCAGAAAATCTTTTTGTCCCTATTTTTAAAATGTTGGGAGGTATAGAAGAGCTACGTGCCTAAGGCACAATGCTGGTTGGGCACTCGGCACCTCTTGCCTACATACCTTTGACTTCTGTAATCACAAATATTCTGGCGCACATATACAATAACAGCAATTTCCTTTGTCAGTTGCCTCGCAAAGTTTACTAAAGATTAGCGCCAAAATTGCCTCCACAAAACTGACCCAATTTTTATTGCCACCTGGAGAGTGGCTTCATGTGAAAGAAAGCCCCGAAATTGCATAGTGGGAGAGATGTAAAGTCCATAACAATTGGTCATAATAAATTAGTTAATTGTTAAATACAATTTTATATAAACTATTCATAAATGGGGCCACTGGCAGTGGTTGCAAAAAAATTCACAAAATTTATATCAGATTATGCAGTTTACCTATCTAAATTAGAACCAAAAACCTCACAACTCTGCAGAAATAACTCTGATGCTAACTGCCACTCTTGGTTTCGTTGCCCTTTAGTAAACACGTGAGTGGCATTCATTTTGTTGCAAAATATTCACAGCAATAAGGGGCGATAGTTTATAGACAATCTTTACGAATTTTAGTAAACAGACCCTCATGTTTCACAGAGAAAAATGTGTGGTAATTATATACAGAATGGAATGGTGGAAAATGGTAAGCCATCTGAGCCAAACGTGAAGCGAAAGCTACGCTAGCTTTATAAATGTTCATTCATTCCTTAGTGTTCCATGGGCACATAAAGGCACAAGACCAAAGGCGGACAGCCAACATAGAAGCACTGTATATACAGTATATATATATTGCAGGGTTCCCCAGGCAGACGCACCAGATTTTGTTACTGAAATGCAAACGCTAGCATCTCAGCGCCAAAATCCATGCGTCTGCCTGCACCGTACTGAGGCAATGTATCTTGGTGTAGGTACACAGTGGAGTAGCAGTGGGGGAGCAGGTTTTCAGCCTGTCCGCATCTGTCCTAGGTCTGGGGGACCAGCAATAAAAGTGTTGTAGTCTGGTGGTGGCAGAAAGAACATCAGTGGGGGAAGAGGAAGGATCAGTGGACATGCATGTGGTGCATGGCAGTCAAATGTTGTTTGGGTCTTGGAGGGGGGTTGCTGAGGCTGTGGCAGGGGATTTATTTTTCTGGTGAGTGTGGTGGACATTGAGAAAGAGGCAGACATGCATGTCATTAAATTGTAAACAGCGCATTGTGGCATCAGAACATGCAGTTTATATAATGAATAATGTAACCCTATTGTAAAATATACAGATATCATAAGTCATAGCGGAGCTGAATACTTTTATACAGGTCATGGAACTCCAAGGTCACTTTAAATATCCACATACTTTACAACTGGGGGGTTCATTATCTATTAAAATACACAAGTTTCAGTGAGTCTGACCGAAATTACATCCCTAAGCCCCAATTATAAGTTAAAGACATCCAAGCACCATTTATAGTGATATAATACCCAAGAGCCTTGACTGTCCTATAAATTGTATTCCTATAAATGTTGCTTACTGATGACATATGCAGATATTAGAAGTCACCTCAGAGTTCTATGGTCACATATTCACTATATAATTTACAGGATAATAATGGCTTTTGTGTATTTTAAGTCTGTTTTCTCCCAATATTCTAGCTATTTCTACATTAAAAATCTGCTTAACTGGGTTCCATGCAGATGCTATCCACATATACAAAACATTACACAGTATTGAGGAAGCTCATCTGCTGCATCATTGCCCACTTTCCCCCCTGCAAATATGGCATATGCTGCATAGATTCTGTACAGTATAATGTGTCATTGGCAGGTACATTGCAGTCATTACGCACAACTATGTTATTAATATACAATGAACAATTGGTTGCAATACAGATCCCTGTGACACGTTACTTATAATCTTAGTCTAATTAGAAGATGCAAATGATGTTGAGTTTTACCCTTTTAGTTCAACTGTGGCTGTCATTCGGGTTTGGTAAGCCTGGTATGCTCTCTATGTAATAGAATAATATAGGAACAATACTTCTAAATACAACATTTGTATTTCAGTTTTTTAATATGGTATGCATTAGACTCTGCTACAGCCATTGTACACGAATATAAAGGTCTCCAATAGATACATAGATGCATCTGCTGCTAGGAAAGGTCCAGACTCAACAGATATCTAATAAGAGAAATATTGTAACCCAGGGTATCCCAAAACCAGAACAAACCCCAAGGTCTGGTCTCGGGCCACGCTTCTACCTTTAGCAGCTGCCTTTGGCTTCGGGTGAATTCCTACGCTATTCAGATGCTGCCAGGTCTTATTGTGGGAGAACCAAGGAGAGAGTTCTGAGAGAGCAAGAGAACCAAACGTGGTGTTGTAGAATGGGAAACCAGGAATGTAGTTAAAAGCCAGGCCTGGTCGGTAACAATCAGTCAATACAATATAGATGCAAGAGAAGTAGAAATAGTTGGGGTCACAGGCCAGGTAAAACACACCAAAAACACAGTACAATATCAGTATCCAAGAGAGTAGTCAAAACAGGCAATGATCAGGACAGGCAGTAGACAGGACGGGAACCAGGGACAGGCAGGATCAATAACAACAGTAATACACCGAAGAAACACA
>CM044437.1:133740594-133753190 GCA_024363595.1 Xenopus borealis
CTTATTCTATTTTACACTTTCCTTGCCCTTTAACTAAAGATTTTACCCCACTGGAGGTGAGGGCTAACAGAGCCTTCACTCTGGATGGAGTAAACAGAAGGTCATGAAGGTGCAGAAGGTCATGTTGGAATAATGAAGGAGTGCTCCATGCAAATGCATGTGATGTAGCATGTGGGGATGCATTGACTGGTCTATATCAAATGCATGAGCATCATGAACAAGCTAAGTCACTAGAAGGTGTTAACCAACATGGCCATTTGCATTGGAAGTTTCCAGGGCCAGAGAGCTTAATAGGGGGCTTTTCTTACTATAGATTCTTCCATTCAGAGTGTGGGCAATCATTTTTAGGTGATTTGTGTATATGCTGGGGTTCCCTACATTTTTACCTGTGAGCCACATTCAGATGTAAAAAAGTTGGAGAGCAACACAAGTATGTAAAAAGCTCCTGGGTTGCCAAATGTGGTAGCCCCTGTGTGAACTGGCAGCCTATGGGAGTCTCAGTTTGCCAGTACAAATAATTGCAACTAAAGCTTGCATTCAAGCCAGGAATTTTAAAAAAGTTCTTGTTTTGAGGCCACTGGGAGCAGCATCCAAAGGGTTGGTGAGCAATATGTTGCTTGCGAGCCACTCATTGGGATCACTGTTCTATGCTACTGGCAGCAGGCATTTTTTTATGCTGGCAGAGAAATAGTTGAAAATGCCTAATCGCAACGGGCTATGATCACTGATGCAGGCAGATTTTAAACCCAAAAAAGTGTGCATTTTTCAATTAAAATCTACTTGTAAGTATGTCTGCAGGTAGTTTCCTTTAAAGTCAAGGGAAAGTGATACAGGTGGCTTTAGGCATTATTCCAATGGATGAAATAGGTATAGCTCCGCACTCACCTAGCCAAAAATAAGATAGCCCGGTGCTCAGTATAGAGGATCCGGCAACCCTCAAAAACTTGAAGATACTTCAGAAAATACTGGCATGCTTGCCAAAGGGGTACGCCCCGAAACGTTGCACGTTCGCTCACAATAAAATTGCAAGGGGTAACCCTGCTTGGAACTTGCCTTGAGTGCCAGTATTTTCTGAAGTATCTTTAGGCATTATTCCTCCAAACTGTTCTGTGTGCCATAAGCCGAATTCCTCCTGAGGAGCAACTCAACCTAGGCCATATTACTCAAGATTCCTGAAACTTGCATTTGTAAATGACTATATACAGGACTGACCATGTTAAGGTTAAGGGCTGGATGTGCCCTCCTCAAGATACAACTACAGCAAGTTTATTGTATGATGCTGTCATTTTTATCTGTTTTATGTGTGTTCTACAAGAATGTGACCTACCCTGTAATATGCCCTGCACATTCTAAATTATTTTACTGTGTGTGAGTACTAAATCTTCCCTACTGCCTCAGCTGAACCAGCTCTTTATTTCCATATATTCCCAGTATCTGTCTTCAACAGCTTCTCTCACTTTCCTCTGTGCGTGTTCTATAAGGAACAATGACACTATTTTCCTTATTATTGCCTTTTCATTACAGCAACTGACCTTTTTTGGCTCATCGTTTACACGTAATGGGCCAGCTCCTGATGGACAGCCACTGGAGATTCCGGGAGCTTCTAGACCGGCCTTGGTCACCAAAACTGGACTAGTACTTTTTGGGAATGATGGGCAAATGGTAAGTGGTAGATTTAATGCAATGTGTGTATCAGTTGGAGCTTCCACAGGCCGGATGTGGCCTACACAGGAGTTTTAACTAAGAGCCGAATTTCCGTTTTTCAACCTGGAAATTCTTCTCTTCTAGTGCAGATAGTGCGACCGCGTTCTCTGCACTAGAGTCGCGTAGGGCCCCCGTGGGGAGGGGTGGGGTGGTAAAAAGAAGACGGCCTCAGGCGGCATATTGGCCCGGTTTGCCCCTGCCAACAAGCCCCAAAACTTGGGATGTATTAGATTATCAGCCCACTTCATGAAAAGCTAACATGGTTGAACAATGAAGGGAATGTTGTTTGAAAGGCAAATTCACCTAAATATTACTTTGCACTTTGAGAAGTTAGAAATGGGGACTGCTAACATTGACATAGGAAGAGATATAATGCAGAATCCCTGTCTGTGTCTTGCAGCTAACAGTAAAGAATATCCAGTTTGAAGATGGTAAGATGATTCCAGCATCTCAGTATTTTAAAACTGCTGACAGTGCTGCCCTGCAGCTCTCAGAGGAGGAGAAGAAGGTGTCAGACGAAATCCGCGTGAGTATAAGGAACATGCTGACACCTCCAAACAATATTCCACTTTCAGGAATGCTATACACACTTGAATGAGAGCGAGTATGGCACTCTAAGCATAGATATTAAAGGGATCCTGTCATGAGAAAAAATGTTTTTTTCAAAATGCATCAGTTAATAGTGTTGCTCCAGTAGACTTCTGCACTGAAATCCATTTCTCAAAAGAGCAAACATATTTTTTTATATTCAGTTTTGAAATCTGACATGGGGCTAGACATGTTGTCAATTTCCCAGCTGCCCCTGGTCATGTGACTTGTGCCAGCACTTTAGGAGGGAACTGCTTTCTGGCAGGCTGTTGTTTTTCCTTCTCAATGTAAAACAAACACTGTAAACGCAGTGGGACATGGGTCATGTGCTTTCAGAAAGAGCCAGGACTTTAGGATGGAACTGCTTTCTGGCAGACTGTTGTTTCTTCTACTCAATGTAACTGAATGTGTCGCAGTGGGACCTGTAGTTTACTATTGAGTGCTGTTCTTAGATCTACCAGGCAGTTGTTATCTTGTGTTAGGGAGCTGTTATCTGGTTACCTTCCCATTGTTTTGTTGTTGCTGGGGGGGAAAGGGAGGGGGTGATATCACTCCAACTTGCAGTACAGCAGAAAAGAGTGATTGAAGTTTATCAGAACAAAAGTCACATGACTTCGGGCAGCTGGGAAATTGACAATATGTCTAGCCCCATGTCAGATTTCAAAATGAAATATAAAAAAATCTTTTTGCTCTTTTGAGAAATGGATTTCAGTGCAGAATTCTTCTGTAACAGCACTATTAACTTATGCATTTTGAAAAATAAATTTTTCCCATGACAGGATCCCTTTAAATTGAAATCTAACGGTCTAGGTTGCATAGCCTTAAATGGGTTGGGCACATTTAAATACACTTGTAGTGTGAGTGATATTCTGAGACAATTTGCAATAGGTTTTAATTTTCTATTATTTGTGGTTTTTAAGTTATTCTGCTTATTATTCAGTTTGCAATTTCAGCAAAGTTGCTAGGGTTGACATTACCCTATTAACCATGCATTGATTTGAATAAGAGACTGGACTATCAAGAAGAGTCAGAAGAAAAAGTCAAATAATTCAAAAACTATAACTATAAAATAAATACCGAAGGCCAACTGAAATGCTGCTAAGAATTAGCAATTCTATAACATACTAAAAGTTAACATAAATGTGAACCAACCCTTTAATAATACAAAGATTATATGATTCAAATACTACATACAATTTTTCTTTATACTGAGGTCACCATGTTTTCCTTCCCAGAGGGGATTTGCACTTTTGCGATCCATTTTTTTAATTCCTTTTTTCAAGATGTTAGCTGTTTTGACACTATTTAAACAATGAATTTGAAACAAGATTACCACCTGCTGTTCATTCCGGCCAACTGGCTCCAGTCAACTGAAAATGAATTGAAGTAAAAAGGACCGTCTTGTTTAGTTCTTGTATTAGATCTTATACCTTAAAGAGATTCTGACACCTGAAATTAAACTCTTTTTTACATTATAATTATAATATTGGCTTTGAAAGCTACTTATAACTTTGCCATAAGGTATTTGCATGATGCTTTTACATTACCTGTCTGATCCCCCATGTTCCTGTATGAGGGGGCTGCCATATTTGTGCAGCAGGAGTCCGTTAGCATTAGAAACTGTAACTAACAGGCTGAGATGGGACAGTCAGGTTGGCAAAGTCAGAGAGTCAGGCTTAGAAGTTTCAGCTAACAATTATATACAAAAACAAACCTTTTAGCAAAAAATGATCAAAATGATCTATAGTTAACATTTAATGTACATTCATATGTTAAAATTTATTTTTTAGTGTCAGTATCACTATGATATAGGCATATCTTCCACCTGTTGCACATGGGCATAAGATTCGTCACCCATTAAAACTGCCACTGTCTGATGGCATGTGACATCAATATGAAGCACTGCCCTGTGTGGCATTTAGCACTGGTGAGCTCTTTGTTCTAAAAGCAACCTTGAAGGCCAGTGAATTCGTGATAACAGAACATAAACCTAAAACGCCATAAAGTGCATTTTTTTTGCTGTTTTGTTTTTGGGTCTAACTCAGTGCAGCTTGTCACATTCCAGTACTAAAGCCAACAGTTTATATGCCTTGAATTATTCCAAAGTCCAAACAGAATCACATGCTATATAGTGTCTGATATGACAAGCAATATAAAGTATATTCATTTTATGTGACATTATTTGAGCTGTATAAACCCCAAGATTAAAATGATAAACTCCTTGACATTGCCCTCTCTCTCCTGTGTAATTTCCTTATAGCTGTGATTCTGCAATTATTATAGTGCTAAATAGAATTACCAGCATATCACTTTTAGTGGAGACAGTGGAAAACATATTGAAGGGTTCCATTCAGCCCCAATCATTAAATCAGTGATCCCCAACCAGTAGCTCATGAGTAACATGTTGCTCTCCAACCCCTTGGATGTTGCTCCCAGTGGTCTCAAAGCAGGAGCTTATTTTTGAATTCCAGGCTTGGAGACAAGTTTTGGTTGTATAAAAAACAGGTCCACTGTCAAACAGAGCCTCAATGTAGGTTGACAATCCACCAAATGGCCAATCACAGCACTTATTTGGCACCCCAAGAACATTTTTCATGCTAGTGTTGCTCCCCAACTCCTTTTACTTCTGAATTTTGCTCATGGGTTCAAAAGGTTGGGGATCCCTGCATTAAAGTGTTTTTTTGGGGACCTGACATGTGGGCATGTAACATTTGAGCACACGTAAGTACGAGCCATCTGATTCCAATTTAAACTGATTGTACCAACAAGCTTTCAGGCGTGGATTTTAGCACAAGTACGGTACAGTTTATGGGTAACCCTGGTTCTAAGCTTAGAGGACTTTTAACAGGCCAGCGTTTGTGACTGTAACACTTAGGGATCTGCAACCTTGGCTCTCCAGCTGTTAAGGAACTACAAGTCCCACAATGCATTTGCCTTTATGAATCATGACAGACTCCTTCATTGCATTGTGGGACTTGTAGTTCCTTAACAGCTGGAGAGCCAAGGGACTGGCAAGGTCTCATCATACTTGTGGTAACTGTCAGTCTGTTATTAACACGTGTCTATGTGACAGGCGGCATGGAGGCGAATCCTCACCAATGTCTCTGAGATTGAAGACTCCACAGACTTTTTCAAAGCCGGAGCTGCTTCCATGGATGTAGTGAGGTTGGTCCAGTGCATGTACTGTAACCTATAAGAGTGTAGAGTTTGGTGTTTATTTTACATTTTGTTTTTTGTTTTTTTGTTTTGATTTACAAAATGAGTAAAACTGGCTAAACAATGGATGTCCTGCCTGTGGTGATCCAACTGGTGACTTTGGATCCTTGTACCATGCAGCACATTCCATAAAAAATAGCATTTGATTCCATTGCTGAAACATGTTCTACCTCCTGCCTCTAGCTGGGGGCCTGGGGGCTGATTTTTAAACACAGGTGCAACGAACCATCAAACACTTCTGAACGTGCTGGGAAATGAGTCCAATGTCCAAACACCAGATTGGTTGCTAATGGCAGCTGCAGCAGCTATTTGTGTAAATCAGCCCTAGTGTATTATATACATATCTATGTTATGATATAGATAAGATCCATCCAACACCATGGCAGAGGATGATGAAACAGGACAGAATGCTGCAGGGCAACTAAACATAAAAGTAGTAGACAATATAAACCTTGTAAAGGTAAACCAGGTTATAGACTCACCATATTACATGGGGGGTCCAGGTGCACATGCCTCAAACCTTCAGCTTCAGGAGAACACACAAAAAGCCTGATGTGTTTTTTTCTACATGAGGTACTTATTCATATGACTAAGTGTCCCATGAAGGCACAAAACGCATCAGGATTTCTGTTTACATCATCGGTATACAAACAGACTTTTAGTAAAATAATGTACAGTGGCTATCATGCTTTTGCCAGCTTGGTGTATGGAAGAGTAGGAGTCATTATAGCATGGAAAACAATTGCATCAGTTTTCAGAGATCCCAACAAAAAAGCAAAAGGGAAAATGCTTAGTCCATCCCACTAGAAAAGGGAAAATTCTTAGTCCATCCCACTAGAAAAGAAATCCAAGGAAACTGCAGCACACTGATCCAATTTGTAGTACAAAGAAAAGTGCTTTTATTGGCTCAGAGTTCACCAAAAGGTTGCAACTTTTCAGGCCACACTGGGCTTGTGGCCCAAAATGATGCCGAACTTTTGATGTCTACTCTGAGCCAATAAAAGCACTTTTCTTTGCACTACAAATTGGATCAGTGTGCTGCAGTTTCCTTGGATCTCTTGTGATATTTAGGCCCTGAGCAGGGGGTCATATTGACTGTTTAGCACCTGACACCTGAAAAGTTTTATTAATTTCAGCTGAGCACGCTAACTTTGTGTGGAATTGTCATCCCACTAGAAAAGGGAAAATTCTTAGTCCATCCGAGTGGAAAATCTTATGACTCAGGTTGGAGTTTATTTGTTATTTGCTTCCATTGTCTCTTATAAAACTGTTGTACGTTGAATAAGTCACCGTGATATGCACTCACACTCATCCTTCTGTGCTCTCTCAGGCTGGTGGAAGAGGTGAAGTTGAAATGCAATGGGCTGCAGCTGCAAAATGAGGATGTCTATATGGCCACCAAGTTTGAGGAGTTCATACAGATGGTGGTGAGGCGGATGAGAGGAGAGGATGGAGAAGAGGAACTGGTTATAGATTATGTAAGTTCTAATCACAACTACAACATAGGGTGCAGTGGCACAAGGAATTTTAAAGGCATGTCTCACATTTAAGTTAACTTTCAGTATGATATAGAATGGCCAATTTGGCCCAACACAAGACATATCTTTGAGGGGCGACAAGAAAGGCTTTGGTCAATCATCTTGAAACATGTGCAGCTTTGGAAACAGTAATATGTTTACTAGGCCAATAGACAACTTGATGAATGACAATAAAAATGTTCTAGTGCCCCTCTGAAGGGTTCGTGGGTAAGGCAGTGCCTTGCTAAACTAAATATCCATGTGACTGAATTTTAGGTGGAGAAAGAAATCAACAACATGACTGTCAAAATACCTCATCAGCTTTTCATAAATGGACAGTTTATGGATGCGGAAGGGGGGAAGTCCTATGACACAATAAATCCTACAGATGGGACGGTAAGTCTGAATATTAGGTAAAAGTTTGGTGGTAGCCATCTATGGGATCAGCATGTGCCTATTCTGTCATAAGCTAATAAAAAATATATTTACATTCCCATTATCTCAAAATGAAGTGAGAGTTTCCATCTTTAATGATACATAGGGGGAGATTCATCAAAGAGTGAAGTTCCGCCACAAGAGGGAAATTCCACAGCTCTCAGTTCATTTCTATGGTATTTTGAAAGGCCTATTTATCAATGGGTGAAGTGAAATTTCACCCTTTGATAAATACGCCTTTCAAAATCCCATAGAAATTAATGGAGAGCTGCAGAATTTCCCTCTAGTGGCGGAACTTCACTCTTAACTTCACTCTTTGATGAATCTACCCCAGAGGCAGCTTAGAAAAATGGCAGCAGAGAGAAATACCTTCAAGCTACCCACATCCTAGCAGGATGAGCAAGGCAGGAGCACCAAGCAAAGTAGGGTGCTTACCCGTTACTTAACAGGTCTCTAGTGGCTGTCAGAGCCGCAAGAAGAACCTGGTGCTGGATTTCAACCCACCATAAGGTACAGAGAAAAGCAGCGTCAGCAATGAGTAGGGGAGCAAGTGTAAATTATATGGGGTGCTAAGGGACACACATTAAAACTTTTTAATGCTCTTACACCAGCGCCCATGCTCATAATAAATGAACCCATTTATCTGAGGTATCAGATCAGGGTATAACTGTATTTATATACTGAATTACATATTACCTTCCTTTGATGTAATTTTTTATACAAATGTGAGTAGAGCTTCTAGCTGATGGCTAGATGACTATGGCTATCATTTGTATATGGGTTTGCATGTATTTTATATATATTAGTATATTGTTACAAGAGACAGGTGACTAGCCAGGATTTGCTACCAGATAATGTTGGGACAATGGGACCAGGTACATTGGTCCTATGGATTCGGTTATTGCTATTGTTATTTGCTGCCTGGTAACAATGAGATCAGTAACTATGCATATGTGACCACAATGGCTCAACCCATGTCCAAGGGACCGTTGGGGTTGGAAACAGATCGTTTACATAAATCAAAATATGTGCATATAATTGCCATCTTCTGGTTTCATCTGCTTTCAAGCAAAGCCATACTAACATCCTTTTGTAATTGAGGTGCCCTCGGAATATGCTTGAGCAGTGGTTCCTAAAGTGTGTGTGTTCTCCCTAGAAGAACTTGCAGGGAAAATCAGCCTGTAGACCAGTTAGGGAAAGATTTGGAAAGAAAGCTTATTTGCTCTCACCTGAGATGAGTGTTTTAAAAACCTATTTGATGCCTTAGACATAGTTGTAATTATGGAGGAATGCCTACTACATCAATGTTTTCTAATATCTGCAACCTTGTTATTAGCTAAGGAGGTCCTTGACCAAAGGATAAACTTCTAAGGGAACTTACATCCAAATAAGGAAAATATAAGTGAAGGTTCCTTACCATCATTCATCATGGTCTTTCTTTGTATCTTTCTTTAGGCAATTTGCAAAGTGTCTTTAGCCCAGATTTCTGATATTGACAGAGCTGTTGCCGCAGCCAAGGAAACCTTTGAAAATGGAGAATGGGGAAAAATGAACCCAAGGGACAGAGGTCGTTTACTATACAGGTGGGAGAGGAAACAGTGGCTATTGCATTGATGGACAAATGAACCTCGTAACTGCAGCCAACGAGGCAAAATGTAGAACTGACACATGTGCTGTGTGTTTATTCCCAGACTGGCAGATCTAATGGAAGAGCACCAAGAAGAGCTAGCTACCATTGAATCTATAGACTCTGGCGCTGTCTATACCTTGGCCTTGAAGACTCATGTGGGGATGTCTATCCAGACTTTTAGATACTTTGCAGGCTGGTGTGATAAAATCCAGGTGACGCACAGATGCTCTTATTAAATGTGTAGTCATACTGGCCAACAATCCTCTGCTGTAATACCCTCAATGCACTTTATTTTTTTCTATAGGTTAAAAAGCTTGCTTAGGCTACACTGTTTCAGTGGTCAGAACCAGCAGGGCAGGGAATATAAACAGCCAGGCAGATGCTGTGCTGATTAGCAGTTTATATTTAAATGTTAGTTCCCTCTTGGTACATGTCCAGTCCCCTGTAGATATTGATTTTTTTTCCAGGAACTTTCATAATTTCACCTAAATTTACCTTGGCACATTGTACCTCTGCCAAAAGGATGATTATAACAGAATAAATGTTTATCCACAAATATACAAACCAGTACTGCGCATAACAATGTACTGGTGCATATTTTGCAGGGTAGTACCATTCCAATTAATCAGGCTCGTCCAAACCGCAATCTGACATTCACCAGGAGAGAACCCATAGGGTGAGTATATTTGCACAGCTGGTTCACACCCAGTGTCGGACTGTGATGCCAGGGGCCCACCAGAAAACCTTAGACCAGGGGCCCAACTTTCCAAACTATTATTCCTTCTCTCCTCACTTAACCTTTTTATTTTCCTATTCTTTTAGATCTACTTACTATACTCTATTCTTCCATTATGAAGCCTCTTTTTTCCAAATAAAGAAATAGGAAATGAACATGAAATAAGCCAAATTGTTAGAAGCTAGTGGGCCCACTGACACCTGGGCCCACTGGGAGTTTTCCTGGTATCCCTATGGGCCAGTCCAACACTGTTCACACCCACTCAATGTAGCACATTTCCTGCCACAAGACCACTTTGAGAGAAATACTCCACTCCTTAAGTGGGGGCAAGAATTGCTTAACCAAGCTATTGATCATAGATCTTTAAAGGTCCACCTACTAAGATGCAGATGCAGGGAATACAAGTTAATGAGCCCCTGGCACTAAGTCACTGCAAAAACCAGTGGTTCCCTCACTGGGCCCACAGAGCTGTGGCAGTAGGTGTTCAGCCTGAATTTGTTCTCCTAGATACACCTGAAAGCCCAGCTTGAAGGTCATTTAGGGTGAAATTTGCTCTCCTAGATATGCTTGGAACTAGGACTAAATTGTTGATACACCGTAACTAAGCCCTGACAAACCTTGACCTTCAGGCTTGTACTGGAAAAGTTTGATAAACACAGCCATAAACCATAACTTTCGGATGGGCTAGGTTTAATTGCTTCTTATGTGTTGTGGTGCAGCTGACGCACATGTAGGTGCAATATATGTAACGTGTCAATGTTATTTCCTATGTTTTGACTATATACACCTGCCTTGATCAAGTAATTAAAGGGTGTATTATGGGTAAAATACTCCAGCTCCAGGCAGGAAATCATTAACTTATGACTACAGCTCCAAACATCAATGAGGACATTATATATTGTTTCAAATGACCTCTACTCACCAATTTGTTTATAATAAAGCCTATGAGTTAAATCAGATCCTTCTAAGCTTGCCACATTCTAAAGAGTAACATATTTATTAGTGAAGATGGAATAGAGCTTCAATAATAATCCTCATCTCACCCAATTCTACAGTGTCTGCGGGATTGTGATACCATGGAACTACCCCTTAATGATGCTAGCGTGGAAAACTGCAGCTTGCCTTGCAGCCGGCAACACGGTGGTACTGAAACCTGCTCAGGTAAGAAACATGGCACGATTCTTTGCAAAAAATAAGATTTGGGGACACCACCATAAAAAAAGCAATGCCCTACTTGCATTGCAGAGCTTAAACATAGCCTCAAAATTAACAATTGTGCCAGTCATCTTGGTTAGAGCATTTGATTTCCTATGACCCTTTGTATAATGTATGCCCAATATACTTCTTTCAGGTGACCCCACTGACTGCACTTAAATTTGCAGAATTGTCAGTTAAAGCTGGAATTCCCAAAGGAGTCATAAACATCCTGCCAGGAGCTGGTAAGTAGAAGACAAAAGAATATAAACTTACCTATACATAGTGTATGGGTTCTTCATGTACGGTGTGCAAAGTGCAAACTACTCAGGCAGTCTGCCATGTTTTCTACCCACAGTGTAACATTTACTGCATATCATTTTACACCTAATAAAAATAGTAAATGTGACCATGTAAGTGAAACATCCTTTACAACAGGTTCTCTGATCGGCCAGCGTCTCTCTGACCACCCTGATGTCAGGAAAATTGGTTTCACCGGCTCCACTCCCATAGGAAAACAGATCATGAAAAGGTAAATGCAGAATAGATATAGTTACATAGTTAAATTGGGTTGAAAAAAAGACAAAGTCCATCAAGTTCAACCCCTCCAAATTAAAACCCAGCGTACACACACACACACCCCTCCACTCTTTCACACAAACCATATATGCCCATACACGGCGCTGCCGGCTGAGCACCCGAATTTGGAGTGGACAAAAGTGGGGATAGCACACTAGCGAGGGGTGAGTTTGGAGCGGCTTTTTTCATATTGACTGTTTGTATATGCCCATAGCTAAACTAATTGTAGATTTTAGTATCACAATAGCTTTTGATATTATGTCTGTCCAAGAAATCATCCAAGCCCCTCTTAAAAGCATCAACAGAATGAGCATCACAACATCACCCGGCAGTGCATTCCACAACCTCACTGTCCTCACTGTGAAGAACCACCTACACTGCTTCAAATGAAAGTCCTTTTCTTCTAGTCTGAAGGGGTGGCCTCTGGTGATCCTCTTTATGGGTAAAAAGGTCTCCTGATATTTGTCTATAATGTCCTCTAATGTATTTGTAAAGTGTAATCATGTCCCCTCACAAGCGCCTTTTTTCCAGAGAAAACAACCCCAACCTGGACAGTCTCCCCTCATAATTTAAGTCTTCCATCCCTCTAACCAGTTTAGTTGCACATTGTAATTCATCTCTCATTCTTGTAAGATACAATTGGACAATAGGACATCTCATAATGATTTTCTTATTCCCTCTAAGTTGTGCAGTGAGCAATGTGAAGAAGGTTTCCCTGGAGTTGGGTGGCAAATCTCCTCTGATCATCTTCCATGATTGTGATCTAGACAAGGCAGTCCGCATGGTGAGCACATATTTGGCATAAAAATATTAAAAAAATGAAAAAATTTGTTGGGGAATGATAGTGTTTATGTTTATTATTTGTTATAGAAAGAGAGTTAAGGACAAGAAAACTCACTACATAATGGGATATAACAGGGAAGTAGAACATAGCTGCAAACTCCATTTGACAATAAATCACAACAAAATTATAACAGCAGACCTCACCCTGTTGGCT
>CM044437.1:133849961-133863743 GCA_024363595.1 Xenopus borealis
CTCTCCCTACTATACCTGCTATCCCACAGTCACACTACCTTCCCAGAGACTATTATCCCCACTGCTATTACCTTCTTAAAGACACATCCCCTGCACCACATGATATTATCAGGGGTGACTCCAGGCACTGCACCGCCTGAGGCAGCCTGGAATTTCCCCCCCCCTTCCCCGCAGTGCTCAAAAGTGAGCGCCGGACAGGGGTAGTGGGGGTCCATGGCAAGTGCACGTTCTGCACTAGAAGAGCCGAATTTCCGGGTTGAAAACCCGGAAATTCGTCTCTTAGTTACCAGGAGTGGCATTGTTGCCGCCCCTGGTAACCAGGGGGCGCTGCCGCCTGAGGGGAGTGCCTCAACTCACCTCATTGCCCCAGGATATTATTTATGGACACTTTTCAAAAAATGTAATGTGAACTAATGACCTGGTATCTTGGGGACAACTCTAATTAAGGGCTTGAGCCCCCTGCATGTAGAATTCCCTGTTACTACAGAAAATGTGGTTGCTGCCTGCTTCTCTACAGGAGCGTTCAGCAAAACAGCGAAAACACTTATCAGGTCCTCATAGGAGTTTCAAGATGCTGTACATAAGCAATAGGCAGATTCAAAAAGGATCAGTTTCTGGGGACATTGCAGCAATTAAAAATAAAAAGGCTCAGTATTCCTTTAATAGCAAACAAACCTTTGAGGCAGTGTCCCTGGCATCTGGTAAATATCCACAGAAATAAATTACAGTCAGAGACCTCACATTGTAAAGAAACCATTCACTACATGTTAATGAGAGCACAAGAAAAATCCTTGCAAAGCAGCAACTCCACAGGGAGAATTGGACATGTGTTTATATCCCCTTCCTAATGCAAATGCAAAACCCCTATGCACGTATGGTAAAAGGCACATAAACTTCACACCAAAAGTAGTCTTGCGTAATTAGTATTAAAGGGCAAGGAAAGGCAAAGAAATAAAACCCCATTTTTACTTTCTTAAATGAAAAAGAAATCTATCTCCATTATACTTTAATTTAAAAATGTGTACCCTTTTTATAAGAAACCTGACTGTATGCAGTGAAATTCTCCCTTCATTTACTTATGTGGATAGGAATTGTCAGACGGTCCCCTAACTTCTGGCAGGGAAACAATCATACTTATGAACAGCAGGGGGAGCCCCAGCCTTATTAACCAGCCATGCAGATCTCAAGCAGCTTTGTTTTTTGATCATTTATGAGGATCCCTAAGAAGCCCAGACCACACTGAGCATGTGTATGTAGTCTAGTCTTGCAAAGATGTATAACAAGGTTACAAGATGACAGCCCCCTGTGGCCAACTTTGAAAGCATAAATCATTTGTTTGATTAGGCTTGTGGTGCAGTAAGTTCATGTTTATGTTTAGTATACAAAATACAGCATTTCTACCCTTATTATATTATATTTCCTATAGATATAAATGTATAAAATATAAACTGGTTCCTGGTCTGTTCTACTGTGTATATCCAATGCTGGCTGCCCAAGCCATAAGCCCAATTGATCTCTTGGCTTTTGTCCTGCACTTTGTTCTCTTTAGTGATGAAACCGCATACTTTGTTGCATGTCTATAGACAGGAGCTGAATACTCAGCATTTCCCAATAGGATACAGATGCCCATGTTGCGTGCAACCTCATAGCTCTGCGTTCCTGCAGTAAGGACTTTTATCCTCCTCAAGGTGGTGGGAGGGGGGACGTGGTCCATCAGGAATCTGGCTTCACATCTGCATCCGATTTCTCCACTAAACCAAAAGCAAATGTGTACAGGGAAAGTGCACGGCTTGTAACCTCTAAACAACTGGGAAACCAACGACTATGCCAGTTCCGCATGGGCAAACAAACAAAAAAAATAATATAAATTATATTCCAGACTAAAGGGGACAATATACTGTAAATGTATCTTCTGAATGGACAATGGCAACAATTAGGTGACAATATTTGGTAATATCACTCTGTACAGGGTATGGGACTCTAATATTTCTATGCCTAAGAGGTTGTTCACCTTCCAAATTCTTTTTTTCAGTTCGGTTGTTTTCAGATTGTTCACCAGAGATAAAGACATTTTTCAGTTGCTTTCTATTTTCTTAATTTTTTTTACCAAATTTGAAGTTTAAAGTTGGATGTTCCTGTCTCTGGTGTTTGAGTCTGGCAGCTCAGTAATTCAGGTGCAGACTCTAAACTGTTACAATTCGCTTTAATAGTTGATCCATTTCTCAGCAGCTTCTCTGGAGTATTAGCAACTATTGTATCAATTCTAACAGCTGCCTGTAATGAAACTCAGGGATTCTACTCAGCAGGGACAAAGATAAGAAATGTATCTACTAATGTGTCAATTTAGAACAGTTACAGAGCTGTTTCAGAAAGACATAAGAAGGTAAAAAAAATGAAACTTTAAAGGGGATAAATGTGATAAAGAGGCCCACATAACACAAACACCCTTAATATACCCATCAGTTACCAGTTTCTTTAAAAAGTATGAATAAATGGCATTTTCTGAAATCCAGCTGTTCTTCTCTTTCTGCGTCATTTGAAAGGAGGGACTAAACAGATATTACAAATTATAACAACTTCTCCACATCTTACAGACATCATGCAGAACTACACACAATGCATTGCACTGGATGTTCCTTTCCTTATTGAAATCACGTGTGCAGGGACTCGTTTGGAGGATGCAGGCTAAGGACAGCTGGCTGCTGATACAAAATAACAGTAGTCAGCCAGCTCAGCATAGTAGTCAGACAGATGAGCAGGAGGGCAGGGGGCTAGGCTTAGCGAACTGTTCCAAACCATTAAAAATCATGAAAAGTCTGCATATTTTTTAATTGATGTGTATTGCAAAGTTGCTTGAAACTATGTTTACTTTTCAAAAAGCTAACGCTATGTTTGTGGAGTTCCCCTTTAACATTGGAACAGTCACAAAAAGGAAATAGTTCACCTCAAAGACTTTTTTTGGTTATTTTCTATCTGAAAACAACTGAACTGAAAAAAAACTGGTGGAAGGTGAACAACCCCTTTACCAGCTATATTTGGATATAAACAACTCTTATTTCATATTTTGAAAAGTGTGACTATAGTCTGCATGCTTTATGTAAGGGTTCATAACAAGCAACGTTATTATTTTATTATGAAAACATGCCAACATATCGCACAGCGCTGTAAAATAAATGTCTTTATACAAAGAACTATAATAAACTGATAGTAGGGAACAAGGCCCC
Organism: Xenopus borealis; assembly: GCA_024363595.1. NCBI lineage: Eukaryota > Metazoa > Chordata > Amphibia > Anura > Pipidae > Xenopus > Xenopus borealis. Next base: position 133,853,186 of record CM044437.1, read on the forward strand.
CCCCCCCGAGCTTACAACATAAATGAGCAGAGGTAAGAGTGACGTGAGGTATTATGTATCTGTATAGGGGTGTAAGTTGGAGAAATAAAATACATTCAAAGATAAAGACTTGTTATCTGAGCAACATTATGGAGAAGCGAGATGCGATATGAGAAGGCTAGATTTCTATTGTAGGAATTGAGGATTTGTGTAATTGAGTGAATAAGAGGCTGAGGGTGTAGGTGTGGTGCCTGCAAAAGGGAAGTTTTAACGTTACAACGAAAGTGTATTATAGCAGGGATAGGGATTAAAGATGCTCCAAGTCCAGGATTCAGCTGAATACTAGCACTTCCATTGAATCCTAAGTTGTCAGCCAAACTGAGCCTTTACAGCATTGGCTTCCAAGCTGTGGGGCCATTTCCACTATGGGGACTTGGTGGTGGAGAATGCTTAGCTGTTCTCCTAGATCAGGGGTGCCAAAAGGTAGATCGGGATGTACCAGTAGACCTTTAGCTGGTGATCAGTAGATCTCAAGAAACAAACAGCTTGTCTAAATCACCCTCCAGTTTCATGCTTTTCATTCAGATAATTATGTTAAAGGAGAAGTAAACCCTCCACAGTCAAAAGTCCCCATGGACTCCCCTCTGTAGGCCCCCTTCCCCCTGTTACACTAGGATTGTGTCCCTCTGAAATTCTGACCCGCACAATGCTGAACAGCAGAGAGGAGCACAGGGGCTTCGTTGGCTTCTTCCGGATCCTCTTCTTGTCATTCGGTAATTTACAGAGCTTTCCGTCTCCAACTGCACATGCTCCATATATGGATTAGCGCTTGCTCAAGAAGCCAAGGCTGACGAACATGGCGTCCCTGTGCTCCGCTGTTCTGCATTGCGTGGGTAAGAATTTTGAAGGGACACAATTCTTGAGTAGCAGTGTGCAGGGGGGCCTACAGAGGGGGATCAGTGGGGACTTTTGACTGTGGAGGGTTTACTTATCCTTTAAGGTTACCCAAGAAATAGTTGTTTCTTAAATATAGCAATATACATTGTTTCATAAATGAATATAAGTAATATTTTCCATGGGACAGAATACTAACAATGCTTTTATGGATGTAGATCATATTGGGACAACATCACTAAAAGTAGACCTCACATTAGTAAAGTTTGGGCACTCCTGTCCTAGAGATTAAAGGTGCACATTTATAGTAGGACCAAGATATTATTGACCAGTGAGGTAGAGGAGTCGGTAAAGGGCATAATTAAATAAGTAGAAAGTCAGTGAACTGCAAGACGGACGGTCAGCCTGAGGCAATGGCAGTTGGGTCAAGGCTATGTCTGATGAAACAAGGCCATATTCAAGTGATGAGCTTTGCTGCAAACCAGAGTCAATGTTTTACCCAATGGTTAGAATTGCACTGGATTGCTGAAGTTATGCTTGAACTGTGGAGACGTGATTGGTTCCCATGTAGGCATTCATTACTGGATAATTGCAGTACCATTTGGAAGAGCATTGTTGAAAGACGTGATTTTGCCATGTAAATCAGAATTATATTGATTGGTTGGAGCATAGCCTAAACTGTAAATCCCAGTATCCACGGAGATGCACTGCCCCAATTCATTTATTGGTCAGACTGAAGCCAATACAAAATCCCTGTGCCGTCTTCACAGTAATTGGAATGACTCTTCGGAGGGGGCTTCTATCATTGATTTTCCACAAATGGCTCCAATTCTCACAAACTGCCAACACTTAAAAGTTATACTAGCGATGGGAAGGGGGGGGGGTCTCTGTAATGGAAGATATGGAATTGCGCTGAACATCAATAACTAATCACACTGCAGCAAACTCTAGTGGTAAAGCAGCTCAGGGTTACCGACCATACAGAGTAATGGCTTGATTACAAAAAACACTTATCAGGACTTGGCTAGAAAGAGACCCTCATTTATAGCGACTGAAAAGTAATTGGAATTCCAAGAGCCAGCGGAAATCAAATGTAAGATGAGCAAGCTGTGAGGGGAATTTATTTCTGCCCCATGATTACGAAAATGTCTTCCAAGGGGAAGCAAAAGGCAGCAGGAGACAGAGCAAACTCATAAACGGAGACAAGTCTGAAACCCATTCAAAGTGACACAGTTATTCTCTCCCGAATGGAAAAAGACATAAATCCAAAGACAGCAAATCTCACCCGGAGGCATCTGGATGTTCTCAGCCACAGCAATACAATACCTGCATGCCGAGGAACAGGGGAGCACAAGATAAATAGTAAAGGGGCTTTGTAAGCCAATTCTAGGCTAGGCCCAGGTCCTGCATGCACCTACATATTTGTTGCTATTACTTTTATTAAAGCCTTACTTTCTTTCAGTCTATCCCTTTCCATTTTATATGTGGCCCAGCGACCCCTCATTGGACCTGCTGAAGGATACCTCCCTAGAACCAAGCACATAGAAGCCACATTGCTCAGTCATCATTTGGAGCAAGGTGGCAATAGGGCATTTAGATGTTGTAGACCAGAGGCCCCACAACCTTTTTTACCCTTGAGCCACATTCAAATGTAAAAAGAGTTGGGGAACAACACAAACATGAATAAAGTCCCTGGAGGTGCAATATAAGATGTGATTGGCCATTTGGTGCCACTTATGGCAGCCTACAGGAGGCTCTGTTTGGCAGTACATCTGGTTTTCATGCCAGCAAAAATTGCCTCCAAGCCTGGAATTCAAAAATAATCACCTGCTTTGAGGCCACTAGGAGCAAAAACCAAGTGGTTGCTGAGCAACATGTTGCTCGCGAGCTACTGGTTGGGGCTCACTGAAGATCTGAAGATCTCCTGAACTGTTCAAGTACAACACAGCCTTTTTCCTCAATGATAGGGGTTATGGTCTACCAACCAGTAGAGATTCTGAATGATACTACATCACTGCCCTCGACTCGCTCAGTGAGCAGCAATGTAGGCCATCAAGATGGTTGCACAGGTGTCTTCCGTGTTAATGAGCATGTGTGCTGTTCATACACGTGCGCCTCTTCTTCTGCACAGATTAATCATTGGAGATGTGGAGCTGGGTTGCTCCATGTGCTTGAGCCAAGTTATGCCAATAGCAATGCTCTTGGGAAGGAGGAGAACATTCCATGTGACAGATCAATAGATCTGATTATATTACTGGGAGCCTGGAGGAACATGACGACAATGTCAGTTTAGGTAACCATCATTTCAGGATTAGGATTCTCCATGTTGCAGCTGATCTGGAAACAGCTTCTTTATAGATCAGATTTAGTCATGCAGGTTCAGGTTACAAAAAGTTGGTTTGGGTCATAGAGGAGCCCCAAACTTGATGTAATATCAGCAGCAGGTTTGGGTCACAGATAAAAGGTGAATGATAAGGGGCTCAGGCAGGAGTGGGATTAGGTTGAGAGTTTGATCAGATTGTTTTCCCATTGGATCATGTTCTATTAAAGGAGAAGCTCATAATACATTCCAAAATAGAGTTGCATTTAGCCTTTTGTTAATCACTCACAATGGCTTTTGAGTGATTTCAGTTTGCCCTGTAGCTCTACAGCTTTGAATAAGCTTGTCACTAGGATCCTACTTAAAGGAACAGTAACACCAAAAAATGGAAGTGCACTAAAGTTCTACTATATTTATTTAATATAAATAAGCGGTTGTGTAGCCATGGCTACACAGCAGCTTGTTTATGGAAACTATAGTAATGTTTCTACAGCAAATACACCAGTTTTACTAGTGCAGGGCAACAGTTCATTATATAGCCATTCCTTTAAAACACTTTCCTTTTCTGGTGTTACTGTTCCATTAACTTGCAACTGGGTAGTTGTTTGTATGCTTGGAACACAAACTCACAAACCATCATCATCATCATTTATTTATACAGCACCAGCAAGTAACACAGCACACTTTACACTAACGTATAACAAATAAGGGTCTTGCATAATAAAATGGGGTGAGCTCCAATGAAAGGCTGTTAGGCTGTGACTGAACTACAACTTCCAGCAGATCTTGCCATATGAGTAAAGCAGGGCAACCAGTTTCCTGCACCCCCCAACAGATCACACATTCCAGAAGACCCCCCCCCCAGTTTGTCAACCATTGCCCACATTTTCTCATGACACCAGAAAATTATAGCTGAACCTCTGTATAAAACAGTACATTGTCTAAAGATTTACCAGCGATCACACGGGAATGGTATAATGTTTAACCCTATTGCGAATAAGTCCTTAGTTTACAGGACAAGGAAACGCTAGTATATTAAGAACCCTCCTTTGCATCTTATTGGGCCGGTGCTCCTTTAGGCAAAAAAAATGGATCTACCCATTGATGAACAAACTGGGGAGGTGCCCAGTAAATTGGGGGTTTCATCTGTTTATGGGTTAGGCCAGACGAGTAGATTTGGGGAGATTTGTCGCCTGGCAACATATCTCCCCGAACCGCTTCCCCTGCCTTCCAGCTGCTTAATGAAGAATCGTCTGCGCCTATTCACACAAGGCGAAGCACTTTCCTGAAATCGCTCAAAATTGCCTAAGAAGACGAATCCGAGCAACTTCGGAAAACGCAGCATGTGAATAGTCGCAGGCGATTCTTCATTAATCAGCTGGAAGGCAGGAGGAAGCGGGTCGGGGAGATTAGTCACCCCAAAAAAGAGGCAATTAGTAGCCAGGTGACAAATCCCCCCTAACTCCCTTGGGATGCCTGGTCCTGTGCAGAGAATGCTAAAAACAGCAGTAGTGTCTGTAAGGAGGCCTAGAAGTACAGGGGACCCCATGTCATAATTAACCCAATGTTGCTGAAATGAATCACATACCCCAAGGGTCACGCTGGGGGCCAATAGCTTTTGTTGTGGGGTTCACCATTTTCTGGTTAAGCCGGGGAATCTACAAACAGATCAGTACAGCACACCTAGGTCTTCATATAAAAAACAAACTGCCCCTTTTGTTGCCCATTATCAAGGGAAGTAACGAGACATACAGCAAATAAAATCGTTAAATCAGAACGCAACATTGATATCTGCAGAGTTAGAGATATCTAGGGGTGCACCGAATCCACTATTTTTGGATTCGGCCGAATACCGAACCTGAATATGCAAATTATGGGTGGGAAGGGGGAAATGTTTTTTACTTCCTTGTTTTGAGCCAAAAAGTCACGTGATTTCCCTCCCATGCCCTCATTTGCATATGCGAATTCGGTTCGGCCGAATCCAAATCCTGCTGAAAAAGGGCCAAATCCCAAACCGAATCAGTGCATCCCTAGAGATATACATAAAATATGTGGTTAGTCCGAGCAAGCTGAGGGAAGGAGGGTTTCTCTACATTCTACTCATCAGGGAGATAAATCTGTTCCTTATGAGAGAAGAATTCTCGGGTTGGGCGGATATTGAACATTAAGGAGATGCAGGAAATATCATATACATGACATATCTATGGTACACCGCTGTACTGATGTAGCTCATAAGCAACTGCGGATACATAGACAAAGGGTCACTCGGTCTGTTGAACCACAGCATCCAATCAGAAGGCTGCTTTCACCTGCCCCAGGGCAATACTAGATGACAGCAGAGTGGCCAATACTTTGCATTTCTGCACAACATACCAGTCCCTATAAACTAATGAGGAAAAGGAGGGCAGTGTGTGCTGCAGGGTATAGCAAACAGAATATATATATATAGTAACTGTATCAGGGTTTTATCAGGTCATGGAATCAGTCCATCCATGAAGAGTTTAGCTAAAGTTCAGCTAAAGTTAGACATCCCCGTCCTGAAAGCCCAAGTTAGACATTCCCGTCCTGAAAACCCAAGTTAGACATCCCCGTCCTGAAAGCCCAAGTTAGACATCCCCGTCCTGAAAACCCAAGTTAGACATCCCCGTCCTGAAAGCCCAAGTTAGACATCTCCATCACACCAGCCCATGAAGATTAAGGTTGGTTATATCTGTAACGAGCACCAACAACAGAATTTGTGCAAGTACAATAACAACAATGTTTACAGGATACTAACAATAACATTCCCTGGTACTTGTATAGCGCAGCATTGAATGGAAACACAAAACCCAGGATGGGCATTAAAAGCCACTAAAACTTTCTTTTATTATTTATCCATGATAATTGTTTATCGAAACTATGACTGATTAGTCCTCTTGTTATGTTTGCTCTCTATTTCTATGAAGGAGTATCTGATCAAGTGCAGCGTTTCAGTCTTGAATGAATTACCTTTGTCTTTTGTTATTTTTTGTCTTTTTGTTGACTTCGTTTTTGAATTATTTACATTCTTCTTCTGAATCCTCCAAAGGTGTGTGTGAAACTGAAGACATCTGGAAGCTGAATCTTTTAGTGAAATCCGGCTTTATTAAGCAAACATAGCTTGGGTGGCAATGTAAAGTGCATGCAGTCTACGCGTTTCGTGCCCTAACTCGTGGCACTTCCTCACTTCACTTGAGGTGAGCTCCGCTACTTTCTTTGAACATTCTTCTGAATCCTTCCAGCTTTCAAATGGGGGTCACTGACCCCATCTAAAAAAATCAAATGTTCTGTACAACTATAAATGTATTGTTATTGCTACTTTTTATTACTTTCTATCCAGGTCCTGCCCTATTCATATTCAAATCAATGCATGGTTGCTTTGGTTTGGACCCTAGCAGACAGACTCTAAAATTGCAAACTGGAACGCTGCTGAATAAAAAGCTAAAGAAATAAAAAACACAAATAAAAAAAAATAAAACTTATTTGAAAATGGTCTTAGAATATCACTCTCCACATCAAACTAAAAGTTAATTCAGAGGCGAACAACCCCTTTATTTCTCTTTGTTATCAATGATTCATCTGTGTGTAGCCGGGGGGACCCAGGTTGGCCCTCTGTGGTTTCTCTTTACCCCTAAATACTGTCGTGTTCTTTCAGAGACGAATGTTGGAAAATTCCTAGCAGATTTTCTCCTGGCGCTTGGAATCAATTATTCATGCCCCAGTAATATCATGGGGGGCTGGATTTAGAGCAGTCTCACAGAAGTCCATTCAAGGCTCAGCAAGAGGCCAGTCATCTGATGGCCACAGAGGGCTTTCTGGCCACGTTATTATTCCAGGTGCCTGCCAACAACTTTCCTGCCGCTGGAAGCTTGCCTTTCATATTTATCATTAACTGCTTAGGCACTGGAATGCTCCAAATAAAATGGCATTTCTCAATAGCACGCAACGCTCATCCGTTGGTGTCAGAAGAAATGTATACCTTCTATCTTAAATTCTACATACAAATGGGGCTCATACCCTATTTATAGGCAGGGCTTAACTCTACTTTTAACAGGGTGAACGTCCCCTTTAAAGATGAAATGATGTGGGCACATTGCATTAATATATGCACATATAAAGGTCAAGTTTGGCAAATGGATGTAGAGTGAGGTGGTTTGTGGTGGACAGCAGGTACCTGGATTTAGGAAGCAAGTGGGTTCAATTATATGTTGGTTTGGTCAACGCTTACCCCTGTCTGTATCAAGGGCCTGACTTCCTTTTGTTTGAGAGGGAGTGGTTCACCTTTAAGTTTGGTGGTGACACCCTAAGAGATTTAGTCGCTCGGCGGACAAATTGCCTCTTCTTTGGGCAAATAATCTCCCTGAAAAGCCTTCCCGCGGGATGCACACGGAGCAATTCGCTTTCCCAAGTCGCCCAAAGTTTACTAGTGAGGCAACTTGAGGAGACTTTGGAAATTGAATCACTGAGTGCCATCCTGCCGGCGATTTAGTTTCTAGCTGGCGGGAAGGCTTTTCAGGGAGATTAGTCACCCAAAGAAGAAGCAATTTGTTTCCGGACGACTAAATCTCCCCAAATCTTCACATATGTCACCACCCTTAATATGTTGTAGAATGGCCAACTTTTCAGTTTGCCTTAATGATTTATTTATTTTTTATAGCCATTTAATGATATGCCTTCTTCTTCTGACTTTTAACAAGTTTCAAATAGGGGTCACTGACCCCATCTAAAAACAAATGCTCCGTAAAGCTACACATTTATTGTTACAGCTACTTTTGATTTCTCGTGTTTCTTATCAAGTCCTCTCCTTCGTCTCTTATTCAAATCAATGCATGATTTCTAGGGTAATTTGGACCCTAGCAACCAAACTAGAGAGCTACCAAATAAAAAAGCTAAATGGCTCAAAAACATCATCAAAGTGAAGAACCCGTTTAAGAAACACGCAGGTCTCCTAATAGACATTATTGTCTATGGGAAGGAGTAAAGCTTGATGCCTCAGCTGAGCAACAAATACCAGTCCATCCACAAAACTGAATATAAATATAAAGGATATTCAGGGAGCAAATTACATTAGAACTTCATATTGTACAGTCCGTTTAATAGAGAATGAGAAGCAGAAGACAGAGTCTTATACCTTGAGTATAATTTTCCCTTTCATGGTTAACCTTGAAACTGAAGAAGGGTGGTATCGTGTTGCTCTGCAGAGCGGCTACCATAGACAAAGCTTACTGTAACTGGACTTTTTTTTTTTTCTTCTTTTCGCTCGTTTGCCGAAAATAAAACTGCGGTCAGTTTTCCAACCGCAGCTCCATCACCACGGTCTGAGCTCACAGGATCCCCGAGTCCCAAATGATCAAATTGCTGTGCAAATGTTTAGAGATACATGCGTGGCTCAGCTCCGGGGCTCTATTTTAAAACAATAAACCTCATGGGTGTATGGAACCAGACACAGCAAATGATCCAACACTTAACCATTACTCATGTTACACTGGGAAGGGACTCTGGTTTCATCTAAAGCTCATCTACCTCCGTACAGCCAAACCTGACACCTCTGTTCTTTTTAACTCCCCACGTTCCAGAGGAACATGAGCAAATTGTGGGAAAGGGTGAAGGATGGGCAAATACAGGAATATGCATATATCAACTGTTAAGACCAGTGGTCCCCCCAACCTTTTTTACCCACATTAAAATGTAAAAAGAGTTGGGGAGCAACACAAGCATGACAAATGTTCCTGGGTGGGGAAAAGGAAGTGCTGTGATTGGCTATTGGTAGCCCATATGTGGACTGGCAGCCTACAGGAGACTGTGTTGGGCAGAACAGCTGTTTTTTATTATGGATATACCGAATCCGGCGGAGCCCCCGATTCCTTTGCAAAATATTCGGCCAAATTCTGAACAGAATCCTAAATTAGGGGTTGGAAGGGGAAAACTGTTTTACTTGTTTTGTGACGAAAAGTCATGCAATTTCCCTCCCTGTCCCTAACTTGCATATGCAAATTAGTATTCAGTTCAGCTGGCCAGAAGGATTCGGTCGAATTGAATCCTGCTGAAAGAGGCAGAACCCTGTCCAAATCCCGAACCAGGTAATGGATTTGTTGCATCCCTAGTTTTTATACAACCAAAACTTGCCTCCAAGCTTGGAATTAAAAAATAAGCATCTGCTTCGAGGCCACTGGGAGCAACATCCAAGGGGTTAGTGAGCAACATGTTATTCACAAGCCACTATTTGGGGATCACTGGTTTAGACAGACTGTTCCTCAATCCAGCCAGAAAACAAGTCTGTCCAAACAGAAATTCTTGTGTCCTTATGCATCCAAAGAGCCCCTGATAGGACACCAGCAGACCTGAAACTTAATGTAAGGAACCAACCCTGCCACGGAGATCGAAGGTGCAAACACAAATTCATTGGCCATTCACATGTTGGACCAAATCATACAATATCCAAACATGCAATGAAACATAATCCATATTTGGCTGCCTGTAGGCAAAGAGGAATTCATGACCTTATAGGAAACCCATTATCCAAAAAGCTCTGAATTACAGAAAGGTTGTCTCCCATAGAGTCCATTATAATTAAAGAATATACATCTGTAAAAGTTATTTCCTATAATAAAACAGTAGCTTGTACTTGATCCAAACTAAGATATAATTAATCCTTATTGGAAGCAAAACCAGCCTATTGGGTGTATTTAATGTTAACATAATTTTCTAGTAGACTTAAGACTTAAGTCCCAAGCATTCTAGATAATAGGTCCCATACCTGTACCAGAATAAGGCTCTGGCCATATACTTTCACATAAATAGCTATACTCTGTTCATAAGTAAAACTACAAAGGAGACATTACAATGATACATTTTACTTTGTGACATCGACAGCTGACCCATCTCCTGCTTTACTTCATCTACTAGTGTTGGGTATATCACATGCTCCCTCTCTAAAAAACCACCAATCAACAATTGGATTTCAACAGTGTTTCCTACAATTAATATATCTTCATCTCCTCTCCCAGTCCACCTTTGTCCTAGGCTCTCCATGATGTTTTGCTAGGACATCAACTCTTACAGGGGTCATGCCAAACAAGCAAAACAGTGTTACCATGCAGTCCTACTATGCTCAATGACAATTTATGGGTTTATCAATGTAATACAGCTGAAATACCAGGGATTAGCCCCTACACTGGCATAAGCCTCCTGTCCTGCCTGCACTTGGAACCATTGAATCGGAGTGGGTGCAGTTAATAAACCAGGCAGATTTCAGTGTGAAACTCACATTTCGGCACCATTGCAGACAGGACAGGAGGCTAATGCCAGTGAAAGGGGCCAATTCTCGGCCTGTGAATTTCAGCAGAC
>CM044437.1:134026845-134050146 GCA_024363595.1 Xenopus borealis
AGTTCTGCATGGCTGGGAAGTAAGGCTGGGGCTCCCCCTGCTGTTCATAAGTGGCATTGTTTCAGTGCCCAGCAGTTAGGGACCGTCTGACAACTACTATAAACAGCAGTAAATGAAGGGTTAATTTCAATGAACACAGTCAGGTTTGTTATAAAAAACTGTACACTTTTTTTAAATTAAAGTATATTGGAGATACATTTCTTTTTCGATAAAGAAAGTAAAAATGGGATTTTCTTTTTTTTGCCTTTTCTTGCCCTTTAAAACCACTAAAATGAGAATGTCTTTCATAAACCGGCTCTGAACAACATTTTATTCACCCTTATAGACAGTGATAAAGGCTGTTATGATATAAAAAACGTAGGGACACCAAGCATTGAAAAATGTTTGGTCTTTTCAGGGTTCTAGGGAATATATTGCTGATTTGAAAATCTGTCTCCAGGACGCCACATCACACTATGTATATATCTAAGTATGTCCCATCACCTGATGTGATTATGGTTATAACAGTCATTATCAGCCTTGTATTCTTTTAATGACAGTTAGCGTGTCAATGCTCGGAGTGTTGGCGGGATTATCACTGGAACTGGGAATGATGGTTCCTTGAAAGTTCCAAGTCTCAGCAGGAGTCTCAGCAAACAGAAACTTGACTGCAATGTCAGCTGAATTACCAGAACGGCTCAAAGTTAATGATGCTGAGAAATACCCATGGGAACGGACTCAGGTTTTTGAGGGGGAGAAGGTTGCACATATGTGAGTCACAATCATACACAGAAAGTGTCAAGAATTCTCTTGTTTGTGGTTCCATAATGAGAACAGAATATTTCAGAACAGTTCAATAACAGCCTTCTTTGGCATGTGCCTAGCCATGCAAATTGTATGCTTGGTAATACAGACATAACTCAGATTTACAAAATCATAGAGTAGCTCAAAAACTCTCTGGGTGATTTGCAACAGAACTGTACCAAGCAGTATAGATCAGAGAGCAGTCTCGTCTCGCGAGACTTCTGATGTCACGACCAGGAAGTGCCATTTAAACCTTTGGGCAGGTCACAGTCTACCAGGAAACGGATGGAGATCGACTGGTAGACACGATTGACGTCCTGGGCACCTCTGCCCTAGACCTTCCAAAAGATAACTAATTGTCCTAGGGCAGGGTTATCCAGAATGCTCGGGATCTGGAGATTCTTGATAATGGGTCTTTCTGTAATTTAGATTGCCATACCTTAAAGGAAAACTATAGCCCTCAAACAATGTAGGTCTCTATAAAAAGATATTGCATAAAACAGCTCATAAGCAAAAACCTGCTTCATGTAAATAAACCATTTTCATAATAATATACTTTTTTAGTAGTATGGGCCATTGGGTAATCACAAATAGAAAATTGTCATTTAAAAAATAAGGGCCACCCCCTGGGATCATAGGATTCACGGTGCACACAAACATCAAAGAAACCATACATGTTAGTTCACATGAGCCAATTAACAGACAGAGTTCTGTCTTTTGCTTCCACACTTCTTCCTGTTACAGTGAAAATTGTTTGATTAAAATGGAGCCTGTGGAAGATGGCGTTCTTGGAATTCTGAGCTTTTTGGATAATTGATCATCTATCCATGGGCATCCGCAGAAGGGGGTCCCACCAGCTAGTTCCAGGAAATTGTTTGTAAATTTGATTCCCAACAACACTTTTTTCTAACTTCCCACTCCAAGGCAAGCATTAATCATCTTTCATTCACACAGTGATATGGGAAGGGACTACGGAGGATTTGAAGGGAAGGCTGGAGTGCCAGCAATAAAGTTAATTGGTAGGCAGCATCTTACCTGCAGCATTTGCATAGGATTGGCTAGGAACATGCAGGTAGGGAGTGTTCTTTGGCTGTTATTGTGTTAGTGGGAGGGCTTCGATTGGAGGAGTGTGTTCCTGATATCTGAATTATGTGAAACTTAAGTTTTAGTATGTTATATAATGGCCAATTCTAAGTAACAAATCAACTGGTCTTCATTAATTGTTTATTTTATATAGTTCTTAATTAATTGCCCTTTTCTTCTGACTCTTTCCAACTTTTAAATTGAATGGGGGGGGGCGGGGTCAGTGACCCCATCTATAATACAAATGCTCTGTAAGGCTACAAACGAAATTATTGCTCTTCATCTTTCTATTCAGGCCCTCTCTATTTCATATTCTCTTGTCAAATCAATCAAGTCTCTTATTTAAATCAATGCATGCTTGCTTGGGTGATTATACAATCATGTCACCCTAGTATTAACAAATTTAACTATGGGAATAACTCTAATATGTACTTTTTACACCTTTTGAGTTTGTACCTCTATGTATAATCTTGTAACTTTGGATAGTCTAACTTTATTTATATGGACCTCCTTGATTGGCTGTCCTAAGCTTGAATCTGATTTTCTGATACCTTTTTGCAATGTTTTTTTTGTTAAATAAAATACCTTTTTAACTGCATCAACTGTTGGAGTAATTTCCGTTTGTGCCAGCCGACTACTAAATACAAGTAGGGTTGCACTGAATCCGGGGTTTGGCTAGGATTCAGGCTTTTTCAGCAGGATTTGGATTTGGCCAAATCTTTATGCCTGGCCAAACAGAAACCGAATCCTAATTTTCATATGCAAATTAGGTGCGGGAAGGGAAATCACGTAACTTTTTGATGCAAAACAAGGAAGTAAAAAATGTTTTTCCCTTCCTGTCCCTAATTTGCATAATACAATTGGGATTCGACCGGATCTTTCATGAAGAATTCGGGAATTTGGCTGCATCCAAAATAGAGGATTAGGTGCATTCCTGAAGGTCTTGAGCACCTGAACCTTGATAAGTAAACCTTGATATATACAACAATCAAAGCTCTGTGTTTGTTTGTAAATTGTTTATTGGACGATGGGGTCAACTGACATAGGGATGTATTTGTTTAGCTAAAATATAATTATTCTATCAAGTGAAGAGACTGATTACAGACTGATTTGTAGATTCCTTGACCCTGTCCATCTGCTAGGAACAAATCCAGCCCAACCTAAAGGTAATTCAATGCTGATATGACTACTAGGGTGGGAAGGGGATGACAACAGTGGCAGTGTAGACAAAAAAACCCTCAAATTTTCCCATGAAGAAGTCATAGATATAGTTCAATAGTAAAGGAGAACTTGGGATTAGCAAGGACGTACTATATCCAAGCCTTCAATACCTAACCATGTCCAGAAAGAATAGATACATTGCACCTTCCCTGCACAAAGTAACTGGCCCCCAGGCCCGGACTGGCAGTCTATGAGTTCAGAGGGGCTGCTATAAGGTGCCATTGAAAGTTAGTTTTAAGTGGGCTGGTTGGGCCTCTATGTGGGCTGATTGGGCCTCTGTGTACCTGAAATGCCAGGGCCTATTTTGATTCTCAGTCCAGTCCTACTGACCCCTGTAGTATAATAATGGCCACCTTGCATTACTATACTACTCCCTTCTCCACTCTTCCTACCTACAACTTTGCCTCTGTGGGGTCAACACTGTTTTTATATACGAGCGTGTATATAAAACTCTCTCTCTGGAAAGGAGCTTGAGTTGCATGGAAGATCTTTCTCTCCAAACCTGACAGTTTGTGTTTTTCTTTTACCCAGATTCTGTGCGCTTGGCAAATTGCAGCCCTGTGAATGTGACATTATGAGATGAGTATGACACGTACTTAAATGGATTTAGCATGTAGCCAGATGGAAATGACACATATCTGACTCAGAATGACAATAAGCCAAATGAAAATAAACTGCAGGAAGATTGCTAGGCCATGGAGGTCATGCTCTGTAAGACAGCATAGCCATTTGGGGACTCTCCTTAATCCGATGGTGCCCCTCCTGCCTAACGACACACACTCACAGCAAGTCACGATTGGAACAGATCTGAGTGACACATACCAGTTGCAATTCCTATGACATGTATTTGATTCCCCCAATCCTGCATAGAATTGTGTATCTCACAAGCACTTGAAGGGTTAGCCAATCAGTCTGCAGTGTATGCAGGGACAGTGGCCACAAGTTGCACACTACACAAGCTTTTTAATTTTCCATTTAAAGGAGAACTAAACCCTTTGATAAAATCCCCCTAATTAATCTCTGTGGGGAGCTGGTATAGGTTTCCTTTATTGCCCCAAACTGTGGAAAACACCTTTCTTGCTCTTGCTTGTTATCTCAAAGAAAAAAAGCGGCGTTAACTTCCTTCTTCTTTCAGGGTAGATTGTACATACCACAGATAACTTAAGAGATAACATATTTAAAAACCTCTTATGAAATGTAATTTAATATTAGAGATATTAGAGGTACCAAGATACCCATTTGACAAATTGAGGCACTTAGGTGCATGGAGTTGTGTTTTCTACAAAAATTTGAGTTTTCAATTATTGAGTTTTTTGGTTTAAATTGGAATTTACAATATTTATAATACCCAAACCCTGGAAATAGCTTGAATCTGAAAATTCACCATCTAAAACCTGTTGAGGCCATGTAGAAATGGCAGAGGTCCCTTGAACCATTTGAAGATGTTCATAGCCTGCATGATGTTTTTTTTGGATTTCCTTCCCAAAAGCTAACCTTAAACTACCAGAAGAGGCAAAAATCTCTCTACATTTAGGGGCAGATTAATTAAGGTTGGAGTTGTGCTTTCCACGAGAAATTTGAGTTTTCAAGGTTATTTAGTAGTCAAAAATCAAGTTTTCAGGTTAAACAAAAACTTGAAAAACTCAACCTTTTTGAGATTTATTATACCCCGACCCTGGAAGTAACCTGAATCCAAAAATACATAATCTAAAACCTGTTGGTGTCATGTAGAATGGCAGAGGTCCCTTTAACCATTTGCAGATGTCATTAGCCTTCATGATCAAGTTTTTATTCATGGGTTTTGCCCAAAAACTTTTTTTCACCAAAAACCTTATCAATTCAACTCACTGAACTCAGTGATTCAAGTTCTTTCCTTGCTTGGCTCCTCTCTTTATAAGACCTGGCAGCATCCAATTAGCCGAGGGCTAATTGACCAGGGAGCCTAGCATTGGTTCTGGGTTTTGGGTACCGTTCGTGACACATAAATTGTTGAACTAATGGATTACAAAGAAAATATTCCATTTATTGGCAGCTTTGGCACAGAACAATATATGGGCAGAAGGTATGTGGGACGTAGATGTCTCCTGAGTTGGGTCTGGCACAGTTTGCACTCACCTATTGATAAGGAACAAATACTCCATGTTTGAACAGTTATGAACCCCTGAGTGTCTGAACTCTTGCACCTGTATGTTAGTTAAATAAACCCATTTCCTAAACTAAAGATGATGCTTCATGTTGCAAATATTCTTCTGAGGTTAGACATACACCGAATCTAATGAATCCAAGTGCCAGAACGAACAATATCCTTAAAGAACAAGTAAACCTTTCTTTTTCTATCTGTAAATTTGCTCTAAACAGCCCCCCAGATTAATGTACCTTAGTCCCTGCTGCAAGTCTGCTCTGGTTTCTGTGTTATCAGCAGCTTGTTTCCCCTTCTTCCTGGTGCAGAGTGAAGCCCCGCCCCATAGCTTACTGAGCTGTCCTTATCTCTGTGACTAGTCCTGGAGATCATTTGCATACTATGACATAGCAGAGACCAGTGTGTGCAGCACCTTTTGCTTGGGGAAACTATCTTACTAATGCACACACTGGCTCCCTCTTCCTCTCTATTGTGGAACAGCAGCAAATGGACTGCTCAGTAAATTAAGGGGCGGGGCTTCACTCTGCACCAGGAAGAAGGGGAAACAAGCTGCTGATAACACAGAAACCAGAGCAGACTTGCAGCAGGGACTAAGGTACATTAATCTGGGGGGCTGTTTAGAGCAAATTTACAGATAGAAAAAAAAAGGTTTACTTGTTCTTTAAAATCAAGGAATTAGAAAACGTTTTACCTAACCCTTCCTTGCTCTAATTTTCATATGCAAATTTTCTTTGGATTCAGTTCAGGATTTGACCAAATCTTTGATGAATGATTTAGGGGTATGGCCAAATCCGAGAATAGTGGTGCATCCCTACCTGAGATCCTTTATATCGTTGTTGGTGCTTTTACATATATATATATATATATAATAAATTAAAACAATTTGTAATTGGTCTTAATTTTATTTATAGTGGCCTGGTAATTATTTCACGCTGTTTTTCAGGTCTCCAATTTGCAATTTTAACATCCAGAGAAGTTGTTATGTGACTGGATGGTGAAAGTAAATTCTCTTAGTTACAAAGACCTGATCCTTTAGTGCAGGAATAGCGGAGAATGATCCTTAAACCCTTCAGTGCTGGGCAGTTTCTCTGAGTGGGTTACAAATCCTCTGTAGAGAGTGTAATCACGCCTTGTGCCCGAGAAGCAGATTGGTATCTTGGAACAAGATGGAAGTGCCATAACTGAGACAGATTCTATCTATAAACTGCCTTTCTCTCTCTTCGCAGAGCTATAAAAATGATATGTCTTTAGGCTGCGGGTAAGGAGTAATAGGCTCATCTTTACCTCTGTAAGAAATATTCAGCATGGGGAGATTGGCTGAAAGGGAAGTCACAGTTATTTCTCAGTGATGGTGGCCTGCCTACATAGGATGTCACGCTGCTAATTACATAGGGTATTAAGCCTTTTCTAGGATATCAGAGGGAGAATACAGATATTTTAATATATTGCATTCACTTTTATATTTATAGTAAAAACCTAACATTTTCAGAGGATGACACCCAGCTCTTCACTTTTGTTTTAAAGGGATACTGTCATGGCAAATTTTTTTCCCCAAAATGCATCAGATAATAGTGCTGATCCAGCAGAATTCTGCATTGAAATCCATTTCTCAAAAGAACAAACAGATTTTCATTTTGAAATCTGACATGGAGCTAGACATATTGTCAATTTCCCAGCTGCCCCAAGTCATGTGACTTGTGCTCTGATAAACTTCAATTACTCTTTACTGCTGTACTGCAAGTTGGAGTGATATCACCCCCCCCCCCCCCCCCCAGCAGCCTAGCAATGGGAAGGTAACCAGATAACAGCTCCCTAACACAAGATAACAGCTGCCTGGTAGATTTAAAACCAGCACTCGGTAGTAAAAACCCATGTACCATTCCATTCAGTTACACTGAGATGGAAAAACAACAGCCTGCCAGAAAGCAGTTCCCTCCTAAAGTGCTGGCACAAGTCACATGACCAGGGGAAGCTGGGAAATTGACAAAATGTCTAGCCCCATGTCAGATTTCAAAACTGAATATAAAAAAATTTGTTTGCTCTTTTGAAAATGGATTTCAGTGCAGAAGTCTGCTGGAGCAGCACTATTAACTCGTGTGTTGTGAAAAAAACATGTTTTCCTATGACAGTATCCCTTTAACTAATTTGACTTATTATGGGCCTCTTGCCTGAATAGGAATTGCTCCAACCCAAAACACACAAATGGAGGTTGGTTCCTGGTTCTAGAGTATTAAGGAAAATAGTTTTTTTTTTTTTATTAAGAAATAATTGTGTAATAAGATTAGGTCAGGTATTTCATTTATAAATGAAAAGACTACATAAGCATTTCCATTGTCTGCCAGCTCCCATAAACTCCATATTCACAATCAGATATTGCACAAAGCCATATTCTTCATGATATCAAACCACTACCAGAACATGGGGGTAGTACATTTTGGAAACTAATAAGGTACAAAGGGATTGAGCAATGCTGCACAAAACATTGTGCAGTAAGTGAGTCTCGGGTCCAGGTTTCATTTCACAGCAGGAAAGTATTTAACATTTTAGTTGGATTTGTGGGTGGTTCAATTTAAAGTTAACTTATAGGGGCACATTTACTAAGTGAATATTCGAATAAAATTCAAATTTAAAAAATTCGAATTTCAAAGTAATTTTGGGCTACTTCGACTATCAAATAGGCCAAAATTAGATTGGAATAGAAAAAATTTGGAAAAAGTACTAGCCCTTTAAAATCCTTCGACTTTGACACTTTGCCACCTTAAAGCTGCCGAATTAGAACCTGTCATGAAATTTTATCTAAGTCTTAGGAATTTGAAGGATTTTGCGCAAAAGCCTTCAATTCGAACGATGCAATCGAACGATACAAACAATTTTTATTCGATTGAAAATGGACCTATTCGAATGAAATTTTCACTTCAAAAAGCCCTTTAAAATAATTCGATGGTCGAATTTCAAAGTTTTTTATACGCAATTTTTTAATTGGTCTTCGTTATTTCATTTTTTATTTTTATAGTTTTCTGAATTATTTGCCTTCTTCTGACTCCAGCTTTCAAACGAATGCCACTGAACCCATCTAAAAAACAAATGCTCTGCAAAGCTACAAATGTATAGTTAGTTTTTATTACTCATCTTTCTATTCAGGCCTCTCCTATTCATATTCCAGTCACTTATTCAAATCAGTGCATAGTTGCAAGGGTACTGTGGACCATAGCTACCAAATTGCTGAAATTGCAAAGTGAAGAGCTGTTGCATAAAAATCTAAATCACTCAAAAACCACGTATAATAAAAAATGAAAACCAATTGCAAATTATCTCAGAAAATACATCTTAAAGGTAACTCAAAGGTAAACAACCCCTTTAATGCAGTGGCTCTCAGACTCTGGGGCTTGACCCACAAGGAGGAGAACAGTGAACAGGGCACCATACAGAAGAAATTTGAGACTTATGCCTTTTTGTTCTACTACTTTCTTCTGGAGGCCTCCGAAGTGACCCAAATCCAAATCCAGAATCTTTTGTGAAAAATTTGGCTGAATACCTGTAATGCTAGCTAACAAGGAACCCACGGAGAACGCTAGTAAGTACCTTTCAGTGAACAAGGTCGCTCCTGCCGACCCTGGTCTTCACCGTCAACCTTTTGGGGCCCTGGTCTTTCTGCAGCAGAATCAACAGGGAACCTGAACACATCTGGGATACTCGCAGTACAGACAAGGAGAATCGTAATCAAGGTCAAGCAAGTTTCGGCACAGGCGGCTAGGATCAAAGTAGGTAAGCAGGCAGAAGTAAAAAACTGGAACAGCATAAATAGGAAGGATAAGGCAGACTCAAGGTCAAGAGGCAGGAGTCAAAAAACGGAATCATACAGATGAACAACACTTAGACAGGATTAGGGTTGCCACCTTTTCTTGTAAAAAATACTGGCCTTCCTATATATTTCTCTTTTTCGCCTATTAATAACATTGAGCTCAACCATCTAAAATACCGGCCAGGTGGCAACCCTAGACAGGATCTGAGTATACAGAAAGCCAGCTTTGGGCAAGGAACGGAAGAGAAAGCCACTTTTTAAAGGGGTGGTTCACCTTCAAGTAAACGTTTGGTATATTGTAGAAGGGCCAATTCTAAGAACCTTTTCAATTGGTCTTCATTATTTATTTTTCATAGTTTTAAAATTATTTGCAATTTTCTTCTGTTTCTTTCCAGCTTTCAAATGGGGGTCACGGACACCATCTAAAAACAAATGTTCTGTAAGGCTACAAATGTATTGTTGTTACTTTTTATTACTTATCATTCTATTCAGTCCCTCTCCTATTCATATTCCAGTCTCTTATTCAAATCAATGCAGGGTTGCTAGGGGAATATGTACCCTAGAAAAAAAATTGCTGACACTGCAAATTAGAGAGCTGCTGAATAAAAAGCTAAATAATTATAAAACTACAAACAATAAAAAATGAAAACCAATTACAAATTGTCTCAGAATATCACTCTCTACATTATACTAAAAGTTACCTCAAAGGTGAACAACCCCTTTAAGGCAAAGGAGGCCACTGGGAGAAGGGAATCAGGGATGGACAGCAAAGGGGACCGATGACTAGCCAGTAGAACAATTAGCATCCAATTGGACACAGGCGCCAGTTCCATTGAAGGGAAGTGTGAGATGCTCATTTGCCAAATGTGGACACGCAGAGCGCGTTTTCACCTGCACTGAGACTGGGTGCTCATGCGCAGAACCTAAGTGCTCTGAGGGCATCACCGCTGGATGCCTAAGTGCCGGAAGAGAATGCGTCATAGGCGCTTCCACCCGATCCTGCCGGTCAGCCCCTGGCGGGGCGGGTTACAAAACCTAACTGAATCCTAACTGTATCTGAAACCTAATTTGCATTTGTAAATTATGGAAACGAGGGGGAACAGAACAGCATAGTTAAAAAACGTTTGTGTGATGAAAAGTCACTTTTGGATTCTGATTTGGTCTGGCCAGGCACTTGGATTTCACAGAATCAGAATCCTGTTGAAAAAGGCAGAATCTTGACTGAATTCCCAACCCAATCCTTGATTCGGTGCATCCCTACTAAAATCAATTATACATTAAATAAACTCAATAGGATTGTTTTGCCACCAGTATGGATGGAGCTTAAATAGTATCAAGTACAAGGTGTGTTTTATTGTTACAGACAAAATAATTTGAATAAAAAATTAGAGTCTATGGGTTGTGGTCTTCATGTAATTCAGAGCTTTCAGGATAATAGGTCTCCAGGGATAAGGGATACCATATCTGAACCAATTTATATAAATGCCATTTGTTCAGATTATATGAAAATATAGGTATAGGAAACCCGTTATCCAGAAAGCTCTGAATTATGGAAAGGCCATCTCCCATAGACTTTTTTTTAATCCAAATTTGTAAAAATTATTTCTTTTTTCTCTGTAATAATAAAAGAGTAGCTTGTACTTGATCCCAACTAAGATATAATTAATCCTTATTGGAAGCAAAACCAGCCTATTGGGTTTATTTCATGTTTCATTGATTTTCTAGAAGACTTAAAGTTATGAAGATTCAAATTATGGAAAGATCCGTACGAAAACCCTAGGATCCGAGAATTCTGGATAAAAGGTCCCATACCTGTACTGATTAATTCAAGAATGGCTCATGAGAACTTATCTGAACCCTAAATACCTTGAGCAATCTAGCTCATAACATTCAAATAATAGCCAAAGTGCTAAATGCCTTATGTTTTAATATTTCCTCAACATTTGCCTTGGTTTATCTACATTCTGAACTTTAACAAGCAGGACCTTCTTTGACCTTTATTGTTATTTTCCAAATGTTTGTCACAATATTTCTATTAACTGAACACCTCTGCTGAACATCTCCTGCTGTATAAATAATTGAAATGTCACAAGTTGTCTCCCCGCTGAACAGAGAGGAGAAAAAAAACAATGGGAGTAGGAAGCAACTGAGTCAGAGGGGTTTTAAGGGGGGGGAGGTTGAGATTTAAAGATAGAGAGAAAGTAAAAGGGAGATAAGGTATTTATACAGAGTAGGTCAACTGGTGGGAAGACAATCAAGAGAGATCTTAATGCAATTAGTCATAGCATTTTCATTTTTACTAGGGGTAGACTCATTGGTTGTCTATAAGCAACCAGGTGCAATTTAGCCCTTTAATGTATGCGTGAACTTTGTGCTAAGCTACTGTACCGCTGTGTGTTATTAAAACTTCTTGGACAATTTAACAAATGCTGCATCAGACACATGGGCACATTTTCTTTTCTACTGTTGCAAGAACTCATACCACCAACTGGTTTACACTCACTTATGGCCACCCTAACCAACATCACAGAGAGATCCAATTGGCTGCAATTATTTGTTGAGATTCTTGGGATCTTTTGTTATTTATGGATCGACTGACTGATGATTTAAATTTCAGAACAATGTGTTGCAAAACAAACTAGCAGGGTTCAATTCTCATAAAAAAAACAGTAATAATATACTGCTATATACTACTACTAATACTGATCAGTATCAATATTTATAGAATTGTTAGGATTTTTTTAGGAATAAACTTTATATATTAAAAAGTAAGTAAGTAAGCCAATAGCCTTTTATTTGAGTAGACTTCCTAAACCAGCGCTTATAGCTGTTGGTAGTGATGGGCAAATTTATTCGCCAGGGGTGAATTCCCGCGATTCGCCGCTGGTGAATAAATTTGCGAAACGCCAGCGAAATTTCACCTGGCGAAAATTCGCCGAAAAACGAATCACGTGTCGTTTTTGACGCAACGCATGTCAAAAGTGTGCCGCGACTCGTTTTGCAAATTTTTTGCCAATTCGCGAATTTCTCTGGAAATTCGCAAATTTTTCGGCGAAGCGAAACTCGGGAGATTGGCCATCACTAGCTGTTGGTTTACAATAATGAATCCCAAAGACCTGGCCAGTGATACATATCACTATTATAGTGACCTATCAAATCTATTGGCTATATGGATCACTTTCAGCCTATATAAAATTCCAGCCCACATCAATTGCTGCGACAGGATACCAAGAATAATATATGATCAATCAGCCCCATATTGCTGAAAATCTGTGATTTATAAGTTTCTAGGGAAACTGTTGGCTAGAGATTTGAGGGGGATCAACAACAACCCCTCTGTTGTAGTTTCATGATTTTTTTTATCTTAATCCAACAAGTGGCTCTGATTTTAAGGGATATTTTCTATGCCTCAAATTGGTGTGATAATACTTATAAATTAATTAAATAACGTGATTAGAATATACGTTCTATAACGTTATTTCATTAATTTATAAGTATTATCACACCAATTAATTTTTATACTGGAAAGAAGAGAATTCCAGTTTTTTTCTTTAATTGATTTAACTTTATTCTTAATGAACTGTTATTGAATTATCAATTGGGAATTCATGAATTTTTATTAAGAAGTATACGTGGGTAATTAATTATTAAAAATTGCACATTTAAATTACGAGCACTAGCACTTTAATTCCTATATTGATCAAGAGGAGATTTCCTGTTTCTCTCCTTTTTACTTGCAATGCACATGGTTCTTCATCATGAGGGAGGTCACTTAAATCCTTTTTACATGAGAGATTAAAGGCGGCAATAGCCAAATTGAACTGATATGATCATTGGTACCAGGATGATCCCATAAATGGACCTATAAGCCACCAACAAAGTTTGGAGGGGTCAAGTCGGCAGCTTTTATCAGTTTGGTTAGCTTTAATAAAACATTTTTTAAATCCTTTTTTTTTATAAAGAAATAAGGCTGAGGGGTGCAGAACGGAAACAGGCATGGTTGGGGTAACAAAAAAAGGCAGAGTGTTCCCTGCACATCAACCAATATGAATGTGTAAATTCAACATCATAATAAGAGGGTAGGAGAATATACAGACCCATGTCAGTTGCGTTTGGCTTTCGATTTGCTGTGACATCAGCATGCCAGATAACATCTCCCAGGCATGTGATGTTATTGTGCTTGGCGCAAAATTCATTCAAAGAGACCCAGGTTCAATGCCCGAATATCTACATTTTGATTTTGCCTCCAATTCACCCCTTTTAAATGCTCAGCCTGGCAATGACTATTGTAATGGCTATTGTAAAGTAGAACTCCAAATCTGAGATGTAGATAAATACTGGTGTATATAGTTTATATATGTGAGTGTAAAGATAGGTCAGTGAGTATGTATGTTCAGTAGTGATGGGCCAATTTATTCGCCTGCGACAAATTCGCTTCGAATTCCCGTGGGCGAATAAATTAGTGAAAATTCACCCGCGTCTAGTTTTTGACGACGACGCCCATTGCTGGCTTCGAAAAAACGGACACCAGCGTCGTTTTTTTTTACTCCGGCAATGGGTTAGGGTCGTCAAAAATGGACGCCCATGTCAAAAACGAGACACCAGCGAATTTTCGCAAATTTATTGCCGTTTTGCCAATTTTTTTTGTAATTCGTGAAAAATTTGCCGAAGCGAAACACCACTGATTCGGATCAGTGGGTTTCATTAGAAGGGGTCCAACTTCATGACTTTGATATTTTTCAGCCCAAAGTAATTATGTTACTATGCATGATCCTTGTAGGGTACACTAAAAACCAACATCTGAAAGAATGAAAGCTACCGAAGAAGTTTATTGCCAATAGATTAGCCACAATAGTGCATCTATAACACTATATTTATTCTGCAGAATGTTTTACCATACCTGAGTAAACAGCAGCTACCATATTAGCTTGGTGTGACATAATTTCCTTCCTGTCTCTGGCTGCTCACTCATAGCTTGGAAAAGTTTGTGGGTGCTTCTAAATAGTCATTTTGCCTTGATTCTTCTCTACTTCTGCTTGTTTGACCAGAAACAACTATGCACTCTCTCTTTACCGTCTTCTGTTACTGTGTACTGGACTTTCTTTTTACAGCTTACTCCTTAGTCTTTACTCTTACTTACTAGAGCCATTAGGCCCTGACCTCCCATCTTACTTGTATACATTTTTATAATTTTGACAGATATATTTGGGTAGCTAATATTTAAGCATTTCCTCAATGCTGCGAAGCTTTATAGGTTATGTGAAGTTGCAGTTTACCCTAAGTTAATTTCCTGCATGTTACAAGTGATCATTAGCCATTGCATTGGGCTTTAACTCAAATGAAACAGCATTTGCTGGAACCTTTCCACTCGATATTCAATTGTGTCCATATATCCTCCTTCAGTAATGCATTTAACTGTACATTAGACTATAGCAGTTAGTAGTTAGAATAGAGCAGTATTTCAGAGTGCATCACTTTATAGATATCATCTTGGATGAAGCAGTGTCCTATCAAAGAATGGGACGGTGACATGCTTTATTGCAATGGACTGCTTGCTTTCCCATATATTGAATAATAAAATAGGTTCAAAGTAATCTGCACAAACCTTTCAAACTGTGTTTATAAATAAATTATTAATGAAGTATACATTAGAGAGCACCTCGTTCTTTTATCTTCATTTTGAGTGTGCCTCCAATTTGCCCCTTTTAAATGCTCAGCCTGGCAATGACTATTGTAATGGCTATTGTAAAGCCTGGCAATGACTACTGTAATGGCTGTTGTAAAGTAGGACTACAAATCTGAGATGTAGATAAATATTGGTTTATATAGTTTATATATGTGAGTGTATAGATAGGTTAGCATGAGTGAGTATGTATGTTCAGTGGTTTCATTAGAAGGGGTCCAATTTCATTAGAAGAGGTCCAACTTTATGACTTTGATATTTTTCAACCCAAAGTAATTATGTTATGTAACGCTAATCTGGGCTATCCTGGCCACAGATAGTTAAAGTGTCTGGCTAAAGGTATAAGCATGGGTTACACTGTGACTTACACACAGGGTCAGGGCCTTCGCCAGGTGGAAGATGTAGTGGAACTACAACACACAGGCTACTGTACACAAAAAAAATTAAACTTGGGCTCCAGGAGGTTCTTATGATGCAAACAAAACTCTTTATTAGTCCGAAGACAATATCCCCAGGTTTACTCAGATGAGTTTTGGCACATGACACAGTCAAATCAGGTAATCAGTCAAATCAGGTAATATGTAACACAGCTAAGGAACAAACTCCATTAGGCATTTGCAGTACCTTGGTACAACCATTCCCTCCAGGAAGTTTTCAGGAAGCAGCCTCTACCCTACAGTCCCTCTTCACTGAGGTACTTGCACTCAGGCATTGAAAAAGCCTCTGTGAAACTACTCCCTCCTGCAAATCCTCGTTGGAGCTTCAGCTGCTCTTTCTCTTTACCCTATCTACCTTTCTCTTCTAGAGAGACTATTACAAGTCTGCCCTACTATAGCTAACCTCAATCACAGGGTTACTTGGTCCCGACTTTACTGGACCCATGCCCAGGCTCAGAGCACACATCCACCAAGCTCCTCAGGCCAAAGGCAAAGAGGAAGCTGACACTCCTTTCCCAGCACTATACCAGTGTGAGGCAGGATGTGGTCACAGTGCCTTCTGGCCAATAGCAGGGGATATGCTTATCTTTAAACTAGGGACACATTTAACCCTAGGGGTCCCTACAGTTACTATGCATGATCCTTGTAAGGTACACTAAAAACCAACATCTTAAAGGAGAGTATCTCCCGTCTCACTCATAGCTCTTTGCTCAGATTACAGCAGGGAGGGAAGAGAGAGGGGGGGGAGTGGGAGAGGAGCAAACTGAGCATGCTCAAGCCCTAGTCCTTGAGGTTTAAGCTGAAAACAGGAAGTCTGATACAGAAGTCTATGTATACACAATAGAAGGAAAGAAATGTTATGTTTCTTTTGACAGAGGACAGAATTGCTTTGAGGGGTTTCTGGTGTATTTATATGGACCTTTCTGATAATGCTTACTTAGTTTTAGCCTTTCCTTCTCCTTTAAAAGCCCTTGCTCCATTAATGTTCTTTACACATTTGGAAATATAAAGTTATGTTATGTAAGTTGGGTGATAAGGATAACATCACTACCAAAATAGAGACTGATACAGAATCCCATGTAAGGTTGTACTTATATGAACCTGATTTAAAGTCAGTTGATCCTCTGTTGAACCAATGCATGGACATCATTGTAGAAGCTTGTGAACTACCACCTCTAGCTGATGATTTGTATCCCTCAGACCTCCATGCCAACATCACCATAGACATTGCTCCTCAAAAGCAACATGCCGAGCAGGGTTTGTAGCTCTTCGCAAATCTGCCCTATGAAAAATAAACCTTCTCTTAAACAGAGTGAACCTCTATCTTTAGTAAACAATACAAAGGCTTGCTGTGCAACCTCTTAGTATTTCTGAAACAATTTGCACATAATAGAGCAGGTCCTAATCCATGTAGGGTAAGAATGCAGGTCGCGGGTCCGGGTTGCGGATTGCGAGTTGCGGGTACGGGTCGGGTACGTGTCCCAAAAAATGGACCCGCGCAGGACTCTAATACATGTTAATGTTAAAATCTAAAAAACAAATGCTCGTTAAGGCTCCAAATGTATAGTTAGTTTTATTAGTCATCATTCTATTTTTGCCCTCTCCTATTAATATTCCAGTCCGACACTGTAAGGGTTTATAGGGTTTACATGTCCTTTAATGTATATGCTTATTTGCATAGTAAAAATGTGTTTTGGGATTATGGGATATGCTGGGTCTTTTTACCTATGTGAGACTCTCAAGTAATGCGCACAAGATAGCAGCCAATGCAAGGGAGACATTAACCAACTGGGTAGTTTGCTTAGCAGAAATTAACCAATGGCCCTTGAATTTATGTAACTGCTTACAAGTGTACTAGCAACCAATGAATTACAAGGGGAGGGCAGTATCAATGTCCAATAGGAAACAAGTAAGGGCAAAGCCTGGGAGTGATGATGTAAGCACATAAGTAAAGTGCAGGTATAAAACAGGCCACTCCCATCCTTCAGAAAACTGATCAGAGAGACAGGAGAAGGGTAGATTTAAATGGTATATAAATTAGCTTTTACAATTACCTTTTTTTATGGAAAATGGGTTTTCTTACACAGTGAGAACATTTTAGTGGTTGCCTAAGATTTGGACATTGAAGGCGAACAACCCCTTTAAGGTGAATTGTGATTCTGGTTTCAGTCTAGATTATGTATTTTTGACAATTTAACTTTTTATGGACTTGAGTGCACTTTCCAAAAGGAGCACAGTTGTGCGAAAACCTTTTTTCTTACTTTCTTTAGCTTTCATTTTATTTTGGCAGTGGCTTGTATTTCTCGGAGCTGTGCAAAGGCATTATTGGATAGAATAAAGAATTCATACACTTAGGCTGAACTGAGTTCTTTTTGCCTATGCTAGCTTGCTTAGTGAACTGGAGGTCAGCTCCATGATATAGGTGGGTTTTTGCCCACGTAAGTGGGCAGAGGCGTAATAGGAAAAATGCAGGTAGGTGGCTCATTAAAAAGAACACAAAGCTTTAATCGTTTCCCCCTGCAGGTTCATTATTTCCTTTCTCTAAGGCGGATTGTTTTAAAAGGATCTGCATCCGGATTTTGGCTTGATTAAAATTATTTAGCATTTCAAACAAACTAGCAGCTCTTTTAAATGAGAAATCTACCCTACGTGTGGAGGCGTGACATTGTTTTCTGAAGGAAAAAAAAAATTAAGAAATCGGAATAATTCTTTCCTTCAAAGCTTACGCCTTTATTCATTCTCCATTTCATTTACATTTTGCCATTATATTTCCCTGTTACTTTCCCTTATACAGTCATGGTCAAATGTGGTGAAGAATCTTCATTATTTTCTTTATCAAACACACATTCAAATGTTACATAGTTAAATTGGGTTGAAAAAAGACAAAGTCCATCAAGTTCAACCCCTCCAAATTAAAACCCAGCAAACACACACCCCTCCACTCTTTCACACAAACCATATATGCCCATAGCTATACTAACTGTAAAGTTTAGTATGAAAATAGCCTTTGATATTATGTCTGTCCAAAAAATCATCCAAACCCCTCTTAAAAGCATCAACAGAATGAGCATCACAACATCACCCGGCAGTGCATTCCACAACCTCACTGTCCTCACTGTGAAGAACCACCTACACTGCTTCAAATGAAAGTCCTTTTCTTCTAGTCTGAAGGGGTGGCCTCTGGTGATCCTCTTTATGGGTAAAAAGGTCCCCTGATATTTGTCTATAATGTCCTCTAATGTATTTGTAAAGTGTAATCATGTCCCCTCGCAAGCGCCTTTTTTCAGAGAAAACAACCCCAACCTGGACAGTCTCCCCTCATAATTTAAGTCTTCCATCCCTCTGACCAGTTTAGTTGCACTTAGTCTCTGCACTCTCTCCAGCTCATTTACATCCCTCCTAAGGACTGGAGTCCAAAACTGCACTGCATACTCCAGATGAGGCCTTACTAGGGATCTATAAAGAAGTATAATTATGTTTTCATCCCTTGAGTTTATGCCCTTTTTATGCAGGACAGAAACCTATTTTGCTTTAGTAGCTACAGAAAATCCTTCTCATTTAAGGAAACTCCCAACACACTGTCATTTAGTGTATAACTTGCATTAATATTATTTTTGCCAAAGTGCATAACCTGCATTTATCAACATTGAACCTCATTTTCCAGTTTGCTGCCCAGTTTCCCAACTTAAACAAATCACTCTGCAAAGTGGCAGCATCCTGCATAATCATATTCACTTTACAGCGCTATGAAATAAGTTGGCGCTATAGAAATACATGTTAATAATAATAATAATAATAATAACCTATAGATCTGCACAATTTAGTATCGTCTCAAAAAACAGAAACCATACTTTCAATGCCCACATCCAGGTCATTAATAAACAAGTTGAAAGGCAAGAGACCCAGTATAGAGCCCTGCGGTACCCCACTAACAACACTGGTCCAATTAGAAAATGTTCCATTTACCACCACTCTTTGTAGTCTATCTTTTAGCCAGTTCTCTAAACAGATACAAATACTATATTCAAGGCCAACATTCCTTAATTTAACCAGTAACCTTCTGTGTGACACTGTATCAAATGCTTTAGTAAAGTCTAAGTAAATCACATCCACTGCCATCCCAGAATCGCGTACCCTGCTTACCTTCTCATAAAATGTGTGAGTTTTCTATTTTAATTTCACCCTTAGGGGCAGATTCACTAAAGGGCAAAGTGACTAACGCTAGCGAAAATTAGCCAGCGTGGCGTCATTTCGTTACTTCGCTGATTTACTAATGAGCTCAGATGCCCCTTCGCTAGTGAACTATAGGTAGGCTAGCGTTGCTTCACAATCTAACACCAGGCGAATTTTCGAGTGTTACTACGCCAATTCACTCAGATGCAGATTTTACTGAGCGTTACCTCTTGCGCCAGAGTTGCCTTCACCACCTCAGACCAGGCGAAGTAGAGTTCATCAAAATATAATTGAAAAGTTTGAAAAGTCCAAAAAAACAATAGCGTCTTTTCATATTTACAGAGTGATACGTTGCAAAAGATCTTAAGTACCTGGCTTCCCCCCTACATTTTCTAACATATGGAGCATAAACTATACAGTGGGCACATGTCTAGGGTAATATAACAACTCTATTTTCTTTTATTAAGGTTTCCAGGCCTTGTGTAATGTAATGTATTTGCTGCAACATATACGTCCATTGAACTTTAACTTCCCGCCGTATGCAAATTAGGCAACGCTCACTAGCGCAACTTCGCTTTGCTTGACAAAGTAACGCTAGTGCAACTTCACCACCGTTCGGCGACTGGAACTTCGCACTTGTTGCGATGGCTGCGAAGAAGACGCTGGTGAAGTTGCACTTTTTAGTGAATTTGCCTCTTAGTTTTTAGTACTAACCGTTAGCACCTATATTGTGCTATGGGAGCAGAGAGCTGGCTTTAGTCATCATTTAGTCAGCACTGGTCTCTTTTGGGACCTTGGAACTTTCTGCTACGATATGAACAAAGAACTCACTCACTTCAGACATCACACTTGAAAACATCACATACAGACTAGGGTAAAGCAGAATCATAGTCAAGG
Organism: Xenopus borealis; assembly: GCA_024363595.1. NCBI lineage: Eukaryota > Metazoa > Chordata > Amphibia > Anura > Pipidae > Xenopus > Xenopus borealis. The sequence goes on from CM044437.1 coordinate 134,047,065, forward strand.
TCAGGCAAAAGGTCAGGGCAGGCAGCAAGATGCCAAAAACCATGAAAACAGTAACAGAGTTGGGACATCACAATATGTTCATTCTTGAAGAGAAGAGGACATGGCAGACCAACAGAAAAGTTCTTATGAAAGGATATGAGTAGACATAGGGCATAGGTGTCTTTCTGCTCAACCAAAACCCTGCCAAAGAATAAGATAAGCATGACAATATGTATATGTAAAGCTGAACATTGGCCAGCTCAGGATACACCAAATCAGCAGAGTGCCTTACTCTAGTCCATGAGACATTATATCTGTTCAGGTGACCCTTTGATCAAAAAGTATAGACCATCCTTTGCCAAATTCAAATTCTGTAACTTTACCATGGAGATTTACTCTGGTTCCACCATCTTACATCTTCATGTCAGGGTAAGGACTATCCAGAAGATGTGGAACATATAGAATAGCACTTGGTTTTTATTCAGTAGTTGAAAAGGTTAAAAGAAAGGATTTAAACATAAAGGGCTGAGCAAGAATCAGGCATCTAGAAACAGCCCCTTCTGTTCCCAATTTGAAGGTAAAGTGCTTTTCTTTTCTTCTTTCTTGGGCTCATGCAGAGAAACCCATTTAAAACCTGTGTTTCCCAAATATCGCATTGTTGGCCTCAAAAGATATTTTCTGCTCCCTGCGTATTTTGCCGTACATTGAAATGAAGGGACTTAAAAATCACTAATGAGGCTCAACGCAGACCTGCCACTGCTCTTTTACCTTATAAAAAGCCCCCCTGCCGCCTGGTATTGTTGGTGAAACTATTTTATACAATGATTGATTCCACATCAGGGTGTCGCCATAAAGCACCCCAAGAAACGAAGGGAACCCTAATAAAGGCTAGACTTTTTGCTAAGTGTTAGATTAATATCTCATTGTTCTCCACATGTGATCTGGTGTTACCGAATTGTTGAATGGTACATTGAAACCAATTCTGAAATGAATGGAAGTTAAATGGAAGTTTCATAGGGTTTCAGAGACTTCTACAGAAGGCTTATTTATTATCTGTTATTCATATAAAACCAACATATTTATGTAGCACTTTACCAAGATTATACACTAGTCACTGCCCCAGAAGAGCTTACAATCTAAGGTCCTTATCACATTCACATATACTAGAAGCAATTTCTGGTTCATTTACTTGTATGTTTTTGGAGTGTAGGAAGAAAGTGGAATTACTTGGGGAAAACCAAACAGGCAAAAAACCCCAAAAAAAGTATATTTGTGTATGTATAATGTTTTAAACTACTATTGAGCAGAAAAGCCTCCTGTATTTTAGGAGGAAGCGCAGATCCATGTATAAAAGCAGGTAAATTATATGCTAAATAGCTTGACTGCTTTTACAGGAGAAGAGTTTTATTTTCACGCTCAGTTCCAATTAACTTAATGGCAGAAAACATCCCAAATTTTATTTAGAAGCTGTAAAGGAAACCTATGGAAACAATTGCCTCTTAATTTGTTGAAACAAAAGAACTTGCCTGGAAATTAGAATGTATTATCATAATAGAACGCTATTCTGCTAATGGGAGAAGGTAACACAGGGGGCATGAAGGAGGTGTAATGCTTTATTTGGAATTAAAGGCCCAATGTACCTTCTCTTTTTCTTTTGCATTTGTTGAAAGAATAGATGTGGATGTGAACATGGAATAATTTTACAAATGCTTTGTTGTCCTTGCTTCTATAAAAGTGGTAGTGACTCAGCTTCAAGTCTAGCCTTGATCTTGCTGACACCGTCTAAGATTGACTAGACCTAAATCTTCTTCCATAGCTTTCTTATGGCACATGCAGACCATGGTATTTTGATGATCTGACCCATGAGTAAAAAGTATAGGTCCAGGTGATTGCCACTATAGAGTATTTTATGGACATTTTAGAACTATGAAACACTCCCTGTGCCAATGACCATAATAATGTCTAGAGGTCTAAAGGGTGGTGTTTTGCCATCAGTGGGGGAGACTCTAGGCAGCTGGGTCTGGTTTATGTCATTCTCTGAGCTCTCTCATGAGTTTCCTTACACTCCTTGTCATATTTGATAAACCCAGAACAAACTCCAAGGTTCCCGTCATGGCTCATGCTTCCTTCTTCACAAATCCTGCCTACAAAATATATGTCTATTGATTTGTATACATCAAACAGGCGTCAGTAGTGAGAAGTAGGGGGGGTCGTTTATGACATTAAAAAAAATGGCTGGAAGTGAGGGGCACATCCACAGACAAATGATGAGTAGAAATCTGTGATCAAAGTGTGAGCAGTGTGACGAGCTGTAGAAAATCATTCATGTAGCAACTCAAGAATTCCACACAGGTGTAACGATGGGTGAATTAAGCCATTCGACATCCACATCTGTAACTTACACGTCCCTTGACAAACATCTCCCTAAGTGCTTTATTGCTAGAGTTATCTCCCTATCTTTGCCTCTATAAAACATTTTGAAAATTCCAATTGTTGCCTTTATAATCCCACTTAAAATGCTGAGTATTGCAGTTGTTCTCAGCAAAAAAAAAAGACAAAGACTGTGATAGATATTGCTTAAACAACTTGTAATGTTTTTGCTGATACCTTGATGCTTTCTGTATTCACACCTGGCCTAGTTAAAGTAGAACTATTGTAACCGGCTTATTTAATAAAATAAATATTTAACATATAAAGACAGATACTGAAATGTACAGTGTCTTCTTCTACCAGTGGTTATATATTATTACTTGATATTCTTTTATAAAGGTGCCACAACAAGATGATCTTCCTGCTCTTGATCCTGTTCCTTCATCACCCCTTGGAGTCTCCTGTGAGCACGAGTCCTCTTCTGAAATACTCATCCTCCATAGAATCCCTTAAATCCATAAAATCCCTCACAGTATCATTCAGGTCATTTTTTACAGATTATAATTGCATTTATGTCACCAGATAGAATGAAATATACCATTGGGTCTGGTTTGTGTGTTGGTACGGGCTTCCAAGCTGTTTTGTGGCAGCTAAAGCTATAAAAGATGTCATCCCAAAAAATGCAAGTCCACCAAATTTAGGTGGGTTTTATGGGAGGAATGCATTTGCTGAA
>CM044437.1:134102874-134123077 GCA_024363595.1 Xenopus borealis
TTTAAGGTCACTTGACTTGCATTGGTTTGACTAATCACTAAAAATACAAATCCTGGAAAATGTAGTGGGTTTCAGCTAAATCCCAAACTAAATCCTAGATTTGGTGCATCCCTTTTGTATCACTGAAAGATATGCTTGCTGTGACAGCCTAGATGAGCATTTGATAAAGGACATGCAGTATATACTCGGTTATTAGTGTGTATTCCTGTATACAACTGCCCCATTAAGTCCCCAAGCTTCTCTCCCGCTTTTCTTTGCTCAATTACAGGACAACCTGATGAGACCATCAGCTTTTCTACTCGATTTACTGTACAACATCACCACTAAGCCTTAATTTACAGGAGAACCCAGTAAGCTCCAGAGCATATTCTCCCCTTGATTTATGCATCAGCCTCACTGATTTATATGGTATCCGTGTAAGCCCCATAGCTACTCTCCTGCCTCCCTGATTTATTACAACCCCACAGCTTCTCTCTTTACTCCCCAATTTATGACAACCCAATGAGCCCCACAGCTTCTCTCCTGCCTCCCAGATTTATAAATTATCCCTTTGGGCTCTAGAGCTTCTCTCCTACCTCTCTGATTTACAGTATATGTGAGTCACATAAGCCCAGCAGCTTCTCAGTACCCAGTGCTGGTTTTATTCAATAACCGTAATCCCTAATAAGATATGAAAGAACACACTGAAATATATATGGTTTTCAGTCATCCAGGTCATGATACTCAGTGTCTAGTGGTGCTAAAGCTAAAGCAACTGAACTTACTGAGTAATCTGAAAAACATTTCACCACTCGCCCTATCATCTTCTTCCATGGAATAATTGGATTTTACTGACATTTTAAACCATTATATCCAATTCAGTCACCAAAATACAATGGTTCCACTGACCTTCTTCAGGCTGAAATAACTGAATTGTTTTTACTCTGTGTGCGAGGAAAAGCAACAGTCAGCAACGCATGTTCTGTGTTGCAGGAGGAACCTGCTTTCCTGTGGTCTCCATGTCTCTCCTTTATTCTCCTGTGCTGTCGTAAAATGTATTTGACAAATACTGTAGAAGTGTAATGCTATTTACTAATCAGGGTACTTACTGTACCTTTTCCCACCCCCCCTCCACAGTTAACCCCTCAGTTATAACAGACCTGGTGACCTGCAACATCCAACAGAACTTGTGCTATATGACTCTTGCTCTCAGAAGAGCCCCTTAAGTAAGACTGGAGTTAGGGTTTCCACATTGACTTCTCACATATACTTCACAGACCTCCAATAAATTTATGCAATTGATTCTTAAAAACAAGACTTTTTTTTTGGAACTTCAAAACTTATTTCAATAGATGGATACACAATGTGGATACTTGGGATGGTACACAGCACATTCACATGGAGCATCCTCCCAAACGTCATGCAAACAAGAGGTCCTTTGCATTCACCCATTAAAGATATCATGTAACTATGTAAAAGTCATCCCTGGTCTTGCTAGTCCTGCACTTATTTTCATCTGATTCATTAAGAATTCTACTGCTTTATTATACATTTTTCATGGGGAGTATGGGTCATCTGCAACTTGCTTTCCAAGATGCTTTCCCAAATGATTGACTTTTATTGACCACCACTGGGATGGATGGGAGATACAACATGGTGCTGGTCACTGCTTCTGTATAAGCCATTGCAATATCTTCCCAAAATGAAATAGGAAAAGGCAGGGCATAAGTTACAGCCACTGGTAGATCTCACTCTACAGGTTTCTACATCTGAAATTACAAGGCCCTTACACTCCTCGTGAGATCTATCTCTGAGCTGTCCTGATTGAGTCCCTATGTTGGGAGATGATACATAGGCCAATTCCTGCTTTCCTTGGTGAAGCCTGTGACTTTTGTACTAATTAACATGCGAATCAATAATTCTTACTGTGAGTTGTAACATGAGCTAACCCCACCTTGCAAATCTTTTTCTTCTACTGCCTCATGCTCTTAATGAACATCCACCCAATTCCACAGAAAGAAGCTGAACCTTTGGATAGCCTCATTTAATGGACTAGGGTGCCAATTTGACACCCCTGCTCAAAAGGGAACCTCACAGTTTCCACCATATCATACTCCTCTTCTCAAACCTCTATAGATCCATCTCATGCCTATAGTTAACACTTAGGGGATTCCCCTGAGAAAGGGGAAGACAAACCCCTTCTTAATTAATGTTTTGCCTTCTGTTAAGGCTTTACTGTCTTCTCATTCCTTTTTAAAGACCAGGTACAAACAATGTGACCCTAAGTCAGTGAGAGGCAGAATTAGATTTGCAACCATCGACACAAATCCAAATACATGCAACATTTTGAAGCCTTTGCAGCTGCTATCTGACATTTAGCTGACAAGTTCTAAATCTGATGTTACTTCTCAGTTCTTTTTCATTGCTTATTTGCCTGCATCAGTCAGTTGTAGCCAAGATTTGCGACTTTACATTTATTCACACCAAATCTAACCTGCCATTTCTCTTCCATGGTGTTTGCTCTTCTGCAACGTCAGCCATGCCTCTCCTCTTTGCTAACAATACTCATGTTTACATAACTGCCATTCCAGTGTTAGTTGTAGAACCTTTTTGGAATTTTAAGAGAATTTTCACTTAAATGGGTTTGATGTTAAATGTCGAGGACCCATATACAAATAAACATAAATGGATTTTTCGTAGCAGGTTGGTGCAGTAGAGGCAGATGGGCGGTTCAGCTTGGCGCTGGTTTTCCACTGGTTCCCAGATACCTCAGCCTGACACTGGTAACTAGACCTGAACTAGGGGTAGGCAGAGTAGGCATGTGCCTAGGGGTGCTCCAGGCATGTATCTTTCTCTGCTGCCTACCCCTAGTCCGGCTGAGTGTGTTCCTCATTCCTGCATCTGTTTGTGCATTTGTGTGCCTGGCTCCGCCCTGTAGACCTGTGTCATCTTTTACCCTATTTGATGTTATATTTTCTTCTACAGCTTACTTAATTGATAACAGCAATCATTAGATTATTGTTTAGTTACTAATGTTTTCTCACTTATTTTTCCATTCACAAGGTCTCCTGCTCAACTGCCATCTCAATCTGCCAGTGAAACCTGGGCCTAGAGTAAGTGGGACCCCAAAAATCACATAAAAATTTAAATGCAGGCACAAATGCAAAATCCAACATGCATTCACTTTATTGAAAATGTACAGCTATTGGACCTTTCTGTAATAAGGATTGTCATATTTTAAGTCTTTGAGAGAATAATTTAAACTTGCAGCAAACGCTTACAAATATGTTATTTCTTATCAACACATGCCCTGTTATATACGAGACAGATTTTCATTTAAGAGTTCTATAAAGAGCCATGCATGGCATTAAATCCCTGTTTACTCTATCTCCCTGATTAAATACAAAACCCATTTTACACTGTACAGCCTATTATTTGCCACCTAAACCTGTGTCATGTTGCCCTTTTTTTGTAAACTGTACAGATCTGGAATCCGTCAAACCCATTATCCAAAAATGTTTCCGAAACACCAGCTCCCATAGGCTCCATCTTCTCCAAATAACCCTAATTTCTAAAAATGATTTCCTTTTTCTCTGTAATAATAAAACAGTAGCTTGTACTTGATCCCAACTAAGATCTAATTAATCCTTATTGGAAGCAAAACCAGCCTATTGGGTTTATTTAATGTGTACATGTTCTTCTAGTAGACTTAAGGTAGAAAAAAATATGGAGAGATCTGTTATTCAGAAAACCCCAGGTCCCAGGCATTATGGATAACAGGTCCCACGCCTGTAATAGTGTTTCTGCAACAAACACACCAGTGCAGGGAACCAGTGCTTTACAATTTTGTGGAAAACCATTAATTTCAGTGTAACTGGCCCTTTTAACATTCAGAGCTCTCCGTGGTCCTGAAAGCATTATAACGCTATCGCTGCTTTACAGTCTAATGGTCAAAAGTCATCAATAGGGGCAGGAGAGCAACATACTCTGAGAGCTTAGGCTCATGAAATCAAAACATAATATAATTTTAATATAATATTAAAAATCCTGTCCCGCTCTTGAAATTAGCAGTCTGAATATATACATGCAGGCTTTGTGTTAAGCTCCAATACATCATCTAGGCAAAAGAAGCACACTGCAATGATGTATTAGAGCTAACTGTCCATCAGGACTGACTCTGACACAAAGCATTAGAGAGACAGATTGCCGAGAGAGGAAAAGTGACGAGTAACTTGATTATTTCACCGACGGAACAGAATTTTTAATTGATTCTGTTTAGAGAGCTCCTTCCTTGCATTTGATGGAGCTTTAGTTTTGTGATAGTTCCCCTTTAAGTACATGCTTTCTAATTTCCCTTCTCTATCTGTCCCTCTTCTCTATCATACACGAAATCCGCTTAAAATTCCAAATAGACAAGTTATTTAATATGTAATACTGCATTAGAAATCCCTAGCCATGAAATTCAAAACTGCAGACAGCATACGCTATTTAAATATGAAATGCCCAGTTGCTGTTGGCATGCTCTAGTTAGTTATTACCAACGCATTTTGCTTTGTAACAGGCGGCTTTGCACCAGCAAGTTGACTTGTTTGCTGTATTACCCGTTTAATATAAATACACAGAGAGTGTTACGAATGCCAGAGGTAATGTGTACTGAATCTGTATGACAATAATGCGGTGCGGAAATTCACCCTTTATTACCTAATCTCCAAGAACTTCTTCAAGCGTAGGATTTGCCACTATCACATTTACAAACTAATCCACCTTACCTTTGGGAAATTGAAAATATAAAACAGTGTTTATTTATTCTGTGTTGGAGGGCAGAAATGTACAATGTATAAAATGTTTCCAAACCTGCGTTTCAGCCGGAGGTTGACTGTTTGTTATCTTGGGTGAAACTACTGATGCCGCTGGGCTATAGTGGCTCCAGGGGGATTGGATGGAAAGGGTAGATTGTAGTTTTTGAGGAGTGGTCATTGCCTTATATGCATTCTAGGGCAACAAATATATATATAACAAATATATATTCAACAAATATATATTCACCCCAAATCTTACTGTAAATGATCTTCAAGTCTAAAAAGGCGCACAAAACGCACCTGGTCTGCAGATAGCACTCAGTCTTTAAAGGAGAAGGAACGTCTAAAATTAAGTAAGTATTATTAGAAAGGTCTATATAAATACACAAGTAAACCTTTACAATTATGTTGCTCTGAGTCCTCTGTCAAAAGAAATACCACATTCCTTTCCTTCTATTTTATAGACATGGGCTTCTGTATTAGACTTCCTGCTTTCAGCAAAAAGCTCCAGGGCTAGGGCTTGAGCATGCTCAGTTTGCTCATCTCTCGCTCCCCCCCCTCGCTTTCCCCCCTCCCTCCTCCTCTCCCAGCTGTAATCTGAGCACAGAGCTGTGATTGGATTTTTCCACCAATTGCTTGACTCCAGACAATAAGTAAAATCAATGGTCTCTGAGTGAAGTGTGCAAACACGAAACATGTTAGACCTCAGACGCTGTTTATAAGTAATTGTATGTTTAAATTAAGTATATTGATTTTACTTATTGTCTGGAGTTGAGCTATCGGTGGAAAGCCCAGGAGTGCATTCCCCCCTATTGACTTGGGGCGACGGCACCTGGATCATGACGGGTACAGGGTAAGATTTACAGTGTTTTTTATCTTTTGGTCCGTTGGAAGCATGATTGATGTTCTGTGCAGGGAGTGAGGGGTGATATCCCCAGCTCCCTTCTTTAAGCGTCTGGTTCAGGGCGTTTGCACCCAGACCATTATATTTCAATGGTGAGCAGTGTACAAGCTCTAATTAGAAACAAATGTTTAACTACTCTACCTTTAGCATTGATTTACTGAAGCAAATTTCGGGAACAGTGCTAGACATTCTTTCTCTGTAATTTCAGACATATAAATGGATAATTATTAGGAAGTGATGTCACACCAAGCTAATAGGCAGCTACTATCCCAAAACACATACAGCTTCTAGAGCTGTTTACTCAGGCATGGTAAAGGATTTTGCAGAGTAAATATAGTGTTATAGCTGGAACTATTGTGGCTAATCTATTGGCAATAAAATGCTTTGGTAGCTTTCCTTCTCCTTTAAAGATGCAATCAAACAAGTTTAAATGTCCTGCTTGATCCACGGCATCCATATTCTCAAACTCAAGGCACCATTTGACTATATATATATATATATATATATATATATATATATATATATATATATATATATATATATATATATATGCTTAATTTAGGTTACAGACTTATTTACCAAGCATTTACGTGTTAACAATGCTTTTATGGATGTAGATCATAATGGTAGATAGTGTGGCCCGCTTTCACACCCTGGCCTTAAAAAATATATGAATAGTGCACAGCGCTGGAGGGGTCGGCACCCTCCCAAACAATCGATTCCAAAAAATCACTGACACTCACGGCAAGTTCAAGCAGGGAGTTCTCCTTGCGTGATTACTGGAAGATATGAAATGTTGCTTATCTGCTAACAAACATGCAAGGGGAACTCCCTGCTTGAACTTGCCGTGAGTGTCAGTGTTTTGTAGATCATAAAGGGACAACATTGCCAAAAGAAGACCTTGCATTAGTAAAGTATGGATTCTCCTGCTTTAAAGAGAAAATATTCCCCCTTATTGACATGAGCTCATTTATTTGTGGTTATCGGGAACACTTAACACTATCTGAACTGAAATATATATATCTATATATAAATAAAGTGACTTTTGCGCTTTGAGAAAGGCTGAGGAGTCAGCCGAAACGTCAGCCTGCTGCTATTTTATTAAATACATTTTGATTACTTTTTAAGACCTGAGCAGTGCTGATCTTTTTTTGCGTCTGTATGGAGAAATTTATTGATTGTGCACCCAGGCAACTTACTGAATCTTATTGAGAGTGCCGGCTCCACATGGTTTTGTCTATATATAAATAAATGTTTTTTTTTTTTTACACAGACATATCTAAATCCACAGATAGAAAGGAATCCATGTTACTTATAAGAACCATTTCCCAACCCTCCTTAGGCTCACAGTGTAAAGCAACCTTTCCCTTACTGTGTTCCATTGTGAAATGATGGCTTCTGGGAGTTGAAGTCCCTCTACTTACCAGAGTATTTGTGTGCAATTTACTTTGGGAGGGAATTTCCAATAAAAGCTTTCATATGCAGGCCCGGATTTGTGGAGAGGCCACCTAGGCCTGGGCTTAGGGCGGCAGGATTTTAGGGGGCGGCATGCTGCCCAACCACACCCACAATTCCCATTGCTCTGTCCCGATGATGAAAATTTGAGCAAATAAAAGGGAGGGGACAGGGGAGACAAAGACAGCAGGCCTAGGGGCCCCCGCTGGGTAAATCCAAGCCTGTTCATATGGACAAAAAACTGCCTTGATATCCAATGGTTTATCTGAATCTTTTTAGTTTGAACCTCTAGCTTAAGTCTCACATTTGTCAAAGGCCTCCTTCACCTCAATCCAAGGTTATAGGATGATGTTGGTTATTAGTTATGTGAAAACATTGCTGTTCAGCCATTCGCTATAGTCCCAATATGGGAAACATTCACCTCCAAATCTAACTGACCTTCCAGATTTATCTAGGAGAACAAATAGACAATGTCCTCTAAACTTACCTATATGGCTGTCTACCAATGCAACAGCAATTCCACAATCATGGATCTGCACCCACTAGTTTTTCTGTAGTGGGGAAACCCCTTTCTTTTTATTTATATTTACCTCCAATATCAATATCATTGTCTACCAATGCACCCTTCTCAATTACCCTATGTGCCATTATCTACACGTAGCCAGCCAATACCCTACTGTCAAAACAAAAGACAATAGAATATATAGAAGTACTGGGGCTGCACAGCCTTTGCACCAACTTATACTCAAGCTTACTCTACTTTGCTGGTGCCTTGCATCTCAGGCTCCTTTAGCAGCATTCACCCTGTTCAGCAGGTGGAGGTCAAAGAGGAAGATCCATGTGCTCCCACTTATTATTGTAATCACTACACTACCCTTCTGGGCCAATAGCGAAAATGATTTCACCTAGGGCATAAGTTACATGGACCAGGCCTTCCTTGGCTAATAGAAGATCCCCAGAATACTAAGGAAATTCCTAAACCAGTAGTTGATGTAAGTCCTTGGGTCCCTACATTTGTTTTGAGGGTTTATGTTTCCTTTAATTGTTGTCATGCCAAAGAATAGGGACCAACTAAATATTTGGCCACAAAAAATATGCCCAAAAAACTAATGGAATTTTGAAAAATCTTACGTGATTTAAAAAAAATGCTGCAAGATTTGAAAAATCGTTGCATGAAAAAAAAGCCCATTGACGTCAATGCGTTTGATGAATTTTTTGGTATTTTCGGAATATTTGGAGAAGTGAAATGGGTCAGGTTCACCCCTCACTTATAAGAACAAACAAACCCATAAACATTTTCATATTTATACAGGTATAGGATCCGTTATCCAGATGCCTGTTATCCAAGAATCTCAGAATTACTGGAAGCCCATCTGACACAGAAATATATATGCCTTATAAGCATAGTCAGAAACATTCTCTCATTTTACTGAATCACAAGTCCTACAATCACGTTTTTTTCTGTGATATATTTTTATTTCCAAAACACTAGAACTGAAAATTAGTTTTTCTAATGTGACATTGTTTTATGTTAGAAAAATAATCTTAAAACGTAAAAAAAGCAAAGCCCCTGAAATATTCTGTTTATAGAAGTGCCGAATTCTTCCGCATAGAACAATTGCCCTAACGAGGACACCATCGCCTTAGAATTAGTCTCCAGCAGTGAATCATTACAATAACTGCCACATTTCCTTTAAAACAGCACCGTTAAGGAATCATTATTCAGGATGTGAATCTGAAGGACAGCTGTGAAAATGAAGACTAAAGAGCATTCCGAAGAGATTAGAGCTAAAGAAATGCAACTGCATAAATCAGGGAAAGGGTACGGAACAATATCCAAATGTTTGGAGGGGCCAGTGGGCTCTCTACTGTTCAATTATTTTGAAGTAGGAGCTACATTAAACCACCCAGACTCTCTTCTTCTTTGCAAAGATTGGTCTTCAAACATAGAGGCCAGTGAGAGAAGCCACAGAGAAGTTAGCAATCGGTTTATAGGAGTGAGACAGTTCAGCAGCTTTGATTGGAGCAAATATACACTAGTTATACAAATGAAGAGCTCTGAATATAGTTGGCCTGTTTGGGATGTATGACCCAGTTGCCGTGAAGGAAAAAGTTGCAAATACTGCTAAAGCCTGAGAGAAAGTCCTTCTTTTAGCCATGACCCTAATCAAAAGCACATGGCAGAATTGGAACAGAAAGGAGTGTCCCATTCAAAGCCCTCCTTTCTGTTCACCCACAGATCTGAAGTTCTACTTGAAAACTGAGGTGCACATGTGCCTTACAAATAACCTGGAGCAAATTGGTTTGGAAAAATTGGTTAAAATCACTCCTGAGCGAAGTGCAAAACTGATATACCTATATCTAAAGAATATACCAAAATATACCAAGTGAAATTAGAAGTCCCCTCAGATGGAACTCTTTGTGGCTGCTAATATCTTAAATTTTACAATATAATATACACAGATATGGGATCTGTTATCTGAAAACCCGTTATCCAGAAAGCTCTGGGTTATGGAAAGGTCATCTCCCATAGACTCAATTTTATCCAAATAATCGAAATTTTTGAAAATGATTTCCTTCTTCTCTGTAATAATAATAAAACAAGTACCATTTACTTTGTCCGAACTAAGATATAATTAATCCTTATTGGAAGCAAAACCAGCCTATTGGGTTTATTTAATGTTTACATAATTTTCTAGTAGTTTTTAGGTATGAAGATCCAAATTACAAAATATCTGAACTTTCTGGATATCAGGTCTCATACCTGTATTTATATATCTATGGATAGATTGTAAGGGCTAACAGGGGAAGCAATGTCATAAGCACAGCAAATAAAACAGTTCTGCAATTAAAAGGCAAATGGTAAAATAAAGGAATTACAACAAAAGGTGTTTGGACTGCTATGGTCTGACAGGACTAGAAGAATCATACATTGGCATAAAGAATAAGGATATAATTCCAGTGAATCATTCCATCCTTTAACTGTGGTGGAAAATGCTGCCTTGGTTGTGGGTTCAGAAGTGTCAAACTGGACTGAGATCCATTGACTTCATTTGCTACAGCATGTCACTCACTGACATTCCTTATTTACCGAAATGTTTATTGGCCAGTTGAGTGTATGCTGTAGGTCAGTGCCATTGGCCTTCTAAACCGGTGAAATGGATGGGAGTGGGAGGAGAACAGGTGAAAGACTGGACTGCTTGCAAAAGCATCAAGCAATTGCTTCCACTGTCTTCTGCTAAAGTCAAATATGATTTCAGAACTGAGGGCATATTTACTCAAATACACAAAATCTGCAACCATTGCAATAGTGCAATGCCATCATGTTGTAAAAAAATAGCATCTGACTTTATTAGAACTGAATGCACAGTGGGTACCATTGTAATCTGTTGCACCATCATGGTTCCTTATGCAAGCAGTCATTCCAACATAACCCACATCGAAAAGAGAGGTCCATACAAAAGATAAAGCTTGCTGAGGGTGCTGGGAGTTGTCATCAACAATAGCTGTAGAGCAGTAAGCTGTCTATTACTGCTTTAAGTCATCCATCCCCTAGAATGAAGGTCTGCATAAAAGATAAAGCCTGCTGAGGATGCTGGGAGTTTCATCCACAATAGCTGTAGAGCAGTGAGCTGCCTATTACTGCTTTAAGTCATTCATCTCCTTGAGTAAAGACCTACAAAGTGCAAATATTCATCCAACGTTCTACATGGAGATATGAGGGGCTGAGGTAAGTGGATGAAACAATCAATTTGTACAGGTTATAGGAGTGATCACATGGTGTATTGTAGTTGGAAAGAAAGCTGGAATCAAAGACGGCTTTTGCGTGTTTTTCGCCTTGAGAATAAAAAAAAACTCCCCCCCCCAGTACACAGAGAAGAGCACATAAAGTCTAAATGAGGTTGATGCAGCCACGAGAAGTGAGTGTCTCCGTCTTATCTCCAATGCAGAGTGAATTTCCCTGCCTGCAACATTCATTTTCCGCCTGTTTCCGAAATACAAATCAAAGACAGTTAATGCGACAGCTTGGTGGGAAAACATATTCCGTTCTTATTTAAGGGGAAATGGCTTATGACGGTTACACAAGAACCATATATCAACTCTTGTAAAAAATGGTAATTTCTTTGAACGGTGATGTGTTGCTGCCTAATAGCCTATCCATAACTATTACGCCCTGATTTGTTCTTAAAGCAGGAAGGTGTACGATCAAAAATGCGATTGGATCTTCTCCCTTCTAGCAGGAAATTGAACGAATCTGTCTCGTAACATTAAGGCTCAATTTGTTTAACCACTTTTTTTGCGTCGCTACATTGGGCAACAAAGTAAGATTCAGGTGTGTGTCAGAGATGGATTGGAACAGACCCGAGCTTTAGGGAGATTTGTTTTTTTTAATAGGCAAAGAGTCATTTCCTGGATTTCAACCAAATAACATCACACAGACTTCAAGGTAATGAAGAGAAGCCAATCCCAAGGTTCCAAGCCATGTCTAATAGATCTTATTGTGCTTTACTTGAAATTGTAAGGCTCATACACATCATGCAGCGGTTTTTATAGTTATATGATCTGTCTTATGTGTCTGTAAGCTTGGAAACAGACTTAAGGGGTCATTTATAAAGTGCAAAGCAAGGTGCAAAGGGCGTATGAAATGGGCACAATTTTGGTGGGTGTTTGTACCATTGTTATAACCTAAGTAGTGGAGAGGACCAAATGTTTGAGGTCTTGAACCCAAGAAAATACTAATTTACCAATGGTGCACCCCAAAGATGCTATTGACTTAGAAAGTCTTTCACATGCACATGATGTATGAACTGGGCACACTGGCATAACAAGGGTATTCTCTATGATCTTTGCACCCCTCGTGTGCATGAGACTTGGCATTACAGTCTGATTCACTTGAAATAGGTTTCATTCACAGCTTTTCTGTTACAGAAGAAATTATTTCCCTTTGTCTTCTGTATTGTTTGGGAAATCACAAGAATTACCTGAGCAATGATCCATGTCAAGAGAAGAATGAAGCCTATATGCAAGGAGCCAAATGCAGTATATATATATATATATATATAGCAAGACAATGAGCCTTGAAATGCACCATTACTCGACCCATGTTAATAAGTGCAGTTTGCTAAACAGGCCGTCACATAGAGTATAGACAAATACATAGAGTAGATATAGAGCATCCGTGGCAAATACATTTCTAGACCTACAATAGTCTGTGAACCAAAATGCGGATTATTTTTGTAATTTTTTAAAGTCATATTTTTTGCAATGTGACTCGATTTCTATGTGGCACCATTTGTGCAGGATTCAGCTCTCACCCAAACCCCCCAAAAATGACATTTTTGAGTCCTCCATAATACAGACACCTGAACTGAGGAACAAAGAAACACTGTGAGGGTGCAAAGTATAAAAACATAGGTGCAAGATGCCAAAAATCTTTGCACTTTGGGATATGCCCTGCACAAACAACTGCCAAAGCAGCAATGTATTGAGCAGGGGCAAAGTGGGTGGTACATACAGTAGGTGTATCTCCTCCTGCCATTACCTGTCCCCTCAATAGAGCCTTGTACTTTCTGCTTGCCCTATTGCTGGAATTAAGGACAGGGAAGTGTTGTGCCCACTGATGATAGGTGCTGAGTGGAGCCAGACCTCAAATGTTTAAATGAGCACTAATTGGCCTCATTTACAACTCCCACTGAAACCACTTTGGACCCAAACACAGAACACTCATGGCCTTTGTGGTTAGCCATTGTGCTTCATTGCTCTAGTCTAAAAGATGACTGTATTGTGCCTCAAAAACAGTGGAGTAACTAAAGAGGAAGCAGACCCTGCTGGGTGTGGGTGGGCCTAGGGAACAGGGGGCCCAAACTGTACCGGTCTGCTTCCCTATACAGTAACTGGAAGAAATCCCCCTCCCCAGCTGCAATCTTACCTACCCAGCATGAGCAGCCCAGAAAGTGGGGGACACGAGTGGATAGGCGAGTGGAGGGAAGGCTGAGTAGGTGCACTCCAGGCCCCTCCAAGATTTTTTGTAGGGGGACCTGGCACGCTGTTATGCCATTGGCCAACATAACAAGAGTGCCCTATCTTCATAGGGGCCCAACGACTCTGATACCCATCCTCCCGCCCACTTCCTGTCTTGCTTCCGCAAGCCCACTCCCTGCACAGACTCTGCCCACTCTCTGCCCAACTCCTCCCACTCCCATTCAACTTGCATCCCCCTTCCTCGGAGCAGGAAAGACAGCGGATGGGGAGGAGGGTTTTTTTATTAGCTATAGAGGAAGCAGAACCCACAGTCCTGGCTCCCTTGTTCCCTGGGCCCTCTTGGGAGTGCAGGGTCTGCTTCCTCTATAGTTATGCCACTCCCATTGCCAGGCCCGCATTTGTGGAAAGGCCACCAAGGCCCAGGCCTACGGCGGCAGAATTTTAGGGGGCAGCATGCTGCCCAACCACACCCACATTGGTTCAAAAACACTGGAGATGTTCAAGAGATACAATAGTTTTTCAAACTTCACATGCATCAATCCCATTTGCTCCAAAAATGTGTGCGAATAAAGGGGAGGGGATTGGGGAGACGAATGACATCAGGCCTAGGGGCATCTGCTATGTAAATCTGGCCCTGCCCATTGCCCAAAAATGTGCCTCATGAATACAGTTCTGTCGAGCACATTCACACGGGTCTAAGACATCTGCCTTTGGGTGCTATCCCCCCATATGTAATAAAAGGCACTAAGTTTGCCCGAGGATCAGTAAACACATAGCAACCAGTACAAGATATTTGCTTTTAAACAGGTGACTAGTAAATTCTTCCTGCTGATTGGTTGCCATGGGTTACTGCTCTTGGGCAAACTTAGTGCCTTTTATTACATAACCCCCTAAGTGCAGGGCAGGGTTCAAAACACAAGGACCTTTGCAACCATTTTTTTGGGGCATTTTGCTTAATAAATGAGGCCCAATATTCAGTTCTAGGTTATGATATAAGAAAAAGTGCACAGAAAATCTTGCAGGTACTCAGAACTTACCACTATGGGCCTTATAAACAGATCATTTTTGTGCATGGATCATGTAGACAAGTGTATTAAAAAAGGCAAGAGACAATGGCATGAATATACTCCCCGGTCAGGACTGTAGGGCATTTTATGGGTTTCCCCTCACTTTAACGTTTTTCCTTACTGAAGGGTCTGACCTTTTTCCTGTATGAACTCATTGTGCAGGCTGATAAACAACCAATGAACTAAACATCACTGCATCTCTTTGCTCCGTCTCATGGCATCTCCCCGATATGCCTCTTTAGAATGCTGACATTTCAAAAACATAATAAATCTGAGGGCCGGCCTGCTGTCTGGAGCATGTGACACAGTCATCAATCCAGTGTCTGGGTGGAAACACGCTGGTGAGGATGGATGGTACAGGCACAGGGCGCTCTCTTCGGTTGCACGGTATGTATAAAGCATATGGAAAATTTAATCACGTCCCTGTTCTATATAATTCCATATAATTCACACCCTGTCCCACTGGAGCTTACAATCTATGACCCCAATATAATAAATCTTGGAACCCCAGTGCTACAACATAATCATTGCACTGTGCTGCCCAAAAAGCCACATACAGTATATCACAATTGTTAGGTATTTCCAGTATATACATAAAGGATCTGTAACATTCAACTCTCTATCTCAGCGGTTCTCAACCTGGGGGTCGGGACCCCTTTGGGGGTCGAACGACCCTTTCACTGGGGTCACTTAGGGGGTTCCAGGAGCAGGTTCATCTCTCTCCCCACTAGCTGTGGGGCAAGGTTGTAGCTCTCCGGGTGTTGGTTCTGGGAGTTGTAGTTCAGTAACCTGTGTAGGGAAGCCAGTTGCACTACAACTTTCTATATCCCCTTAGTAGGAACTGCCATACAGCTCTCCCTGCCCATTTAAAATAAGTAAAATTAACATGGTAATTGGGGGGTGACCACAAAATGGGTGTGGAAAAAAAATTGCAGCACTATGCACAGAAAACAAAATTTCATGCAGCCACTCCTGTACTTTCCTAACAATCCGCTCTGGGCTGGCAACAAAAATATTATAATATTTTTTGGTTGGGGGTCACCACAACATGAGGAACTGTATTAAAAGGGGTGCAGCATTAGGAAGGTTGAGAACCACTGCTCTATCTGTTGATGAACTGTAACTCTCACTTTCCAAAGACTTTCAGGAAATTTGCACTTTGACAGTAACTGGAGGGCTGGAGGATGGATGTAACTAATTAATAGCTAATTCATGTAAATTACCCCTCCCCAAAATGTGCACGAAACCTTTCCATCAGGGGTGTGTAACTATATATTATTAGGCCCACAGCAAATTATTTGTCAAGCCCCCAGTATGTCTAGAGGCTAACTTCTTTTTCCAATATTTATTGAAACTGTATATGAATTAGGCCTTGTGGGTCCCCTATATCTCCCAGGGCCCCCCTCCAGCCATAGGGTCTGTAGTTACGCCCCTGCTTTCCGTGTTGCAACGGGGCCTTGCTCACTAACTCTGTCCCTTAAAAAAAAATCACCTATAGATTAAAGTCTAGGACTTGACTAGCAGCATCAGCATTTGTAGAAGGTGGCATCATTGTATACACTTTGTGCCAAGGATTTATGCAGCACAACCATGTTGTGGGTATCTTCAGATCCTATGCGCTGTGAATCTGCTGCCAATTAGAATATATTCCTTTGTGCCTGATCCTCAACCCCCCTGAGAATACTGGAAAACTGAATTATATTCTTATCTTATACTAAAGCCCTTGGCTATGGTAGGAGAACAGCACTTAAACAAGCGCCCAGAGCCGTGCCTTCTCCCAGAGTGCTTTGCAGCGTCCAGACATATCAGGAAGATCGATAAACTCTCC
Source organism: Xenopus borealis (assembly GCA_024363595.1). Lineage (NCBI taxonomy): Eukaryota > Metazoa > Chordata > Amphibia > Anura > Pipidae > Xenopus > Xenopus borealis. The sequence goes on from CM044437.1 coordinate 134,118,889, forward strand.
ACTTAATTGATGGCATTCTGCTTGGGAAGGAAGTGTCCAACAATAAATACATTTGGCCAGGATAGTGACGCGGGAGAATGACATGCTGGATTTGCCTTCAGGTGCCGAGTGCTGAAGAAGCAAGTGGATATCAATTTGTACGTCTGCATTTTGTATATCCGTCTCCTTCCATCTCTGTCTCTCTGTAAGGCCCATAGTATTTCTGTGTCTGGATAATATTGGTCAGTATTTTCTCCAGACATGATAAATCACTGTATGTCACTGATTATACTTCTTTGTACTATATTGAGTTTGTTTATTGATTTATAATACAGAAGAGCAACAAACATCCTGGAAAGTACTGTACATCCTTGGCGGCTATAAATATCCTTATATTTTACAATAGGGGGTACATTATTCACTATATATATTTAAAATAGCCACCCTTAAGACTTTTGTTTTAGGGCTTATAATTCTTAATAATTATTTATATAAAAATAATTCATACTAATTGTTTCTGATTTGTGCCACTAGGTGGAGCATGCAAATAGCAGTGGATAAAAAGGAATCCTTAAAGGGCAAGGAAAGGCAAAGAAATAAAATCCCATTTTTACTTTATTTAATAAAAAAGAAATCTATCTCCAATATACTTTAATTAAAAAATGTGTACCGTTTTTTATAAGAAACCTGACTGTATGTGGTGAAATTCTCCCTTCATTTAGTGCTGTGGATAGGAATTGTCAGACAGTCCCTAATTTCTGGCAGACAATCATACTTATGAACAGCAGGGGGAGCCCCCGCCTTACTTACCAGCCATGCAGAACTCAAGCAGCTTTGTTTTTTGATCATTTATGACGATCCCTAAGAAGCCCAGACCACACTGAGCATGAGTATGTAGTCTAGTCTTGCAAAGATGTATAACAAAGTTACAAGATGACAGCCCCCTGTGGCCAACTTTGAAAGCATAAATCATTTGTTTGATTAGGCTTGTGGTGCAGTAAGTTCATGTTTGTGTTTAGTATACAAAATACAGCATTTCTAGCCTTATTCTATTTTACACTTTCCTTGCCCTTTAAAAAACGGCATTGCTGCAAAGGCTCCAGATATCAGTGTAACCAGCCATCTCAGCAGGGGTCTAACTACAGATGAAGCAGACCCTGCGGCTGCAGGGGTTCCCGGGAAGTATAAGGGTCCCCTGATGCATTAATTCATACACAATTTCAATGAATATTGAAGGAGCTCATTAAAAATGAAAAAAAAAAGATATTGTTAGTTATACACTGCTAATATAATGAATTTAAAACAATGGCACCACCTGCTGCTTGTACACAGTTCATAGAAAATTAAGTTAGTGAGAAAAGGAAAGTCATGTGATGGTGCTTTGCTTAGAACTGACCAGAGAAACATCAGATGATGTCATTGCTGTAGCCAGTCACAAGAGTAGGTTGCAATGTTGTTTCATTTTTTATATCAGCTGTGTAAAAACTGCTATTATCTTGAAAACTAAAAAAAAAAAAATCATATAAATTGCAAAAATGCTTCCATAGGGTGCCTGGACCTTCTGGTCCAGCTCTGGCTTACACATAGCTACCACCATGCCTAGGCAGGCCTAGCCTAAAAAAATACAGCTTGTTAATTGAAAGAAAAGTGAATATATGTTTTATAAAGTTAGCATGTGTTATCTCTAGCATCTCTCCGCTGCAGCTCGTCGTACAGCACGATTTCATAGTAATGACTTCATCAAAAGATCTCTCCAATACAAATCTTCTGTAGCATTTATTTAAAAAAAAGGCCTGGTCTGTGAGATCGAAGTTCCCCATCCTACTGGGAGAGAACAAAAGGAGGAAATTGCCGCGGGAATTCTGGGTAAAACTTTGAGGCAATGAATTATTGATAAATTGTCTGCATTTTACACTGTTACAGACCAATTTCAGCTTATTCTGTCATCTAAATATATCAGTGCTTTATCCCAGTTCTGTATGTACAGTGGCAGCAGCATAGCTACAAAATCTCTTTAGTCCCTCACCCACCCTTGAACGCCATGCATATATAGACTCATTAGTCTAGACCCCTTTGGGCAATGGCTTTTTACATCCCTTGACTATATTATATCGGACAACAGGGATCATTAAAGGCTCCATTGGAAAATGATCAGATTTCTGTAAACTGGACTCATTTCCAGCAAAACATGGAATTGCCACTAACAAGGCAAGCCATTCCGTCACAACAATATTCTCTACTGTTTATATGGGATGTGCAGGTGAGGTATGTCCTTCCCTGGTCAGTAGGAGGCACTGTTGATTCACAGCAATGACTTGCTCTATAAGTATTACTGTATACACACAGGGCTCAGCTCTTCTGGGAAGAACACAGTTATATTCTAGTATCTTTCCTTCTGTAGCTGGGCTAGATCCCCAGGGCTCCAATGATCCTCCAGAAGGAAGTGGTGGATTCCTCTGACACTCAGCTTCTAGCAGTGATTTCGTTTCCAACATTGTTCAGTGTCTTTACTGTCTGGGGCAATGAGTGGTTCCTCAACTAGCGATAAGGGTATTGTTCAGTTTGTCGGAGCTGAAGGAGTAATGTGCAGACACCTTAGGGTGTCATTTGAAGAGCAAACCAGGGCCAGTGGTTGGTAGGAAGCAGGGGAGTAACCTTGGGGGCCTCCTACCAAAACTTTTTTATGGGCCCCCCTGCATGTAATTAAAAAAAAACAAACAGGGTCTGCCCTAGGTAGCTGCCTAGGGTGCAAATGGAAGAGGATGTTGTTAGTTACTGTAAGTGATTAGGGACAGGTGAATTTGACCAGCACATGCCGTAATCACTGAACCAATGTTGAAAAAGGGTATACTGTCCCTTTAATATTCCGCATGCACAAAACCAAGATACATTGACTTGTGGATCCCCAGGCTATGGCTAATTCTCTCCGTATTTGTACATATCCTGCAACCACAGCTTTGGGGTTGGGATCTGATATCAAGACTCACTGGGTTAGATTTATGCACATAGAGCATTGGAGGTCTCACCTTTTCAGCTCGAGTCCTATTTTCAGACCTTTGGTTAGCACCCCTCCATAGCTCATAACAAAACTGCAGATCTGTTCAGCCACAGTTCCAACAATATATAGAACATCAAATAAGTGCTTGCCCCCAATCTCCATAAGAGAAAATAGGCATTATCCCTGTAACTGTTCTTCAGGCTGAGCATCTCAGCTACTTCTCCAGTAGCCCTGGGGTGGGAAAGCCCAATTTGGGGGACACTGAAAAAGAGCATCTATGTTCATATTTAGGGTAAGTTATTTTTCCTCCATAGGAACTCTCTCTATGGTAATTCATGTGGGCTACTATCATCTCCTTTGGGGCCCCTCTTGCAGGTAAGGGGCATGATCTGAGTTTGGATGGTACCATGTATTAGATCTTGGTTCTGCAGTCTCTTTTCAGCAGCATTTTCTCCTCCGAGCCTCTTGCGTGTTTGCGCTGAGCATCTTGTCCAAACAAGGCTGAGAGCTGATAACAGTTGAACAAATAGACTATGGGTGTCTGATACTAAACTGAAGAGTTACATTGTGCTATCACTTCCGCCGTAAAGTCTATATTGAAAATAAAGCTATAGCCGAAATACAAGATGCATCTGATATAGGCTACAGTAACTATGTAACTACAGTATGTATATATGTGGGACATCATGTCTATAAAGGGTGGATGAATGTATTATACAACAACATTATCTCCACTAATGACTTGCAAACGTATGGGCAGAAACGTTAATCGACCATTTATATATTTGTGTATATACATCAGATGAGATAGAATCTAAAGCCATGGGTTAGGATCAAACAAAAAGCAGCCCAGCCTTATGGACATCTCTCTACTCGGCTCTGGTTCTCTGCTTATTATAGAGAGGCTGATGATTAATTCATTCACTCAGTTATGAGCTCCTTTATGGGGAAAAAATATGAGCAAACCGAGCTTCTTATTTAATTGGGACCCTGGGACTGGATTCTGGCAGAAAGTTATTTGGTCGGCAGCAGTTCAGAGCAATGTGATGATATAATCACAATATGGACATCATTAAACACACAAACACTTTGCTCTCTGCTACTTACTCATTTTTTTTTACTAACTTCTCACTCACTGGCCTAATATCCAGCCTCAGCATCAGGCTGGATATCCTGCTACAGTATAACAATAGTTTCAAACGGTTTAATTAA
>CM044437.1:134129865-134151506 GCA_024363595.1 Xenopus borealis
TTCTAATATCCTTCTATTATTAATGCAGGGGTTGCATATACAGTATATTGCAAAATGGAGAATGCAAAATGAGACACAAGCAACATCAGTAAGTACAAGTCATGAACACTTTTTTCACCAGGCATCGATTTGTGGAAAATTTCCACAATTGCAAATTATTTCGTGAAACGGTAGCAAAAATTCACAGATAAGTCAGTGCAAGAAAAAAACATCCATTAACTTTAATGCATTTGGAGTGAGAAAAAAAAGTGTTACACCGTTTTGCGAATTTTACGGCGAAACAAAACAGGATAGATTAGTTAATCACTAAGAACTGATGGCAACACTGGGAAGCATTTATAGAAATACCGTATGCTTTATAGGTTGTTAGGTAGTATGAGGGTGTATATTTATTGATAGCCTATCAATAGCATAAATAATGTGAATAGAGAAAAGGAAAATGGGGATGGGTGCAAATTGGCAGCCTCTTTTGATATATACACAAACTGCAAACTACTGGAAAGGACTATATTGGCCTTGGCATGGGTATTAAAAGTCACCTGAAATATTTGTGACCTACATGCAAGCTCTTGGGGTTGTGTCATTATGACTTCCTATGGTCTCAGAACTCATGGTTTCATATATATTTAGCAGTAGGGATGAATTATTCCTTGTATATTGATTACGTAAGGTTTCAGCACAGCTGAGGGCTGCTTCGTTAGATATAATAAATACATAGAAGTACATGGATTATTCAGAAAGGTTTGCAGGGGGATTACAATATGCAGGATAATAGAATCATATACACAGCTATTGAAAAGAATTTATGGGTACACAGCCCATTCACAGTCAGCCAAGGCCAGGCATAGGTCACAACTGACTGGTTTCCAGTTAATTCTTTACAGGAACACAATGATAAAGTGCAGCCCTTCCCCTTAATCAATAAACATCATACAGAGAAGGAACTTTGCCATACATTGTGCTCCAGATCTGGATTAGAGATGAGAGCTCTGGCTGAGCATCAATAGGGCCATGCTATGGAACGACCCTTGGATTTGGTGCCTCCATTAATCAGATGATATCATGACTCACAGTGAAGGGTACCATTGCTAGGACTTGCTCCTGCTCTCCTGACGTCACGCTACTGCCTGAATGCTTCTTAACACTTTCCTCATTGCAACCTGCAGAGACTCAGAGCATTTCCATACTATATGTACAGTATGTGTGATTATATTTCCATTCCTCGCTGATAAAGCGCCAACACTTTTTGCCACACTCTTTAAATGAGAATTAATAAAAGGAAACATTGTGACATTCATGAAAGAAACTTGCAGAAATATCTAGAGGGGCCTGGCCAGAAAAGGCATCATTAAAAATGCTGGGACTATTGAATGTGGAAGTAATAACAGAGAAGCTTAGGTCTCCTTCCTAAATCTACTGAATAGCATTCAAGGATTTACAAGTATAGAACCTAATGCGTGCTCGGGATCTGGGGTTTTTCATAATGGGTCTTTCGTTAATTGGGTCACCATGCTTTTAGGCTGTTGAAAAATTGTTTTTAAAGGACAAGGAAAGTGTAAAATAGAATAAGGCTAGAAATGCTGTATTTTGTATACTAAATATAAACATGAACTTACTGCACCACAAGCCTAATCAAACAAATGATTTATGCTTTCAAAGTTGGCCACAGGGGGCTGTCATCTTGTAACTTTGTTATACATCTTTGCAAGACTAGACTACATACACATGCTCAGTGTGATCTGGGCTACTTAGGGATCGTCATAAATGATCAAAACATGGAGGAAAAAAACAAAGCTGCTTGAGTTCTGCATGGCTGGGAAGAAAGGCGGGAGCTCCCCCTGCTGTTCATAAGTATGATTGTTTCCCTTCCCAGCAGTTAGGGACCATGTGACAATTCCTAACCACATCATTAAATGAAGGGAGAATTTCACTGCATACAGTCAGGTTTCTTATAAAAACGGTACACATTTTTTAATTAAAGTATATTGGAGAACGATTTCTTTTTCATTAAAGAAAGTAAAAATGGGATTTTATTTTTTTGCCTTTACATGCCCTTTAAACAAACTCAGCAGGCTGGTTTTGCCTCCAATAAGGATTCATCATATATTAGTTGGGATCAAGTACAAGGTGCTGTTCTTTATTGAAGAGTAAAACAAAAAAACAGTTTAAAAATTTGCATCATTTGTTTAAAATGAAGATGGCCTTCCCATAATTCACAGCATTCTGAATACTGTTTTTCCGTATACTGGATCCTGTACCCATGTAGGCACAGATGCATAGTGTGTAAATATTGCATGGGGTCTTGTTTTTCACTATAGCTAACCCACTAACCCCTTAGCCCAGTGTTTCTGATGCCTTCATTTTTATGTGTATGAATGGTTGGCACTTAAGCTGGAAGACCCACCCATTGGCAGTAATCTTATTGAGAAGAAGGTCTGAAGAAGGACCTTAAACAAGGACCCAATGCTGCATCAAAACAGGGAAGGGCAACGATGAAAGTTTATTAGTTACAGGTGGGTCACCTTACAGGGGTTGTCCGCCTTTAAATGAACTTTTAGTATGATGTAGAGAGTGATATTCTGTGACAATTTGCAATTGGTTTTCATTTTTAATTATTTGTGGTTTTTGAGCTATTTAGTCTTTCAATTTTTCAATTTCAGCCATCTGGTTGCCACAGTCCAAAATTAGTGATGGACAAATCTATCCCATTTAGCTTCGCCAAAAAATTTGCGAATTTCCAGCGAAATTAGCGAATTTGGAAAAAATTTGCAAATCGAGTCACGGCACGGTTTTTGATGCGCGTTGCGTCGATTTCGATGCACGTCATGTCAGTTTCGACGCACCGCTTAGTTTACGACGTGCGTCACGTCGTTTTCGATGCGTCGTGTTGTCTTTGGCGTGTGACTTTTTTTTTCTACGCCAGCGGATTTTTGGCAGGCGCATTTTCACTGGCGTTTCGCAGATGTATTCGCAGGCGGCGAATCACGCGAATTCGCGCCTGACGAATAAATTCGTCCATCACTATCCAAAATACTTAAAATTAGTCATTCTATTACATACTAAAGTGTATACTAAAGTAGATATGCATCTCATATGTTATTTAAAAAATGCACAACCAACTTCCCATGCCCAATTTTATCCTATTTGTCAGAAAAACTTGATTTAATTGGACTGTGGAAAAACTCAATAAAACCGAGTGAAAACCTAGTTTTTACCTCTAATTTTTGGGGATTTATTACTGAATTGTTAGATTTTTTCACGTTTTTGCCCAAAAACCCTGAAAAGTTGGATCTTCAGGCAAATCCCAGCACAGACCACGAAAACTTCAAATTGAAATACTGTAGGTGCCTCTCCCATTGACTTATACAGGACCTCAACAGGTCTGAGATGGCGGCTTTTCGGATTCGGACTTTTTGCAGCATTGGGGTGAAACAAAATCATTTTTTTCCAAGAATTTAGCATTTGAAGTTTAATCAATAACCTCCTAAAAGTTGACTGAAAGGCAAACCACCTCTTTAAATAAGTTGGCCAGACTGGACTTTCCCTTTAGCACACAGTGATGCCACAATTGAGTGCAAACTACATCTCAAATCTCCATAACAAATTGGGTCATTGCGACGTTTTCTGTGCGCTGCCCCCAAGCAGAAGGCATCGCCATGCCATTGAGCCTGAATAATAAGTATTCCAGCACTTTGTTTAATTAGTGGGGCAGCTCTACCCTTTCTAATTAGATGCATTCAATAGCAATTTTGCCTTTCCATTGCTTTTACTAGAACGGCACCATTTAACAGCAACGTGCGCTCCCTGTAAATGAAATAATACATCTCAGGCGTCCGAGCGACTTGCTATTTTTGGTGTGATTTCCTGTGTGTTTCCCCCACACAATCCCTTTTTTATACAAACATAATCAGCACTAAGCCCGCTTTATCTGTGTTTACTCTGCGCTAAAATGTCACCCACATCATCCTTAGTCCTCTCCACAAACACAATTACAGACTATTTAATGGAGAAGATATGAGGCAGGTCCATCCCTCTCCACACAGGGGACTACATTGTATTACACACTGTCGTACAGGCCGGCTTAGCACAGAAACCAAAGATAAAATCTCACTAGCATTATTTTTTAATGCCATGTCTCCGGGGATATTAAATGGAGAAACATTTGCATCCTGCAATGCTTAAAGCATAATGTCTTCTAGTTAGATTTATTTTTACTTTGCCGTATGTGAGATGCCAAATGTATAACTAGAGGATTCTGGAACCCACATCTTAATCTTATTATCCCACATTCTCACCAAATCGTCTGTTTGTTGAGCATATAACAAAAGGATGCATGGACCAATAGTGTCAACCGTTGTTCTTCACACAGTGTTGGGTTAACGGGCCAAACAATGAATGTTTAAAGAGATACAGTTGCAGATGGGTAGGGGTGGGTATCAGCTGTTGTAGAGAAAGATGATGGCAGGAAGATGTGACAGTTGTCCAACCTGCAGTCTCTGAGTTATTGTTGAAGTGTAACTGCCATCATTCAGTGTTAGCCAAAGGGCAAGATAATGTTTAATGCCAGAAAAAGTTGCAGGTATGAAATGTGGGGGTAATGTAGGTATATATGACGGCAGTAGGCAAGATGGTGACACTTGTCCAACCTGCAGCCTCTTGGTGAAGTAAAATCTCAACTGTCAGCTAGAAAGTTAGATAATGTTCAATGGCAGATGCTGTTGTAGGAAGTTGTAGGAGTTAGCAGGTATTGTAGGGAAATAATACGGCAGTAGGCAAGATTGTTGCTAAGCCAATAGCAGAACAAGTAGGAGACATCCAGGCATTTCTATGAGAGTCCATGATAAAGTGCCATGGGGGGGGGGGGGGGGGGGGGGGGGGGGTATGAAACGCATAGGGCCAGTGGAGATACTGATCTTTTTTTAAATGAATCTACAACAAACGGTATATTATTTATACTATTTTTGGTGGCACTTGTGGATTTTTCTGAGTGCATGGATGTCCCCTACTTTTTCTGCTATTGGTTTATCCGCTCCCTAAGCTGAAGGTCCAGGTCTGGTGCATCTGGACCACCTGTTGATACGTAATGAGTGATTCATACATTGTGTCTTTTTTGCTTTATTGCTAGTAGGTAAAATAGTGAATCCTGCCAAACCTGCAGACTCTTGTTAAAGTAAAGCCACCATAGTCAAAAGGCAAGAAAATGTTCAATGGCAGAAACAGTTGTAGGTAGTAAGAATGGGGGTTAACACGTATTGTAGAGAAATATGACCCCTGTCCAACCTACAGTGACCATCAACTGTCAGCCAAAGGACAACATAATGTTCAATGGCAGAAACTTTTAGAGAGGGTGGTAACTGATGATGCAGTAGGGCAAGATACAACTATCATCATCACATTAACATCAACATGACTGCCCTTGTAGATATAAATGTCCATTATACGTTCAATTACTAATGCAGTTTGCAAATGAAAATTGGCAAATTTAATTTTTTACTCTGGTGTTTTTGGTGTCACTGGCAGGGCATGCTAGATTCTTCAGATTTGCTATTGTTTTTGTAAATGGCATGCAAACTGTGACCAATGACTTTCCCCTTCATTTGTGATAAAATGGCACCACTTCCAGTAATAATGGCAATTCACTTGCCTCAAGTCAGTTGCAGCTATTGATACAACCCATTATGGGAACCCTTGAATAAACTCATAGAGTTGCATAGGAGCATGTATGGATTCAAGGAGCTTGCTGAATAGCATCAATGTGAGCTCTCTATTACATCCATTATAGCTGTAGTGATGGGTGAATCTCACCTTGGCCAAAAATTTGCAAACGGCAAAAAAAAATAAAAAATTGCTGAATGCATTGAAGTCAATGGATGACAATTTTTGTTTGACGATCAACAATTTTTTTACTCAATGGAGTTTTTTTTTGCGGTGAAACCAGGGGTAAAATTTTGCTCATCACTATAAATGAATCTTTTCTATCTACTGGTTGTACTTACACAGTGGTTGTGACTAGTGATGTATGGGGCGGTCCAAACCAGCAGGTCTTCAAAAGATTGTGGGGTACCTCAGGGCTCGGGCTGAGATCTTCTTTCCTCATTCCCTGCCTGTGACCTTACACTGCCGGATTCCACCTCTGGGAGACTCAATTTATAGTCATAGACTTGCCCTCTCCCATTTTGTGACATCAGAAATGGGGGAATCGGGCACAGGTCTATAAATTGAGCTGCCGTGCCAGGTTGGGTAGGGTTTGAGTTGGGAGGGCTCAGGTCAGGTTCAGGGTCGGGTCGATGCACACATCACTAGTTGTGACACTCTGGGTTGTCTGTAATCCTTGGCCACCAACCAAATACAGAAACTACTGGTTTCCAGCATCTACAATTGCATTCAGTGCTGCAGTGGTCTCCCAGGAACCCATTTAATGTGTTAGTGGTTTGTGTATCTGCTGTGTTTACTGTTTTTGACCAGTGCCGAATTCCTAGGGCTCTGCAATGTCTCACTCTGAATTATGTGCTTTGTCCTGCACTAGTAAAAATGTTAATGCTACAGAATCTCCAGCAGCATCAATTAGACCAGAACGTAGTGAGATTGTATCGGAGCCGGAGCGGGAGACAGCTGTAAGGCAAGAAAGGGCAATGTTTTATTGAAAAAGAAGCATAGGTTTATCTTGTCCGCCATTATCCGCCAAACGTTTGTGCTTATTGGCATCGAGACGTGCCAAGTGCCATTTTCTAGGGCAAATCCGGACATCTGACAACTTTATTCTTTACCTTGGCTCACCCAATAGTTTGTGAAATTGCCTGGATGACTCTAACAAGGCCAGTCAAGCTGTTCCTTTCTGCGGCGGAGCGAGAGAACAGTCTTTGGAGTCGCCGGTGCTGCTGAGCAGAGATTAAACGCTCGATTGTCAGTTCTGCTCTGCGTTTGATGTTGCAGCCTCTCACAGCCGCCGCGCTCCCTTTCATTAAAAATGAATTACAAAGAAAAAAGAGCCCGGATGAAATAAAAATGTATTTTTCAATTGAAAGTCAAGGTAATTATTCCGTATGATGTTGGCTCATCACAAACTGAAAAAGAGAATAGTCAGTCGGCGGGAATTTTTTTCTTCTCTTCATTGTGGGCCAAGTTCTTGCAAATAATTAAGCCAGATATTCCTGGCCTGCGCTGGGCTTTAGATCTGGGACATGGCGCAGATATTTTTATACCCTTTAAATGCTAGTATCAATGCAGTGAGTAGGGTATTATTGTCCGCCTAGTTTATCCTCAAGAGATAATCATAGGAAACATGAATTTATTCTTAAAAAAGAATAAAAGGGACAGAAAGCAATTTACTAAACCACCTACAATGAGTTTATCCAAGCCACTAAAAATATACTTCATATGTACTATTGTATGGGACCCCCATGACAATATAGTGAAACTCCATAATCCTCATTTATGGTGTCAAGTACTAAAATGGATTAAATTGACTCATTTGTTCAAGGAAACTGCATTCAAACTCAGTCCTTGCACTTCCATACAGAGCATTTGGCCTACATTTTTGGAGAAATTTAGAGCATGTACCACTATACCCACCTCATATTGGAAATTCCTTGAGTCCCACGGTGGTTTTGCATCGATGGAGCCTAGGGTTGCCACGTAGTTCTTAAGTACAAATAAGGGGGTTGTGGGTGCACTCCTAAGGCTAAGTTAAAATAAATAAGTATAATGGAAGTGCTACTGACTTGGCCAATTAATCAATGAACATTCTGTAGTGCCCTGTCTGAGTAATTCAGTCTAAATGCAAGTGCATGTTTTTATAAAAACATAAAACAGGGGTTTTTAGTTACAAAGTTATGATCATAAAGTTGATAAGTCACCATACCACGTCAAGGTAAACCCCACACGGTGGTCCCTAACTTGTTTACCTCTGGTCATAGTATAAAAGGTCTTGTATCTCTCTCCATAGTAACACTGGAGTAAATGTCTCCTGAACCTTGGTTTCAGTCTGAGGGCTAAATCCTCCCCCCGCCACTAACTAGTGGCTTTTAAGAGAGAGAGATTGCCCAGACCTTTTTTCGCCCATCACTAAAAATGATGCAGCCTTATTATTATTGTTATTATTATTAATAATAATAATAATAATAATAAGGTGCAACTTGCACCAGTTTCTCAGCAACTCCCAATGTACATTGCAAGCTATTTGACACATTGTGAACAAATGTGCAACACTGTCAATTTTTGGGTGACAAAAACATGGCAATTTGCATTAAATACATGATCCGGTATTACATTGGGTAAGCTTATGGAAAAAACACACTGGGAAATGTGCAAAGTGCCATATTTTTTTTAACTTTGCATGCTGATATACTGGTTACACTTGAACTCGCAGCTCTATAAAGGAGTTCAAAGAACTGCACTTTTTGGTGAATATAGTACAGTATACATTCAGTAATGCTCTATGCATAGGGTGCAAGTCCCTTTCCTTTCCCACCATGCCTCACAGACAGCTGGTAACTGCATGGGCCCTTCGAAGGGCAACTTTGAACCTAGTATTCTTGCACTTGTGCCTGGGCCAGTGATAAATGTTGCACTTCCAGCCCTGTGATGGAGCAGGATCTGTAATAAATACACCAGGAACAAAGTGGCTTCCAACTTGTATTGGGTTAGAAGAGAAAGGTAAAATAGGCACCTGAGCAGATTATATTGATTGTATTGAGGTATCGATTGCATTACAATGAGTCAGCAAGGCTAAAAATACATTTTACCCACATTTCCCATATATTAAAGGCCACTCAAAATACCCTAATGGCTCTGTAGCCGCACACTGTCCGGTAGATCTTAATAACATTCCCCATGTACAGCTGCCCTGCACAACTAAGGCTAAGGCCAGACGGGGAGATTCGGGGGCATTTTATCGCCTGGCGACTTCTCGCCGCGACTTGTAGCCCCCGAACCTCCCCGAACAGCCACTTACCTAAGTGCACCGGCGTTGCTTGAAAACGCCAGCGCGTATCCACACGGAGCGGCGCGCTTTTTAAAATTGCTCCAAAAGCGCGCCGCTCCGTGTGGATACGCGCCGGCGTTTTCAAGCAACGCCGGTGCGCTTAGGTAAGTGGCTGTTCGGGGAGGTTCGGGGGCTACAAGTCGCGGCGAGAAGTCGCCAGGCGATAAAATGCCCCCGAATCTCCCCGTCTGGCCTTAGCCTAAAAGTACAGACTTTCTACCTTCTGTGTTCTCCCCCACCCCGGACTAGTCAGCCATGTGCCCATGGAGTGTGACATTTTACAGGACGGCATCACAACAAGATGTTGTAACAAAATTGACATATACATTTCATTTTCTGGAAATGAAATAAAAATAGTAGTTGCCGTAAGCAGCACCCAGACTATGATCTGCAGCACAGCCAAGAAAAGCAGCCCACGTGCCTCTCTCCACATGTTCCTTCTCGCTTCTGTTGGGAATCAAACCCTTGAAGATTTTTGTACTGTTGGCATTCCTTCTAATGTATTGTGATGTGGAGATGTTAGGAGAACACTTGTGAGTTTGCAAACATTTGCTTTGTAAATAAATGCCTCTAAAACACCTCGAACGACTGCGAACATCTGTTTTTCTCGCTCTTCTCTACCGTACTGGCAGCCAGTCTTGTGTCTGCGCAGCTTTGCCACGAACCCTGCCTGCCTCTCCTTCCCGGCATCTGTTCCTTATGCTGAGAAATCCACGCATTGCTGCCTGGCCAGGCAACCGGGCACTTTCTGGCTCTGGATATCTGCAAATTGATCCCTCAGCGCAATATTGTGTTAACCAGCGATAGAATGATTACAGGGAGGCTAACATTCCCCAAGGAGGAGCCGAGCTTCTATTTATCTGCAACCTGCATTTATTTATCTTTCCAAATATTCTGCAGCATTTAACTCCTTCTCATGAAATGCACTTTATTTGATCAAAATGGGATGTTTCAAATTAGATTTGGGTGAGGGCATTATCAGGGTGGTTCACCGTTAAATTAACTTTTAGTATGTTATTGTAACCCTTTGTTGGTACACTCACTTACTTTGGCACTGTTGCTATGGTAATCAGAGGTCATGAGCTCTTTGCATGAAAGATATTGGCAACTGGGATTTACAGTGCAGTGCCTCCACTTAGTGGGCACTGAGGAATTAAAACTCCACCAGGAAAAATCAACACACAGTTTGCAGTAAAACAAATATAAACTTAAATAAAAGTTAAGAAAAAGAAATTGGTCATCAAATAGACAAAGCACTCCAGCACTGGGGACACATGGGACCTACCTTACTCGCAATTAGGTATCACACTGACAGTCTCTATAACACATTCCTTTTATAATCACAGCCCCAATCACACTGGAAGGGGTTAATGACTACACAGTTCTGTTCAAATGCAATGTTCCTTTCCAAGAGCTTTTATATCCCAGTTAGTGCTAACTTTTACCAAAGTATCTCTTCCTTTGGACATAGTAGGGGCAGGAGCACAAACAAAATCTGTCCTCACGCAGGCCCGCACTTGCATCCTTGCCAGTATCCTTCCTTCAGTGGGTCACTCACCGAGGTGCAGTCACACTGGAGCTTACAGGCAGCTCTGCAGCAGGGTCAATCTCAGCAGTGGCTCCTTTAAACCTCTAGAGTCTCTAACAGCTTGGAATAGGACAGGATGGACTCTATCTGTACTTCTAGAGATGCAGAACTCTCACTCAGATTTGAACAACATGAAACAGCAGCCTGTCTGCACTCCTGGACAGTCTCACACTTATTGTTTCTGGCTGGATGTTGCAGCAGGGTCACTTTTATGACCTCTCCCTTGCAACCACTTGTATTTAGCTCCAAATCCAGGCTCTTCCTCCTCCTCTTTTTCCAAAGACATCCTCTGGGGGAAGCGTTGTCTGATCCCCTGCATTATAGTACTTAACAATTTTACAATTGGCCTTCATTCTTTAATTTAAATTTTTTTTGAATGATATTTTTACAGCTAGAAAAAAACAAATGCTCTGTAAGGCTACAAATGTATTTTGATTGCTACTTTTTATTACTCATCTTTTTGTACAGGGCCTCTCCTATTCATATTTAAGTCTCTTATTCAAATCAATGCATGGTTTCTAGGGTAATTTGGAGCCTAGAAACCAGATTTCTGGAAACTAGAAAAAAAAAAAAATCTAGATAACTCTAAAATCACAAATGAAAAAAGAACACCCTCCTCTACATCATACTTAGGGGCAGATTTATCAAATTCATGTGAAGGATTCAAACATGCGCTCGAATAGTCTATTTTCGATGTGCGACTATTCGAATGTGCAAATTAAGTATTTGCGACCATCGAATATGAAATATTGTCTGTTATATTGTTGTCTGCATGTATGTTGCTGTATGTATGGTAACTTTGTGCCACTTACCATACCGAATATATACCTGAAAACATATAAGAAAAGCACTCTTTAAACTGCATAGCAAGTAGGTTTTTGTTGTTAAAGGGGAGAGCAGCAGTCAGTGTGAAGCTAATAGCTGTTATCCTTTGATATAGCAGCTCTTTGTTTTATAGACTAGTAGCTCAATGTGCCGCTGAAATCTCTGTGGCTTTTCTAATTATCTCAGCTTGCTTTAAGTTCCTTATTCTTCTATAGGAACTTTTATACATATGAAACTACTCTAAGAAAACAAGTGTTTACCAGTGAATCTTTCTCTTTAACACTGAACCTAACGATATCTGTCAGGACCAGCCCAAACTCAAACTTTTGTGTGTGCGGTTCCAGGACACTTACAATTACCTTGTGGCTGGGGGCTGTTCATTTATGTTCCTGACTCTGCCAGTTCCCAGTATGTCTCCTCTCTGGTCCCCATCTCGTTACCCTAATGTGTTTCCCATTTCCATTTATGTGCACTTTAGAAGCCCATCCCTGACCTTGAGCTGCACTTGGTCATTGCATTTTCCCTGCAAAACTTGCCGCCCTTTTTCCAAGTGCCTGTATTCCTAGCACCTGTATTCTAAGTTCCTGTGTTCCTGATTCCAGTATTCCTCTGTCCTGATCCCTACCTTCAAGGTATTGACCATGGCCTGTTCTGACTACTATTCCTATTTGCTTGCCATGTTCCTCCCAACTGCTGCGGATTCCCCATTTCTGACCTTGGCCTGCTTGTGACTAAGATTCCTTTTGCTATATGTGATATAAGTGATTCTAAAACAACTGGACTTGCTGAGTAATTATTGAAGACGTTTCACTACTCATCCCAGCAGCTTCTTCAGTCAGTTGAACTCTGAAATATCTTATGGCTTCATCTGGAAAACACGGAGCACCACGTGGAGTATTCTGAATAAAATCCAATATTTATTTAATCCATTTAAAATCAGTACAAAAGAATGTCGTGTGTAAAGAGAACCATCATGCTTGACGCATTTCGTAGCCCTCCGGCCACTTTCTCAAAAGCAATATCTTACGGGTTATCTGATTTATATATGAAGGGGTACAGTTTTACCAGGTGATATATAACATTGCATCTAGTTTTAGTCCTTCAAGTACACATTTCCTAATACACTGGTTTGTCTTTACTGATAAACAAGAAAACAGGGCAGGTCATCTCTTGCTACATTATTCAGAATGTTGAGATCCCAATCTATCATTTCATGGAAAGGAAACATTTCAGGAGAAGAAAGAATATGACTCCCATGACCTAGAGTGATGTCTTAACTCACATGTAGGCAACAATATCTAGAAGAAGTCAGTTTTTGTCACTGTTATTGCATCATTTAAATGCTGGCATCCTATGATATAGCTTTTCAGCAATGGCATGTGGGGTACGGCTACATACCCCATGGTTCCTACCTCTATGAGGGCAGCAATGGTGAATAAAATGAAATATCAAGTCTTATCAGCTTATTTGTGACCTATAATAAATCCTACAGACGAGAAGATACTTGAAAGCTGACTGTTCCTTGGAAGAGGTCATGCTAAAAAATACAAAAGCACGTATGATCTTTCTTCCACCCAAGGATACTATACTCATTTAGTTAGGAGCCCATTTAAAAACAGTCCTCCAGACAAGAATGTTCCTTGGAAGAGTTCATAAGAAAAAAAGACAGCTATGGCGTTTCAAACCCTCCCACCAAGGATACTGTATATATATCAAATTTATATCATAGTTAGGACTGATGTGGGGCTGATGGGGCTTAAGTCATCTTACTCATGCATTGTACAAGCTATGTAACCAAATGCACCTTTTTGTAACTTAGTTCAGCTACTGTATGTCTATAATGTATATAAGACTGGTGTTATTTTCCCGTATAAGTGGTAATACTTATTTCGCAGGAACAGCAACAGCAGCGCCCAAAGTAATTTTCAAGTAGGTTTGTACCAGAATTTCTTCACAGCAGGGTTTCCACAAACAAGGCAGTCTTTAATCTCACACAGCATATGCAACAGACAAATTAAAACGCATTCTTCTGACACAAGAATAGTCTCAGCCGCTGGCAGTGTGAATACCCCATTATTATGACAACATATCCCGGAATATGATGACTTATGAATTGCAGCACATTTTGGGAGGCCAATACCACCCTCTAGGGGGTTTCCAGTCACTGGAACACAATATACTTAAAAAGTGTATATAAATGGTCAATTTAAAGGGACTCTGACACATTATAGTTTCCAAACTGACTTACTTTTTACAGTGTCATAAGGCATGTGTCATAAGGCATATTTAACACCTTGCAGCAAGGAGAGGTATGTGTCTGATTTAGCAATGTAAATAAAACAGATGAGAAAGCTGAAGGTGGCCATACACGGGCAGATTTAAATTGCTGATTTGACCCATTTAAACCAAGTTGGCAGCTTCTCTTATTGTGTATTGGGCCCTCCAATAAACCTGGCCAAATGCTAATCGACAGGGTTAGAAATCAATTTGGGGCAAGAACTGTATCAGTGCATTCATGTGGTCCTGGCTCCAACAGCCTGTATCCCCATTGTTATGATCCGATAGTTTGGACCAAGAGTGGGCATATTGGGAAAGATCCGAGTAGGTCTTTTCTAGGGATAAACCAAATCCACTATTTGGGATTCAGCCGAATCCCTGAATCCTTTTTGAAAGATTCGGCTGAATATCGTACCGAATCCTAATTTGCAGATGCAAATTGGGGGTGGGATAGAAAAAAGTTGGAAAACTTTGCGAAAAAGTGGGAAAACATTTTTTACTTCCTTGTTTTGCAATAAAAAAGTCATGTAATGTCCCTTCCTGACCCTAATTTTCATTTATGGCTATTTTAAATTAAGATAGAGCCCACAAACCACTGAGCCTTCAATACAAATGAAATCTGAATCCACTTCATCCAATTTGCCAGAGAATAACAAAAGACTGTTGTCTCTTATATACTCTTGTATAAGAACCCTTTGCCTTTAACTAGACTCCATTTACATGTGTCTATCACGTAACCAATATTTACAGTTCACTCCATTCCCTACTGTCCAATCATTTTCTCTCCTCTACTTTTCCCAATCCCCATGACATCATTTGTCATTGCAGCTAATCACGTCTCCCCGCTCTTCCCTACTGCAGCTTCAGCTTTTAGTGCCATTGCCAACACCATGGTTCCAGAGGGAAGAGAGCAAGATGCAGAAAAGGAGAGCAATTAATTGTGTTTATTGAAGGGACAAAAGACTTTCTGGCAGTGTTCAGTACAAAATGATCAAATGGGAAGACATTGCAAAGTATTGTAAAGTTTAAGTCCATTGCAGTGGAACAGTCTTACTCAGTAGAGTCACACTGAGTGGGGTTTGATGAGCTGTAGATATGGCCTTATAGTGTTACCCCTAGTCTGTGAAACTGTCATATTGTCTAGACCAGTGGCATTGGCTTTTAGACTTTATGGGTTCAAGGATTTAGGTTCAAGTGGGTTTTGTGGAACAGTAGAACAGAGTTAACAGAGAGATGACAGAAGGGTCAGGCAGAGCTGCAATCCAAAGTAGAGGTCCAGGCAGACAATGATCAGAAATGGTCAAGACAGAACAAAAATCTACAGCATTCATAAAAGAACTTGTGTCAAAACACACTCTCTCCACTTGCACATATTGGTGCTAAGCACCTTCATGCCCAAGTGCACCTACTGACAGAAGGGAACCCTCAAGCTACTTTGAAGGTACATTTTATCTCCAGGGTTTCCAGTGTGAGGGCATCATTTTAAATGACCCAATCCTGACTTTAAAAATATTCAGGGACCAGGGATTTTCCGAATAAGGGGTCTTTCCATCATTTGAATCTCCATACCCTAATTCCACTTAAAATAATTTAAACACTAAACAAACCCAATAGGATTGTTTTGCCCCTAATAAAGATTAATTATATCTTAGTTTGGATCAAGACATGTTTCTTTATTACATAGAAAAAGGAAAATCAATTTTCTAAATCTGAATTATTTTATTAAAATGGAGCCTATGGGAGATGGTCTTCCCATAATTCCGAGCTTTCTGGATAACAGGATTCTGGATATGGGATACCACCAATCCCACACCATCCACTCACTGCTGTAATCCCCCATAAAGGGCCAAAACCAGAGTTTTGGCATCCCTACTCTATGTTGATTTATACCTTCCTGATTTACTGTATAGATATGAGCTACTGTCTTTCACTGGTCTATTTGCACAACATTTTCACATAAAACTGTACCTAGAATTAATAAACACGTCCTAAGATAATTTCTAGGATATACAGTATATTATACTGGGCAATATCTGCAGTTGTTTTCATGTTCTCCCCTTGCATGTGTGTTTTTCCGCCAGGTACAGGAATGGGACCTGTCATCCTCTATGCTTGGGACCTGGGGGTTTCCAGATAATGGATATTTCTGTAATTTGGATCTCCATACCTTAAGTCTACTTGAAAATCATTTAAACATGAAATAAACCCAATAAGATGGCTCTGCTTCCAATACTGATTAATTCGTTGGGATCAAGTACAAGCTACTGTTTGATTATTACAGAAAAAAAGATCATTTTGAAAAATGTCTATTATTTGGATAAAATGGAGTCTATGGCTTCCTGTAATTCAGAGCTTTCTGGATAAAAGGTTTCTGATAAAGGATTATGGATTTGATACCTCCAAATCATACAGGCAGGTACATTGGCTCCTGATAAAACTGACCCTAGTGTATGTCAATGTGATAGGGACCTTGGATTGTAAGCTCCACTGGGCCAGGGACTGATGATCTGTAAACTGCTGTGCAATCTTTCGGCTGTATATACATAAAAGATAATGATGATAATAAGCAACTTCAACAATAAAATGTTTATTTTAGCTCTTCCAGTATAATATCTATGGCCGGCGCTGCCCTCTCTGGGATTTCCCAAGTGAAATTAGGGCATTGGTGAGCGATGCAATTAATTTTATGCATGGAGCAATGCTCTGCAAGCTTATTTTTACACCAGCAAAAATAAACTCCACGATAAAGTGCTGCGTGGTGCAATTTCAGGGTAAAATAAAGGATGTTCATAATCAGCAACACCTTTTCTTGTGGATTCAGCATGTTGGGTAATGAATAATGAAGGTGGATTCAGTCCAGGAGGAAAGGCAGCCTCATATGTAGCTGGCAGAGGCAGCGAGGAATCTGCCATAGCAGTGGCCAGCTGTGCATTACACTCCAGAGCACCCCTCTCTCTTCAGGTACACGTGAGAATTTGGGGGTGACCTCATCTAAATTTGAAAAGCCCAAGCGTTTTTCCGCTTCATCAGGCAGTCCCCCCCCCCACTCCATCAGCCTGCAATTGTTTCTACGAATGAACGGGCTCAGAGATAATTACAGAGACAATGGTGGCTAATGATACCGCTGGATTGTAGCAATGGAAACAGCTTCTGCCATTCCGAGTGTTTTCTGTCTGTGCCAAACACTGCCCGGGAGAGGAGGAAACACTTTGCAGGATAAACGGGAATATATTAATGTCAAGTGTTTGGCTCCTTCCTCAAGCTGTAATGGGCAATAGTGTTTGTCAAGGTCATTTGCGATTAAAATACAAGTGCTGTTGACAGGTGTCTTGGACCTTCCATTCCAAATACAATGAAGCTGTCCCTAAAGAAAGGACAATTTATTTATTTCTTTTAATTTGGAGCAGGGAGGGCATTTACCCTAGCTCTCCATCGTCTTAGGGGATCCCTTGGGGATAAATCATTTTTATATATTTATTATGCAATAAATGCTTTTGGTACTATGGCTGAAATCAAATCAGCATGTCCCATCTTCTAAATAACAGCCAAAGGCTGTTGTAGTTGTTTGGATGGGAGATTAATTACCCCATTAGTTACAATGGATGAAGACAAAATGACCATAAGCAGATGGAAATATCTGAAATGCATGTAGCATCATTAGAAGTACAGAAGTCACCTGCTCTACAGGTAAAAGAACCAGTGGCCTAATTTACTTTATGAAGTCTCTATTTTAGCATGGCAGACCTTTGAACTTCAATTTCCTTCCTCTCACTTACCCTTCCACTGCCTAGTATTACTTATATCCATTTTCCTTGCTGTGTAAAGAGTGGACAACATACCTATTACTGTACAGTAGTGATGGGCGGCAGTTGCGAATTTGCGGCAAATTCCTGCGATTCGCCGCCGGCAAATAAATTAGTGAAATGCCAGAAAAATTCGCCTGGCGAAAAATTAAAAAAAACGAGATGCGCATCAGAAAAACGGAATTGCGCCCTGAAAATTACTCGATGCGCGTCGAAAATGACGCGATGCACCGAAAATGACGTGCGTCAAAAATGTGACACGATGCATTTCACGAATTTTCCTGGAATTTCGCTGAAAATTTTAAAATTTTTTGGCTAAGCAAAACGTGTTAGATTTAGGGATGGACCGAATCCACTATTTTGGATTCGGCCGAAACCCCGAATCCTTGCCGAAAGATTTGGCCGAATACCGAATTGAATCCGAACCCTAATTTGCATATGCAAATTATGGGTGGGAAGGGGAAAACATTTTTTACTTCCTTGTTTTGTGCCAAAAAGTCACGTGATTTAGCTCCCTGGGCCTAATTTGCATATGCAAATTAGGATTCGGATTCGGTTCGGCCAGGCAGAAGGATTCGGCCGAATCCGAATCCTGTTGATAAAGGCCGAATCCTGGCCGAATCCCGAACCGAATCCTGGATTCGGTGCATCCCTAGTTAGATTCGCCCATCACTACTGTACAGCCATCACAGTAAGAAGCTATCATAGGTTGGGTCAGATTCCTACTGGAAAACAAAATACCAGGATGTGATGGATGATGTGTTTACAGGCCCGGATTTGTGGCAAGGCAACAAAGGCCCAGGCCTGGGTGGCAGAATTTAAGGGCAGCATGCCAGTCAGCTGCATTGGGATTGGTTACCAGCACTGGAGGCAGTGGGAGATTTGCAAGCTCTTCCATGTGTGAATCTCCAGTGCTAGTGTTCTGCACACATGCATGCTCACTCACACAAGAAGAGGAAGGGGAAACAGGGGGCAAAGAGCTGCGGCCTATAGGAGCCTGGTTTGTAAATCCAGGACCAACTACTATATACTTATAAGCTCATCCATGGAAAGGCATCTATTGCTAGATCTGCAAATGAAAATCTCACCCTAATGATAAGCCCAACATGTGTTTAAGTCTAGCCTTCTGAGAAGAGAAACGTACCAGCAAGGCTCAGAGAGGACAATCCAGTTGGACAGCCATAATCCATAACAGGAAACTTTAGTGTGATAATGGAAAGGTTAAGTCCCCTAGATTGAGGGTCCCCAAATGTTTTTAACCTGTGAGCCACATTCAAATGTAAAAAGAGTTGGGGAGCAACACAAGGAGGGCAGAAGTTCATGGGGTGCCAAATAAGGGCTGTGATTGGCTATTTGGTAGCACCTATGTGCACTGGCAGCCTACAGGAAACTCTCTTTGGCAGTACATCTGGGTTTTATGCAACCAAAACTTGCCTCCAAGTCAAGAATTAAAAAAAATAAGCACCTGCTATGAGGCCACTGGGAGCAACATCCAAGGAGAAAACAGCATGTTTCTCATGAGCCACTGGTTGGGGATCACTGTTCTAGAGTGATACAGGTAAGGCACTTTTCATGTAAACAGGGTCAGACTGGATCACAGGGGGCACACTGGGTTCCATACTTCCAGGACTTCCTGCATGCACCAACACTCGCACAAACGCCAGCGCGAACCGCACACTTTCTTCTTGCTGCTCGACAGATTAGGGGAGATTAGGGGAGAGGGCCTGTGCTAGCGGGGGCGCATGTTTCAGGGGACCTATCTGCTCCCAGCTGGAGTTGTCAGGACCAACAAGGAAGTTTCGGTGCTTAAAGTCCAAGTTTGTGGTACAGAATGGGAATAGGCAAAAGCATAATCAAAGTCCTGGCAAGAGTTCCAAAAGGCAGGCAGAAAATAGAAGTCAAGGTTCAGGTAAGGCCAGGAATCAATATAACAGGTAATATAGAGCACCCAGGAATGTAAAAGACAAAACCTATACTCAGGCATTGAACCTACATCCTGGGCGTCCTTTGATGCCAGTGACATCATCGCACAGGCATCACAGCGCCAGCTACTCCTCTACCCACATGGCAGCAAAAGATGCAAAAGATGTTTTATATAATAGAAATTCACAAGATTATTTCTTCATTTATGCAGAATCATTATATTACAGAAGAGCATTATTTTGAAACAAGACAACTTTAACCCCAGATCAGGTCTAAGACTTCCCCTTAATGTCTACCAAGCTCCACGCAGTCACGCAGCAGTTAAACCACAGCACAAGCCACTTAAATAAACAGCCCCTTGAGCCATTTAGCACTAAATATAAAAATGAGAATATCACAAGTCGGGTGGGCTTCATTTCAGGTGCAAGGAAATTTTCCCATTATGTATGCATGATTTGCAAGCATAAATTAAAGAAAAATTACAAAACCATCATAGCACAATGTCAGAAAAATAAGCGGGTATCGTGGCAGGGAACAGAGAGGAATGTTTATATGCGGGTCAGTGAGAAAGTTAATTAGGATTTTTTTTTTTTGTAGGGGAAGATAGGGAGAGAGTAAAAGTGTCTTGCTATTGACTAAGAGAGGACATGATGTATCCTGAATGACAGTTTTTAAGGATGAAGGACATTGAAGGTGACACTTTGTCAGGTAGACTCACTGTGGGTTTATTTAGAGGGTGGATAACATTTCCCCATGAATTCATCTTCTGCCACTCAAAACGTCCTCTTCTTTTAGTGTATTGTTTATGCTTCATGTGCAGAGGGGAAATTGCTTAACAAGGACGAAATGCTATTTCAGATTCTTCACCAGAACCGATTCACCTTTATACCTGTTTGCTGAAATACTGCTAGAAATGCCGGCTTCAGGTCAACACCGAGATAATGACTTCTGAGTTTTTTCGGACGTTTTTCACCCTTTCCCAATAAATAAATAAAGGTTAGAAGAAATATTGGGGATTCGTTAACTCATGACTGAACTATACTCATCTGACTTCTGTTTGTTCGTAGCTATAGAGAAGGTAAGAGATAGAATGTAACAGGAAGGTAAATCTAGAGGAGAAGCGGCCGTGGCAATGCAGGAGAGCTGCAGTTCCCAATCAGAGGGGACAAATATGTAATAAATAAGGGA
Source organism: Xenopus borealis (assembly GCA_024363595.1). Lineage (NCBI taxonomy): Eukaryota > Metazoa > Chordata > Amphibia > Anura > Pipidae > Xenopus > Xenopus borealis. Next base: position 134,150,453 of record CM044437.1, read on the forward strand.
TATCTTATCTGCTGGATTGTGTGATCTACAGTTGCCTATGTCCATTTGCAATTCAACATAGTTGGAAGCCAGCAATTTTGTATTTAAGGTGTTATAATAATAATCCCCCCGATAATTAAAGGATTCAAATCACACACAGATAAACATAGCAAAGCAATAAAAAGCATACAAGTATGAAAGCGGAGAGTTCCCTTGACAAAGGCCTTCTTGCTGAAATGATGGGCTAATTCTCTCATTCCGCTTTCATATGTATATGCTGCTTGTTGCTGAGTGATATGTATCTTCATAGCCTTGATAAACATTGTCCTTATGTACTGACATATACTGGAATGTTTGTTAAATATAAATCTTTGCTAAAGAATTTAGAATTGCAATACCACCTGCCTTTCTGTGTTTGATGGTCCACACACACCAGTCAGACCCCCTGCACATCCGCCCCCTCACAGTCCTGCAGCGGGTTGGGTACCGGCAAAAAACTTGCGGTACCCTGTGGGTTGCAGGTAGACATTTCGGGAATGGGTATAGTCGCAGGTCAGCGGTTCTCCAGGTTTGCAGGTGGCGGATCAGGTCATGGGTCTTCTCAATAGCGAGTTTTACTTTTTTTTCTGATCACGCCTACTTCGGCTTACTTCTGATGATGTCATGTCCAGTTTACAATAACAGCACTTCCTGATTCTTTATGGCCATTGGGTCACGGATCGGGTTGCAGATAAGGTACTTGCGGGTAAGGTTGGGTAGCGGGTCCAAGTGGGCAGTAACACACTGGAGGGTGCAGTCTCAGGTGTGCGATATGCAGCCAGGCCCCCCTCCATACCAGATTATCCCCACCAAAATTAGCCGATGTGGCCAGAAATCGGCAGTACGCAAGCTGCTGGGGGGCCCTGAGGGGGGGTGGGACCTGGCCCAATTGTACCCCCCCGGTAGTTCAGCTATTGCAAGTGGGTAAGAATGCGGGTTGCGGCTCTGGGTTGCGGATTGCAGGTACGGGTTCTGAAAAATGTACCAGTGCAGGACTCTACTTCACAGTATATATATATATATATATATATATATA
>CM044437.1:134164867-134177504 GCA_024363595.1 Xenopus borealis
GTGTATGGACTTCTAACGAGACCCTGATGGGAACTTGGGTTTAAGACATTATTCTCAGCAGGTTATTTGATCTTTATTTGCCGAATGCATTCAGCTGTGTCCCTATCTCTAAACAATATGAGGAATAAAATGCATGGCACGCTTCATCGCTTCTCAGGCTCATCTTGATTTGCGAAGACAATTACAAGAGCCTTCCTCCAGCGTCTGTTGCGCTCACGGCCTGCATTTACACTCAACCTCTGCAAGTGGAAATATTCCAGTTCTGCTTCTTTTAAAGGCTCCCCTGTCTTGTATAAAGGGTTAATGAGCATTAAAAAGGAAGATCATTTGAAAATAAACATGAAAGTGATACATTGCTTGCCATATGAAGAATAAAGGATGGGGCTTTAAATGGGATCTCAACAAGTCAAAACATCTTTTTTTTTTTGCTAATGCAGAGCAAAATAAAGTTTATAACGTTCAGTGGTAACGTTCAGTAAAATGGTCATCTTAGTGAATTTGCGTAATTACGATCCTTCGTCAGTGCGCAACTTCGCCTGGTGTTAGGGTGCAAAATTGCGCTATTCTATCTACTTCGCTAGCGAAAATTCGCCAGAGTCGGTGTTAGTGAATTTGCAAAGTTATGACTTGACGTCACGCTGGAGAATTAGCACTAGCGTTAGATGCTTCGTTTTAGTGAATCTGCCCCATAGTATATTTTATAGGCCATGAAATATAGGAGACCTTGTAAGGTGCATCATTTCACTACTAATGTGATGTGCTGCTATCCTTCATTAAAAATTTGTGAAAGAATTGGTGGGTCATAAGTAGTGTTGCTGTGCTTACTTGTGTTTTAACAAGAGACAGCAGACATAGTATATTTTAGGGGCCATGAAATATAGGAGACCTTGTAAGCTGCATCATTTCACTTCTAATCTGATGTGCTGCTATCCTTCATTAAACATTTGTGAAATAATTGGTGGGTCATATGTAGTGTTGCTGTGCTTACTTGTGTTTTAACTTTGATGTGTTAAATGCTTTAGAAGAGGTTACATGGCTTAATTTAAGGCTCTACTGGGGCTTGAACTCAGGACTGGTTGTTGGCTGCTTTCTCTAACCACAGGGCCAGGAGATCAGTGAGCAAGTGCTAATCTCCCCTTTGTTCTCCCTTCCATCTGTTTCTCTGGCTATGAATATACATCACCCCAGCACCCTTATCATGTCTGAGTATTGGCCTATGCATCTGAGAACTGTGGCATGTCCCAAGCCCTCTGTTCCTTGCTCTGCCTCTTGTACCTGCTCTTTGTCTTGCCCTTGTTATCACCCCTGTCCCTGCTCAGTCCTGTTCTTGCTTCAGTCCTTGTCCTGTCTTTTAAACCTGCTCTGTCCTTTCACCAATGTTCCCTCCATCTTCTAAGCTATGTGTACAAGAAAATTTTTGTGTGCACATTTTAGACATCTTTTTGAAGACTGTGTACAGCTCAGAATTAATGCAATATTTACACAAAAATACTTTGTGTGCACCACAACTTTGTATGCACGTGCACGAGCGTACAGCTTAGAGAAACCATTGCTTGTTACCAGTTCTACACCTGCTCCATCTTGTTTAATTCCTGGGGGTAGATTAATCAAAGAGTGAAGTTAAGAGTGAAGTTCCGCCACTAGAGGGAAATTCCGCAGCTCTCCCATCATTTCTATGGGATTTTGAAAGGCGTATTTATCAAAGGGTGAAATTTCACTTCACCCATTGATGAATAGGCCTTTCAAAATCCCATAGAAATTAATTGAGAGCTGTGGAATTTCCCTCTAGTGGCGGAACTTCACTCTTTGATGAATCTCCCCCCTGGTCTCTACTCCCACTGCTTTCCCTGTTACGGGTTCTTCGCCTACTCCGTACCTATTCTGCCAGACCCTGAACCTTTTTTGTGATACAGGTATGGTTTTTAAAGAGAACAATACCTACCTGTCCAAAATTCCTTTGGTGTACACTTTTCAGTATATAAATTTTTCCCTTTTGGATACCCTTTCTCTGTTTTACAGAACTGTAGTATCTCTAGCACAGAGCAAGAAGAAGCAGAAAGTTTAATTGGAATCAACGTTTTTTAAACATGGCAAAGGAAAAGCATAGGGCAAAGCTTCATATCCATAGAATCGACAGGATCAGAGTTATAATACGGGCCTATAGCTGGAACAGGGTTAAGAATTTGGTTCAGGACAAACAATATACATAATTTAAAGTTAGGAACAGACTGAGGAACCCACTATGGAAGCAGTGGAGTACAACAACGTCAACTATGATATTAAAATGAGCTACCTGATGTTTTGCACATATATAATTGGCAATATGGAAACTGATATTGTAATTAAGTTTTACAATTCTTTCCCCTTGTACATAGTGTGATCTTCATGGGGCACCGTAGCTGATAGGTGAAAATTCAAGGCTGCATTTGTTCTAGATTCCACCCCTAAATTTAGTAGTGTAGGTCTCATATTAGGGTTTGTGCTGATTAAAGACTGAAAGGAGATCTGACACTAAAGACCAAATAGTGTGGAATTAAACCAGAAGAGCTACCGAGGGACAATGTTCAACTCTGAAATGAGGAAAAGGCATTATTCATATCTCATTGGGAGGTGAACAAGAAAGAAATTTATCAAAGGATTAAAAAGAGCAAAAAAAAATAAATAAAGATGAAACAACCCTTAATTATTTTGGAATTTTCAAGTTTCTTAACCTGTTACCACAAAGAAAAGAATCTGAACAAGGGAACATGCCAGGAGCCGAGTAAGTTAACTGAACTTTCCTTTCTTTCTAGTAGCAACTCTGAAACTGAAGAAGGAGCCATAACAACCCAAAGAGAACAAGATCTTCCAGACCAGTGGCGGATGTTTAAATATTTTGACAGCGCATGAAAGAAAAAGGCAAAGTTAATGAACTGTTCTAGCTGGCAAGCAGAAGTGAATCCGTTTACTTATGCATGAAAGTTCCTGATTAGGTTGGACTTTGGATCAGTGCTATAATGAGGCCTCAGCTGGAGGTACCTAGGATAAGAATTCTGTCTGTTACATGGTTATGAAGAAAAGGATTTCGCCGCTGACATTGCTCATCAGATAACATGCCTGGACGGTAAAAGAGACCCCCTGTTGCCTTCTTTTACAAAATCTAAAGAGAACTGTTTTAACTTGGCGATACCCCAGCGAGCAGCTCAGCGGATACCGCCGTACATTCATTTCCCTGCAGCTTAGTGGTAATCTAATTCTAATTCCTGTTCAGTGGGGCTACACTTTCCCCTTATTAATTTGAAATTCATTATCTTCTCAACAACAGAGAACAATGCTTAGTTCACTATATTGTATCAGCATTTCATGCACATCTTTGGGTGCTGCAAACACTATTTGTTCTGCCCTCAACATGAGGATATAAGGTTCTTGCTGGTTTATCAACCTCTGGATAATAATGAGAAAAGGTATGAATAATAGCAAAATAGCAATTTTAAAAGAGGTGATTATACTGGATATATCTTTACCCCATAGCCTTTGTTACTAATTAGGCTCAAAAGGAGTTCCAGATTAACTACTACAACAGCCATTGTATATCCTACAACTACTAGGTCCATTTTTGAGCAGCAAATGCTAAATGGTCTATCCTTAGGCACCTGTTTGTGACGATTGTGTATATACTTTAAAGGGATACTGTAATGGGGAAACTTATTTTTCTCAAAACATTTCAGTCAAAAGTGCTGCTCCAGCAGAATTCTGCACTGAAATCCATTTCTCAAAAGAGCAAACAGATTTTTTTATATTCAGTTTTGAAATCTGACATGGGGCTAGACATTTTGTCAATTTCCCAGCTGCCACTGGTCATGTGACTTGTGCCAGCACTTTAGGAGGGAACATGCATTCTCCCAGGTTGTTGTTTTTCCCTTCTCAATGTAACTGAATGGAACACAGTGGGACATGGGTTTTACCATTGAGTGCTGTTCTTAGATCTACCAGGCAGCTGTTATCTTGTGTTAGGGAGCTGTTATCTGGTTACCTTCTCATTGTTCTATTGTCTGGGGAGTGGCCTTTGGCTTTCTCGTTTCCATGACACCCCAGTCCAACACTGTCGTGTTCCATTAAGTCTTCAATATTACACTTTCTACGTGTGTTTTTAAATAAGCCCTCAAGCCTTTTGCTCTGTACTAGAGTTTAGACTTTAGACACAACGTTGGACATAAATACACTGCAGCGGCAGAACAACAAACTGCAACAGTTCAAGCTCATTATCAAATGGAAGAGCAAGTACAAAGTTGCATTATAAATAGAGCATTCACAAAGGTTACATATATGCTCAGCAAGACTTGGACCTATCACCAATGCACTGGTTCAATGTTATTTTATGAACTCTATGCAAACAGAGTGCAGGTTGCAAAGTAGAGGACACAAAGATGCCATAGAACATTGGAATTAAGTGAAAGAAGAAAAAAAATGATGAATCTCCTCTTGCTTTGCAGAACAACACTTGTTATAAGAAATGTATTATGCATTTGCCACCATCAGGGCTTCTTGCTTTTCTGCTGAGATGTCTCCCCTTCTGGGGCCACCTTCTTGTTTATGGAAGGCCAAAAATGGAAACAGTAATGGTCCTTAGTAGAGGCAGCCTGAAGGTAGGCTCAAGTCACAGGCGGCTCCTGGGATTCATACAGATTACTGTACAGCTTCAGGAAATATTTATTTATGGCATCAATATATAAGATTCTTCTCATTGTAGAGAAAACAGAAGTTTGGTTCAAACTTCCAAACACTCTCTGACTCTGAGCAGTAGTTTTAAAAAGTACAGTGGTACTGAATCAGGGGGTGGGTTAAAATAAAAGCTACACAGAAGTTCCCATGTCGCCAGTACTTATTAGTGAATTTCAGTACAGGTATAAGGAAATATCATCTACAATAGACTCAAGTTTTATCAATTTCTATTTAAAGGGATACTGTCATGGGAAAAATTTTTTTTTTTTCAAAATGCATCAGTTAATAGTGCTGCTCCAGCAGAATTCTGCATTGAAATCCATTTGTCAAAAGAGCAAACAGATTTTTTTATATTCAATTTTGAAATCTGACATGTGGCTAGACATATTGTCAATTTCCCAGCTGCCCCAAGTCATGGGGTACCAGTTTTTTGCACCCATAACAAATATTATTGTACAGTTGTGCTCACAAGTTTACATACCCTGGCAGAATTTATGATTTCTTAACCATTTTTCAGAGAATATGAATGATAACACAAAAACTTTTCTTTCACTCATGGTTAGTGGTTGGCTGAAGCCATTTATTGTCAAACAACTGTGTTTACTCTTTTTAAATCATAATCACTACACAAACTACCCAAATGACCCTGTTTGTATGTAAAGTGAAGGATAAACACACAGAAAATTTGGTGCATAAAGTATGAAGTTCAATAGCTGGGGATATTTTGGTTTAAATATGAGATTTTCATAGCATTTCTTCCCTTTAGAAGAGAAAAACCCTGGTACTTGTGTAGTGATTATGATTTAAAAAGAGTAAAACACAGCTGTTTGACAATAAATGGCTTCAGCCAACCACTGACCATGAGTGAAAGAAAAGTGTTTGTGTTATCATTCATATTCTCTGAAAAATGGTTAAGAAATCATAAATTCTGCCAGGGTATGTAAACTTATGAGAACAACTGTATTTGTTACATCCCAGTTTACTCTTAACTAACTATTTATACCTCCCTTGTTGTACTTGAATAACAAATCTTGTTTGCCAGAATCCTCTCTTTAATAATACCAATAAACTAGTGCCTCCCAGAAAACAATCATATGGGCCAAGTAGGGCCAAGTAGGGCCAAGTAGGGCCAAGTAGGGCCAAGTAGGGCCAAGTAGTACCAGGGTTTTTCCTCTTCTAATGGGAAGAATTACTATGAAAATCTCATATTTAAACCAAAATATCCCCAGCTATTGAACTACATACTTTATGCACCAAATGTTCTGTGTGTTTGTCCTTCACTTAACAGACAGATTTACAAATAACCAGTATACTAATATGGAATATGCGAAATGACCAGGTCATTTTATGGCCCCGTATACTTCTCTATTCCTTGCCATAAACCCAGCATTTCTATGTTTTGAGAGAGAATGTCTGTCCGTGTTCATCTGAGCACATGGACAAACTGATTCCAAGCAGCAGATATTTAACCTGATCCAGCATTCCCAACCAGCTCCAGCCTTTTTTGATTTTGTATGCGCTCCTACATGCCCCAAGAATTTGGCAGGAGAAATGTAAATTTAGCAGCGAGGTGCTGGCATTTACTGTGGGTGCTGCTCTCACTCACTTCCATTAAGAATTCTCTCACAAAACAGCCATTAAGAATTAAATCATCTCATTAGAGGAACAAAGAACAAGCTAAGAGCTTCACATTTCTACAAGGCAGTGATTCACCAGACACAGCTTTCGAGTGCTAAAAATGAAAGGTGCAAGAAAGACACATGACTGCGGTTTCAGTTGCGGCTGGATAAAAGCCTGGTTTTGTGCATTTCCAAATCCATAATCCTTTATATGAGAGCTCGAAATACCCCCAAATACCCCCCACTGTCTAAATGTAGCACTGACTTTATGTTGTGGAGAGATGGTAAACCCATGCAACAGCAGGAATATCTCTTCAGGTATATTAGACTTTCTTGAAAAAAAAACATGTTTGTCTTTTTGTTTATCAGCCAGATGCTACTAGTGATTTCCATAAATACCATAAATAGTGGAAAATAAATAAATATAAATATCCATCAAGCCTGGAATCCAAAAATAAGCACCTGCTTTGAAGCCACTGGGAGCAACATCCAAGGGGTTGGGGAGCAACATGTTACTCACTTGTCACTGGTTGGGGATAAGTGCAATAAGAAGACAGAACAGAGCCAATCAAGTTTGATATAGTCCATCTATGAGAGTGTTATAGTGGTGGGCATGGTATAATGTAGACCACTATTGTCCCACAGTGCAGTTTAGAATTGATTAAAACGAAATGATGTCCCAACCCTAGTAACCTTGCCTGATTCTTCCTAAAACATTAGGGTTATTCTTTCCCCTTCATTGATTTCAGGAGGTCTAGGGTTACCAGTTTATGGGGAAAAAAATGCGGAAACATCAAAAGCTACAATCAGTTCACACAGTTAGGTCAAGAAGACATGAAGAGAGGATGATCATTTATAATTTCACATTGGGCAGGAATTAGCAACGGAAGGCCAGAGAATCATCAGATTATCTAATTACATTTGAATCACTCTCTTTTATTTGCTGTGTGAAGGAATCATTAGTCATAGCCTCCTGAGTGAGCGAGACTAGCGAGCAAGTGACAGGGCTCTCGAGACTATACACATTTCAGCATCGGCCTTAAAGGAACAGTAACACCAAAAAAGGCAGTGTTTTAAAGTAATGAAAATATCATGTACTGTTGCCCTGCACTGGTAAATCTGATGTGTTTGCTACAGGATAACTTCTATAGTTCATATAAACAAGCTACTGTGAAGCAATGGCGGAAGAAAAGCAATATGGCACAGGTTGAATAGCGGATAACAGATAACACAATTATGTTCTACAGAGCTTATCTGCTATCTGTTGTGTAACCTGAGCCTTTTCTCCTTTGAATTGCTGGCCTCATTGCTACACAGCAGCTTAGTAGTGATGGGCGAATTGGCAGCGTTTCGCCGAATTTTTCGTGAATCTGTAGAGAAATTCTCGTAACGGCAAAAATTTCGTGAAATGCCGCCGTGTCTCGTTTTCAACGGTGCCCATTGCCAGCATTGAAAAAAAAACGGACATTTGCGTCCAAAACTAGACGCCGGTGGATTTTCACCAGGGCAAAATTTCGCCAGCGTTTCGCCCATCACTACAGTTTATTTATATAAACAATAGTAGTGTTTCTGAAGCAAAGAGCAGTGTTACCAGTGCAGGGCAACACTGCATTATATTTTTATTAATTTAAAATACTTAAATTTTTTTAATGTTACTATTCCTTTAACCTCTTTTGAAACAGAGCCTTTCTTCAACTGAAACCTATAGTGAATTATCAGCAAAGGTCTGTTATTGACTACCAAGCAAAAACTTGGTCAAAATCATCCCTTTCCCGAAACATCTTAAACATACAACGTATTAAACCTCATTCCTACATACAGTAGATATAAGGAATAGTGATGGGCGAATTTATTCGCCAGGGCCGAATTCACGGCGAATTCCCGCGATTCGCCGCTGGCGAATAAATTCGCCAAAAAAACGAGTTGCGCGTCGTTTTTGACGCGGCAAAAACGACGCGACACGAAAACAACGCGCCGTGCCGAAAATGACGCGACGCGCGTCAAAGTTGACGCGACGCGCGTCAAAAGCGTCCCGCGACTCGTTTCGCGGATTTTTTCTCTAGAAATTCGCGAATCTTTAGGCGAAGCGAATCGCGGGAGATTCGCCCATCACTAATAAGGAACAATGTAAGTGCTCAATCATTTGTGTACAGGTATGTCATCCATAAAACCATTATTTATAGAGCTGCAAATTAAAGGAAGACTGTTTCACACAGACTCCTTTTTATCCAAATAATCCAAATTTAAAAAAAAATTTCCTTTTTCTCTGCATTAATGAAACAGTACCTTATACTTGATCTACAGAATAAAGGCCACATTAAGTATGACACTAATTTCAGTACTTTATTCCCTCCATCTGTTGTTCTTTCTTCTCCAGCCTTGCACCACATACCTATAAATTTATAGCAAAGAAGAGCAAAACACACTTAAGAATGCCAAAAAGCGCCATCACTTTTAGAACTACACACACAATATCACTGTGTTCTACATAAAACACTGGATTATATGTACCAACAAGAGACTATGGGGAAGATTCATTAACAGGCAAATTTTCACCAGCGTCTCGCAACTCGCACCACTTCGCCAGGCGCAAATTCACTCCCGCTACGCTAATTCACTAATATGCGAAGTTGGGTCCTGGGCAATGAACACTATTTGCTTTACTTCGGCAGTGGGAGCATTTCAAAGTGAAGACGCGCTAGCATTCGTTTGTGCCTAGCGAAAATTCGCTAGTGATCTAACGCCTTTGTCAATTTGAATAGGGCGGGTACATTAAAGTTGTATGGATGTCTTTCTTTGAGATGTCGGTGCAAATGATTGAAGTGACAAATTTTTATTGCAAATGTCCAAGGAACCTTAAGACAAAAGAGTTAATATTATGTCTTACACATGAGCCCACTGTAAAACGAATGCTACATATGTTCTCAAATTTCTGGGTAAAAATGTTAAGTTTAAGTTAAGTTTAAGTTAGGACTTTTGCAGCCAATCCCGCTGAAAAATAAAAAAGTCGCCAGCGTTTTTTTTAAACTTTAATGCATTTTTGCCAGACAGGATATGATGTCACTAACATGAGATTAAAGGGCAAGGAAAGTGTAAAATAGAATAAATGCTGTATTTTGTATACTAAAGATAAACATGTCACTCATGTTAGTGACAGGATATGATGTCACTAAAATGAGATTAAAGGGCAAGGAAAGTGTAAAATAGAATAAATGCTGTATTTTGTATACTAAAGATGTGCATGTAGCATAGACTACATGCACATGCTCAGGGATCATCATAAATGATCAAAAAACAAAGCTGCTTGAGTTCTGCATGGCTGGTAAGTAAGGCAGGGGCTCCCCCTGCTGTTCATAAGTATGATTGTTTCCCTGCCAAAAGTTAGGGACTGTCTGACAATTCCTGCCACAGCACTAAATGAAGGGAGAATTTCACTGCATACAGTCAGGTTTCTTATAAAAACGGTACGGATTTCTGCTGGAGTTAGCCCTTTAGTTAATCTGCCCCTATATATAAATCATACTATATTAATTTATTGATTAATAGTCTTTCGACATAAACAGTTTTGCTGTCCAAATTTCAGATGGTGATGGTGGGATTCTACTTTCGTTAAATCCTGCCAAGCAGTGTCTTGTGGGTGAATTTTCTAGGACCAAGAATGTAGTAAATTTGTCTGGCCCTGCTTTTTACACAATGCAGATGATTCTGGGGCAATCAGGGCTTCTTGTTCTCACTGGGTCTGTGCCATGCAAATGATCTGGGTTCATTCTGAAGTAGAGAAAAACCCTTTGTAAGGAAAGATCTTCCTGTTGAACATGAAAATTAGTGGTCAGACATTTTTTTGGATACTCTTTCTTTAAAAGTTGCTACAGCTCAAAGTTGTGATGGTGCCCCCTTCTTGGTGGGTCCTTTGCCTGTTGATTAAAGTGGTTCTGTGCCTGTACATAGGGTTATGTGTAGGGCCACCTTAAGAGCAGAAGTGAAAAGTTATCCTCACATTGTTTTCTGCATTTCTGGCTCTGCTCTGCTTCCAGCTCACGCAATCAATTTCCTTAATTAGTTTTTAATCAGAAAAAGATTACCAGGTACCTGCGAGCGGGAGGATTGTAGGTGCTTCATTATGATGGGAATGAGATTTTTCTTATGTAATAAGACAATCTCTGCAGTTCCGATCAGAATGAACATAAATAAAGCTGTTTATCAAAGTGAGAGAAGTAGAAAAAGAGGAATTTACAAAGTACCCAGCTTTACACTGTGATAGTTAATCAGCTCTAGGATCGCTGATTCCCTTTCTGGCCTAACTTTAATCAAGAGTCAATTATGGATATTAAAGACTTAGATGGTAAACTCCCGTGTTTAGGGCATTTATATATCTTACTTGTTTTCTCGTAACTGCTGTATTTTGCCTCAAGTGAAAGTTGGTGGATGAGATAAATCTCACCGGAGCAATAATTGCTGCTTCTTCTGATAGTAATAAAAGCAAATATGAAACAGGGTATGTTGTCCCATAAAGAGGTAATCTGACCTTTCTAAATAAAGTGGGTAGAAGCCATTAAAGTTCAGTTATGAACGCATGGTAGGGTTGTCACCTGTTTGGGTTTTGACTCAAACAACACAGGACTGGTTTCCACATTCTAAAAACCAGACAGAAATTCTCTGAATTGTGTGTGATGGATACAATGAACCCACCCCAGATGTCATCACGCCACCCAAAATGTCTGCAAGCTGTCAACCATGTGATAAAGTCAGTGGTGCCCGTCGCTAACATCAACGCACACGCCACCTTTGTCTGGGTTTTATAACTCATTGAAGCGGCAACCCTAATTCAAGGCTAAAGTACAACTGTATGCACACAAGTCACCATGTTTTTTACCCAGAAAGCAACATTTTTTCCCACTATTCCAGCATAATTGCACCCACAAGGGATAGTTGCGTATGATCTGCACCAAAATGATCCCTATTATGCTTTGTTTTGATTTACGGCACTCAGAGTCAAGAAGACGACAGCATCTTATTCTTTAGGAGCAAACCTGCTGTGCCAATTAACACAGTACCAAATGGGAACCATGGAAGTACTGCCAGGCCTGGATTTGTTGAGAGGTCACCTAGGCCCAGGCCTAGGGTGGCAGGATTTTAGGGGGCGGCATGCTGCCTAACCACACCCACACTGGTTCAGAAATTTAAATTTCCTGTGTACCAATTCCCATTGCTCCGTCCTGATGATGAAAATTTGAGCAAATAAAAGGGAGGGGACAGGGGCGACAAACAACAGCAGGCCTATGGGCACCCACTAGGTAAATCCGGCCCTGAGTACTGCCACCAGGCCTCCGCTGTGTTAATAGTCAATGGAGGACACCTAAGTCAAGAAACCTAAATGGCATCAGTATTGGCAACAACTACATCCATTTTTGCATGAGCCCTCTTAGCTATAATATTTAGATGTACCTCAACCCTTTCACACTTGCAGATGTACCAAGTCATGTCCTGCATTGATAATTATCAGGCCAATTAAGAGGCAGTGATTACTAACCTGGCATAAAGTGAATTTTCTTTTTGCCTGATTTTAATTAGGTGATGTGCCAGCTGTAGGCATCCAACTTAATGTCCTGGTTCTCCCCTGCAGACCAATCAGAAGTCTCTATGCACAGGGCATGCACCCCATCACCTCCCTAAGTCTCCCTCCTACGGAGCCGCCGAATGCCAGCAAGTGTAATTTCAATTTTTATGCCTGAACAGTCTAGCAGAAAAATAATAAACAGTAAAATTCACTGGATTTACACTGAGTTCATTACTTGTACTTTTCATTGTTTTGACATTTTCCCTGAAAAATTGCCTCGGCGTGGATCAAAAATAATAGTGACATAGCAGGATATACATTTAATATGGGTAATTAAATGTTACTTTTGATTTACACATTCACTTTAACATTATCCACAAAGCAACACAGGCAGATTTTTTTTTTCCAGCCTGTACCCAGTGAAATTGAATGTCTTCAGCTCGATTCGCCATAGTAGATATATTGTTGCTTAGAGATTTGTTTCCTTATTTCTGTATGTATTATTTGATATACTGCCTCAGACACAAAAACAGCAATAGAAGCTTAAGTCACTGTAATAAATACAAACTGGCAGGTAGATGTGGAGTCTGTCCTTAAACACGCCGGTCATTTAGGGTTATTGGCAGACTTTAATCAGAATGAGAGGTTGTGTATAAAGGTGTGTTAATTGGATATATTGTAAGCCTGGTTGTGAAAGTTAATAAGCCATTTGCCATAATAAAAGTGAATCTTACCTGTTTAAAATGTTTCAACACATAGT
>CM044437.1:134233018-134246113 GCA_024363595.1 Xenopus borealis
TCTACTTTAATCAATGTCCAACAGTGTCTTCATGCACAAATAAAACCTGCAGAATCTCATGACACTATTTCTTTAATTAGGCAATTGGGCACAAAAGATAATTGCACGTTCCATTTAAATCACAAGCTCAGTCCTTATTATGATAACATAAACCCACACACAGAGAAGGCATATCTTATAATACAAGCGTATAGCGACAGCAGGGAATAGTCAGACAAAGCTGAAACGTGCTCAGTTTACCATGTCATACATTTGGTAGCCTTCTCTGTCTGTTCTAGCTCAGTAAATAGAACAACTGCTCTTTCAATATACATAATCTTCTCTCTGGGAGTTACAGGCTCCTGTCACCTCTTGGGGGCGCCTGGGAGATCATGAATTCCCACAGACTCTATGTTGTTCCCCCAATCACTGCTGTGACTGACTAGCCTAATCACTTTTTATTTTGCCAGAATATAATTAATAATAAAATGTATTTGTCTCGTTCGTAATCAGAATACACTTCCCTCCAGACTCCTTATGGCGATGCATACTAAGCAAATTAGCCTTTAATAGCAGTGAGGATCTGCATAAATGATCAAAGGGGATTGCAACCGTGAAAATTACATGCCTGTCTTTAGAGATGTATGTTCTGGTCTCCAGGGCATAAAATGGGATCCCTTGTTATTATCATTTGACCCTATGATGCAAGCTGGATATTTCCAGCTCTAAATACAACGTTTAAGTCTGTGTTTTCTTAAATATGGTGCAATAAGAGAAGTTAAATAATGCTTTAAGTTAATTGGTATCGGTGTCATAATTTTACAGGAAAAAAGTTACCGTGGAGTTTGTTTGCTGTTAAATACATTGAAAGTACAGCTAATTATAGACTTTGCTAATTTAATTAATAAGCTGTATTTGACTTTATTGAGTGTGTAAAATGCACACACACACACACGCTAGAGCGAGACAATTTTTTAAAAAGTCCTTACTTGAAAAGTATGCTACAGTTTTCATCACAATGTTGCGGTTGGGGTAATCACTGCTTGTTTGAAATCCATGGATTATATTTAATTGCTTCTCTCATCCAAATTTATAAACTTGTATCTATAAATAATTAAGACCGTGTGAAGAATTAACGTGCGCATGTGTTTTCCCAAATATGGATTAGAAATAACAGTGAAATTCTACTCTACAGAAAAATATTTTAGGCATGATTTAATAAAGAGCATCACCTGAGTTGTAGTAGTGTTGAAAATATTGTTGTTTAATTTGCAGATTGTTTTACATTTTTTAAGCTATTTTATGAAAAACAATTTGTGTTCCATGCACCTTCAAGTTGGTCTTTTTACATTATATTTACAGAATATAATTTAAATATACATTTAAAGAATGCAAAACTGCAACAAGTGTTATAAAATGGCAAGCAGGCAAATATAGAAAACAAAGAACTCATTGCTTTGCAGGCTAAGATGAATCCCATAAGTTTTTATAGCATATTAATAGTTAAAAGGTGTAGGTTACGAATGTGGCTCCATTAAATAATGAAAATAATTTGGTTATAAGGGATTCAGAAAAAGCAAATGTGTGTAACATTGCTTCATCATTATCTTCCTCTCTTTTCATGTCTTGTCTACTCTTCGCTTCTCTTCAAAAACTACCCAGCACAGAAGGGGAGCCAGACTTTGAAAATTGATCATTTTGGCTTAAAATTTTAATACAGAATTGCCCACCTTGATCAACAAAATGAAAAACAAATAGATGTGCATGATATTTCCTATGCTGGCTCCTGCAACTTGACTTTTCAAGTCTGTTTTATCTTCTGTGAGCAGACAGAAAGTGTTAAAAGAGATGCAGAAACATCCATAATTGATCCATCTGGCAGCTAGAAGAGACAGTGGAAGAAAATATCACCAGCTAACACCATGGACACTTCTTTTAAGCTTCTCTTTCATTCTCCAGGCGCAGGGAACTGTTTGAAGTTTTTGGGAAGTCTTTGAAAGCTCTTTGTACCTGCCCGTTCTAATCATCCTACAGGGCTGTTGTTGGAAATAAAGATAGCGGTGATGGCCTATTTGTATGCAGATTAGCAACAAACAAACAAAGACACACATCACTAGTGATGTGGTTATCCTTGCATTGAGAAATGCAATTGTAATTGGTCTGTTTTAAGCCTGTTACTGCCACAAGAGATGCAAATCTGCTCTAAAAATACCAAAAATGAGTTATGGTAGAATATTGTAAAAGCTACTATAAAAAAACAGGAGGATTACATGTAAGCCCTGACGAGAAGAGCCCTGCACTTCTATTATTTTTCTGTAGCCATTGTTGGATAAATGATTTTAAGCCACCTGCTTTCTCAAATAAGCAATATACATTAAGTTTTTTTTCCCTTTAATAATTTGGCTTTCTGATTATATGTAATATTTTGGGAAAAAAACTTAAAAACTTCAAAAATCTCCAAACCAAGGGGGTGCCAAATGTTAGGGCACCCCCAAGGATTGTAATGATTTACCTGATACCTTGGTCTGTTAGCAGAAAACTGCTTGTGAGCAAGCGATCCTCTTCCTTTCTTCACAGTATGGTTAAAAGCCTAACTTTAACAAAAAAGCCAGCTTCTTCACTCTACTGCACATACACTGGCTGCTGGATTTTGAAGAAATAAGAAGGGTGGAAGAGGATTGCTCACTCGCAAATGCCCCGGGTACATCATTACAATACTTGTGGGGCGCCCTAACATTTGGCATTGGATTGTTGCTTTAATTTTCCTTTAACTATTGATTGCTTTGCCAATTACATTTAATTGGGTCAAATAGCAAATCCAGTGCAGTTATCCAGTGAAAGAAGCCAACTGCCCAAACTAAATGCATAACAAAAGGGTAGCTAGTAGATCAGTTGCAGTCTCCAACGAGTACAGCAGAAGGGTAAGAACCTCAGTGTAAGGACTTAAATGGTTACATGGATTCAAGAGGTTGGTTCAAAGTATAGAAAAAAACTCCCTTGGAGGGCCCAGTGTACTGGGCCAGGGGTATCTGTTTGAATGCTACCCTGTCTTACCTGTGTCATCTGGAGACACTATACTGTGTATTATTTGTGAACAAGGTCAACTGTGCTAACAGATTTCAGATCAAGCCCTGGGGAAAATATTCAGGTAAAGAATCGCATTTATTTTAAATTGTATATAGTGTACATTTTGATCCACCTGAGAGAGAGCCTTCATTAACAGATAGTATACCGAAGAAGCCATGAGCAGCTTCAAAATAAAATTATATTTACCAATATACTGGGGAAATTCCTAAGCATGAAGGTGAAACTTAACAGAGTTAAACAGTCGATTAAACAATGGAAAAACCCTCATCCCAAAGGGCAATAGCTTGCCAACATTACCTTGACTGTGTTTAGTTTGAAGAACGACAAGTTTATGGGATCGAATAGGGCATTTAATTTTAGAAATGCTAAATATAATACTGTATACTGAATCCAGAGCTCATAGACAGTTGCAATTCTTTTTTCCCCGCTGAAATAAACACTGAAAATAAATTAAAAGACTGTGTATAAATAAATATATATATCTATAAACATTTGCCGATGTCTGGGAGATTGAAGTTAGATATTACAAAAACTTCACACCAATGTGTCCTTGTCTGATTAAGGGCAAAGTCTGAAATTGATAAAGTAATAACACTAGAATAAAGCTGTAAGGCTTTTCTGTCCTTCATCTACTTTTTTTGTTTGTTAAATGACAATATAGTGCATATAATGTACTATAGTCTCAATGTCAACAACAACAAAATATTTAACATACTAAAACCAAAGCTTCAACTTTTCATTTTCCCTTCAAAAACTTGCAAAGTAAATGACCAAGAAATTTTGAAGGTTCATTAATAATGGAGACTCTAATTCAATTCTGGAATAACTTTTACTGTGCATTCAGTTGGCTTAGTCCATATTTATGCTCCATATGCCGAATTTGGTTCCTAATTCACAAAACAATTCAGAAGTTCCAAAAGACTTTGATTTTTTGAACAATTGAATATTAAAAATATCGATCGAACGATTTTAGCATTCAAATTTTTGTTATTCGATCAAAAAAGGAAGAATCCAATGGGAGCTTCCCATAGGGATATATAGCAATTCAGTAGGTTTAATCTGCCGAATTGTTATATCAAATTTTTTTTAAAGGGCCAGTACTTCGACAATCGAATACGATCTTTCAAATTTGACCATTTCAAATCGAATTTTGGGATAGTTGAATAAGCCCAAAATACAAATTTAGAATTTTTTTAAATTCGAATTTGGTTTGAATTTTCACTTCGAATCAGTTCGAATCAGTTCGAATATTAGTAAATGTGCACCTCAAAGTCATGAGATAGATAAGCTACTATATTACCCATCTTATTCTAAGGTTCTCAAGTATATAAACATGTCCATAAAGAAGCAAAATGATCTGTATCCCACTAAACCAGGTTGTACAAGGTGAACTTTTTTTTATTCAATAATACTAAAAATAACACACACACACACACAAATGTTTCCCTAGGGTAGAGGAAGTTGTAAAGATACCATCTGGTGATGAAACCCTATAATGTATATATGGTAGGTGATTTGGGGGGATTTTCAGCCTCTTCGATCCTCAGATGTAATTGTCTAGGGTAGAAACCCCAGTGAAAAATTGGGTTAAGGAGACTCAATCAATATGGACTACTTAGTTTTAGGGCTAGTTGTTCAGTGTGTAGGTGCTGTTTAACATCACATTAAAAAGTAAAGGAGTGAGAAGTCATTGCTTAAAAAAAGTAGAGCAGAATTTATGTCAGCAACGTCAGACTGGAGGGTCCCAGGCCCATTGGGACTTCTGATACAGGGGCACCAACCCTGTCCTCTGTGCCCTCTCCAGGGTGCCATGCGTACCTGTTCTCTTGATTGTGGCCAGGGCAAGATCAGGGGGCATTGTGGGTCCATGTGGGCAGCAGATGGGTGTGGGTCTAGGGAGGACTACTGGGTTTTTACCCAGTATCCCACCGGGCCATTCTGACCCTGAAGGTCAATAACTTTGTGTCAGAATGTATAGACAGGTGTCTGTTGGATTTTTCAGTTCAAGCCCACCTTGGAGGTCCAAACTTTGTTAGGCCTCCTAAGATAATAATAAAGTTATAGATCAAGGAAACATCTGTGTATCAGTCTTTTACTGACCCCTCCAGTGCAGGAAAGGTAAGCACATGGGGCGAAGGGGGGGGGGCATAGTAGGAGCCACTTCAGGCTTTGTATACAGCATAGTCATCAAAGGATGAATATAAAGTTTACCATACCAGAAAGGAAATCCACTTTCCTCTCTTCACTTGTATAATATCTGTAATGGTATATATACACATATATTTATCAAAAGAGTGTAGCCCTGCAGGTTTTCTTTGCAAATAAATGTATTACCTTATTTGTCGATTAATATTTACTTTTATTCTGAGAGCTACAGCAGTGTAAATAAATAATAGTGTGATTGAGGAGACTACAGAAGGCTGCATTGAGGCACATGAGACTAATTTTTCTTGGAGCTAAAGGTTGCAGAGGACCAGGGGGAGGTTGCTTTACAGTAGACAGGAAACCCCTTTCCATAGCAGGTCTGAAATGGGAGTGAGATTCGATGGTAGGAAGGGGAGGGAAGGGTCAGATAACTTTTTGCTTTGTGTTTTTCCCTCCCACCCAAACTGCACAGGTTTTCCATTTAAACAAGAGTACAGAGGTCATAAATTGAGGTTGCTGAATGTACCTTTGGACTTTGAAAAGAGAAATGCGGCAGGATGAGACTGAGAAAGCGTCAGAATGTGGCAGGACAGGATTGAGAAGGCGTCAGAATGGGGCAGGATGGGATTGATTAAGTACAGGAATATGGCAGGATGGGACTGAAAAGGTGGCAGAATGGCAGAATGTGGGATTGAAAAAGCGTCAGAGGGTTTAGCCAGGGCCACTCCTGCCATAAGGAAAAGTGAGAACCTCAGGCAGAGGTAACTTTAAGAGCCGAATTGTCTGCTAGCGAAGCCAGCACAATAGTGACCACTGGACAAGCAATACAGCCCTCTCGAACCCACCTCTGGTAGCTTTAAGAGTCAAATTTCCATTTTATAAAATAGAAATTCTGCTGTGCTAGTGTAGAGAGTGCAATAGCGCTTACTGCACTATCAATGCGGTCCCCTTGACCCGCTCCAACACTAGAAGTTAGAAGTGGCAGCAGCCCCTGAAACACCCCTGGGTTTAGCCATGACCAGGCTAGCAGGCTGTGATTATATGATCAGGCTTGTGTGGAAACTAGGGTTGCCACCTTTTCTGGAAAAAAAAAAATACCTTCCTATATATTTATCTGTTTTTCCTATTAATAGGACCACCATGGGGAGCACAGAGAAGGGGGAAAACCAAGGAGAGTATGGCAGAGGGCTCTGGGCTCCTGCTTGAGGGGTTTCCCCATAAAAAAGAATTACATATGATCTGAACTGTGCCAAATTGGTGATGGGGACTAATTAATGAAACTGTGACCTCTGGTCCCTCTTGAAGAAATTCATTGTGCAGTTTGGTCATTTGTGTGTTAGGTTCTGTTGGTGAGGTAAAGCAAGGTTGTATTAGAGAAGTAACATATTGGGAACAGAGAATATATAGGTCTCAAGATCTCAGAAGGACATGCTCTGCAGAGGAGGTGGGAAAAAGGAAATTCTCTAGAGAAAGAAGGGAGAAAAAAAGGGCCTGAGGAGAAAGGTTGCTGAGAGATGCAGGAGATTTTCTGGCAAGGCCATTGTTTGTACATGCTTTAAGGAAGATAGCAGAGATGCTCCTGCTCAATTTGGGAAGCAGATTGAAATCCAGCCAAAACCATTCCAAGCCTCCAGCTCAGTATTTAGAGTTTGGGAGTGAGACTTGTGGCCTGCAAGCAAGTTGCTTAGTATCAGACTTCCCTTCCCCACATCCCAGTAGTAAGTGTGCAGCAATACTGAGATTCAGGTAACTAGTATATCATTTGTGCAACAGCAACACTGGTATTGACTGTACAATATAGTTCCCCTTAGACAGACTCTGCAGAAGGACATTCTGTGCCAGTTGCTACAGGACACTCATTACTCAAAGCCACTGTGGAATTATTAACAGTGATCCTGGTTAGTGAACTTTTGTAAGGATTTTAGGAACTTACCTTTAAAATGAAATGCTAGTTTGGATTTAACTAAATTTAAATTGCATTGTATTACATGTTGTTATTTTTGCATTTTACTACCAATTCATTTCAGCCCAGTTCCTGTGTAATACATCTGAGTTCAATTTCAGCTTATGTTGGCATTTACTGGGAATCTTTGGGGTGTCACCACAGTCATATCACTACTATATAAAGCCATGCCCTTGGGTAGGCTACAAGAGTTCCCCTTCCTAAGTGCTGTGTGACTATAGGGGGAACCTACAGTTGCACCAGAAGATAAATCCACATCTTTCTTTTAATATGAAGTTCACCACACCAGAGGGAAGATCCACATCTCTCTTTTATCACTTGGAAAGGAATTATTGTAGGAGTGTTTTAATCAAAGGGGGGGAATAGAGTTCCCCCTTCTAGGTGCTGTGTCTCTGACATATTCTGGTGCATAGAATTTGAGTATTTTCTGGCTGAAGTCTGCCTGTGGACAATTGGGTGGGATTGCAGTTTGTACCAGCAGAGAAAAACATATTTAACTTAATATACTGCATTGTACCTCTGCACCAGCATTCAGTGAAATGGAAAATGAAACGAGAAAATGAAAATAACAATGCTGGTTTAGTCTACATGTTCAAAAGTTTTACACAATTTCATTAAAAATGCATGTATATATCTTGTAGTACTTTTGGGAGCAGTCCCTAATAGCCCTCATCTCTGTTATAGCTTCTATTCCCAACACTGTAGAGCAATGACTTGTTTCATCCTCCAGTGTCTACACAGAGCTTGGCTCAAACCGCAAGTTAAACAGCAGCCAGAACTTTAATTTCTATCTGTGAACATTCAGCGGGGCGACAAGTGGCTGCTTTACAGTAACTACCCTTTTTATTTCATGTCTACATATTTTTTCTCCATTTAGTAGGCCCTTTTCAGGGAAGTGACTGCAATACGTTAGCATGGATTTGTGGCATATTTATGATGTATGAATTGCCTGATTCCCCAAAGGTGCCGTAAAAATGTTACAGAACAATACAGCGGGCTATCCCAAAAACCTATTCAGCCACGGCCAAGCAAAAATGGCTTTCTGGGGATCTGTTGATATATGTACATATTTGCCAATATTTTATTCTAAGTAAAAAATGAAAGTCCGCGTCCATCTGAGTGCAAGCATTAGAAACCGACCACAGTCATTAATTCAGAGGAACCCTGCAGGAGTAAAGGGAAGGTAAAGCCTCAGCGCCGATGTTACAAATGAGTTTCAGATCAATCATAAAGTCTTTTATTCCTGAGTAGTTGTCGGCTAAGCACATCTGAAAAATGTTCTAGAGAACCCGAAACACTTCTGCTGTCAGGCCTTCTAACTTAGGGAGGGGAGAATTCCCCTGTAAGGTCAGCATGACATTTTTTTGACTGACACTCTCCAAAACAATACATGGAAGTTTGCTGGCCAAGTAGCTGTAATGTCATTAAATGATGACATATAACATCAAGAAGTCCCAACAAAAGAGCTGTACTGTTATTTGTTTGACCTTTGAAAAAGGGCTCTTAGAACAACATAACATCTACAGCTTATTTTCCCCTTGTGGTCTACGGTATAAATTCCGGGACCAAAGGTTACTTTTGGTAAGCTGTTACATACATTGATATTCTGCTATTCCTCCTATATTTAAAAAATGCAAAAGCTACTTGATCCAACATGGTAAAGTTATTGCTTAGTCTACTGCTTGGTAACATTTCTGAACCTTTATCTAAATTAGGCCCTGATTAGAGAACCCCAAAAATCTAGGAGGGACAATTTCTCCAGGAGTTTAGAATTGTAAATCAAACACTTTACGGTCTGAAACAGTTTCATCTTTGTTAAATAATTCTTAAATAAGTTTCTTGTAGCTAGAAGAGGCATGGCCTATGACCAAGGGGTGGAGCAAGGTAGGAAGGGATGAGGGAGAAAGAGAAATGGAAGACACTAGAAAAGTACTAGAACTGCTGTAAAAAAAATATATGAAGTATGCAGTATTTAACAGATTACTGGAGCAGATATTGGTACAACTATGGGAAACCTGTTATGCAGAATTACGGGTAGGTCATCTTCCACATGTCCATTATAAGCAAATAATTCCAATTTTTAAAAATGATTTCCTTTTTTCTTTGTAATAATTAAAAAGTTCTGATGTACTTGATGACAACTAAGCTGCATCAGTCCATATTGCTGGCAGAGCAATTGTATTGTTTTAATGATTTTTACCTACCAGATTTAAGGTATGGTGATCCACAGGGTCAGAGGGCAGCTGGGATCAGGTCTGGGTCATTGGGGCCCATGAGGGCCAGAGCCCACCATCCCAGTCCGACCCTGGTCGGATTGGACCTTATCCAGAAAACCCCAGGCCCCAAGTATTCCAGGTAATAGACTCAACACATGCATATGGAATTAGCACTGTAAAAGTGGGGGAGGAAAGGTGTTTACATTGGTAAACAAAAATTGATCGTTTAAAGGAATTGATGCCACTTAGTGACTTCCTAATCTTTTTTAGAGGAGCTTAGAATGAAACACATATTTTGTATTCAAAGGCATGACAGTGCCACCATTGAGGAACCATGGGCCCTTAACTTGAATCAGTTTCCATAATGCGCTGAGTTCTCTGGGTAATGTAAAAATGAATGTAAGTAACTGTTACACATGTGAAAAACACACTCTGAATTGTTCTAAGAGAAGTGATTTCAAACTACTGTAGCCTAATACAGCCATTTACTTTTAGCCACAACACTACCAGCCAAGCTCTGTTTTTCTCTGTAATTCAATTCTCTCTCTCTCTCTCTCGCTGGTTCTCCGAGTGCAACCTCTTGGGAGCAGTTAACCTCCTGTACCAATATAAGTTTAGCACTGCTGCCTTCAGACTCTACAGCAGGCACCACACTGGCAGATTACTACATTAGAAAGTGTAATAAAATTTATTGTCAGGTTCCAAAGCATTTCTCTCAACAACGGTGTTTTGTTCTGCTTTACTTTTATAGAGCCAACACATTTCTGCAGTGTTCATCATTCCTAGTAGTGTCTGTCCCAGTGGAGTTTCATTGGGAGTCAAC
The DNA here is from genome assembly GCA_024363595.1 of Xenopus borealis. Taxonomy (NCBI): domain Eukaryota; kingdom Metazoa; phylum Chordata; class Amphibia; order Anura; family Pipidae; genus Xenopus; species Xenopus borealis. The sequence continues at coordinate 134,243,232 of CM044437.1, forward strand.
TGACCTGCCTGTGAGGAATGTTGTAGGAAACCCATGCAGACATGGGAGGAACAAACAATCTAGTAAATATATACATACATACTTATGTAATTAAAAGATGATATGGCACAGCACAGGGAATAACATCCATATATTTTGTTCATCCTTATGACCATCACTGGGTAGTCAAGCATTAATAATGCTGTAAATAGCTTCTACAACAAATATAGCGACTACTGGCTGGTTGTAAGCGTGGATACTGTGTAGTGTAGTCTGACTGTCCTAAAGGTTATAATACAGGTATGGGACCTGTTATCCAGGGTCACGGGTTTTCCAGATAACTGATCTTTTTCACAATTTAATAATAAGTCTACTAGAAAATCATGTAAACATTAAATAAAGCCAATAGGCTGGTTTGACCTCCAATAAGGATTAATTATATCGGAGCTGGGATAACATACAAGGTACTGTTTTATTATTACAGAGAAAAAGGAAATAACGTTTTTAAAATTTGGATTATTTGGATTAAATGAAGTCTATGGGAGATGGCCTTTCCATAAGTTTCCGGATAATCTATCCTTTATCTGTACAGATACATTTTTTTTAAACATGTCATAGAAAAAAACAGGATGAAATAAGCAATAAAAAGAGAGATCCCTAGAGAGTTCCACTGTTGAGCTCAAAGCTTGTGAACCCATAACCTCTCATCTGTGTTGTATTGATTTATATTTTCATCATATCATTATTTTCGGGAATATAACTTCTCATCTGAAGCCTTCGGCAAGGCAAACACTATCAGTTCACATTAAGGCCCCAAGAGTATCTGACCTTTTGCTTTCACATGTGTTAAGCTACATTTTCCTAAACACTCATTTCAGCTAATGTAGAGGATAATAAGGTTTATTTTTTAGCAGCAAAGTGTTTTATTGGGTGAGCTTTCCACTAAAGAGAGCATGTAAAATGTGTAATTAGTAGCCCTGTGGCCAGGCCCGATCAGAACATATATGCTAAGAAAGGAGCCAGATGTGGAAGACGTAAATGTTATTTTATTCATGTAGCATTTACCATTTAGACTTGGAGCATTTTAACTACAATGATTTTACATACAATGAAAAGTGCATTGTTCATCACAGTGAAAAGTCCAGCTGTCCCCACAGCTGAAACAACTGAGTTTATGTTTCAAATATCCCTAACACTTTTTTGATGTTTGGCCATGTACCCAGAAGCTCTGGAATTGCTAATGTGGTGCCATTATTTTCAAAAAATACAACTCGTGGACTCCTTACACAATACATATACTTAGTATTATGTCATATCATACCCCATATCATACAGTAGATAAACAAAAAGAATTCAATACCATAGCCTTGTTTCTTGGGTACAAATATTACTACATGGTGAGCCAAATCTAAAGTCTAAACACAAATGAACACAGGCAATGACCCTTTTGAAACAGCGTGCCAATGAACTGTACGAAGTTATAATAGTTAGCTACTTTATTGTTCTATTGCATTTTTACTGTCTGACAATAAACAACGAACATACAGAATACAAATCTAAACTCAACCTGTCCTATATGTCTTGAAACTACCTTTCATATGGAAACCTTATATTTGATACTAGATGTAAGTAACCTGGCAGACGGCGGGTGCCCGCTGTCTTGCCTGTGAGGATGCCCACCGCCTTTATAAGCTCATGCTGAAGTGTAGCACCAAACTCCTCCACTTATGGGTGGCGAGCGCTCAGGTATTACCAGATTTACTCATGCACTGTATGATATCATCAGGGCCGGATTTACAAAGTGGGCGGCCCATAGGCGCTCTGTCGTTTGACACCCCTGTCCCCTCCTTTTTATTTGCTCAAATTTTCATCATCTGGACGGAGCAAAGGGAATTGGCACATGGGAAATTTAAATTTCTGAACCAATGTGTGTGTGGTTGGGCATCATGCCACCCCCTAAAATCCTGCCGCCCTAGGCTTAGGTGGCCTCTCCACAAATCCAGGCCTGGACATCACCCACAGTGGAGCAAATTCAAGTATTAAAGGGCTCCTTGCTTAATGTTCTCTGCCCAACTTAAAGGTATAATTCTAGTTCCTGGGTGTGATTCTTAGGGGCAGATTTATTGAGGGTTGAAGCTAAAATTCAAATTAAAAAAATTTGAATTTCGAAATAATTTTTGGGTACTTTGCCTATCGAATAGGCCAAAATTCAATTCGATTTGGAAAAAATTTGAACATTCGAAAATTGAAGTACTGTCTGTTTAAAAAATTTGAATTCGACCCTTCGCCACCTTAAACCTGCCAAATTACTTTTTTTAGCCTATGGGGGACCTCCTTGAAACTTTACGGAGTGTTTTTGAAAATGTTTGAAATTTGAATTTTTGGGGGGAAAATCGTTTGAATCGAACAATTGAATTGAATGATTCAACTGAACGATTCAAACTATTTTAAATTGATTGAAAATGGACCTATTCGATTGAAAAACGTCCGTTTTTGATCGGAAAAAGACTTAAAAAAAATTCTGTTCTTGAAACTGCCTGTCATTGTCCCTGACCCTGTCTAGTCCGCCGCCTATCCTGACCTTTGCTTGTATTGACTACTCTCTTGGATCCTACTTTGTACTGCGAAATTGGTGTATTTGAACTCGGCCTGTGACCTCAACTATTCTCTCATTTCCTGAGTTTGTACTGCTACTCCTGATTGGTATCAACCCAGCCAGTTTCCTGACCATGCTTTTTGTTCTCCAGTCTAGTTACTATATTCGGTTCCCTTGCCTACCTAGAACTTTCTCCCTTGTTCTCTCACCTGGCGGCACCCAAGTAGTGGGGGGCTACTTCCGAAGCCAAAGGTGGTGAGCTGCAACAGGGACCTTGGAGCAAGTTCTGGGTTTTGGGATTCCGTTT
>CM044437.1:134278684-134296421 GCA_024363595.1 Xenopus borealis
AAGCAATTTCACTATAAATTCGTGAATTTTGAACTATTTCACAAAATTCGTGAAATTAAAACGTTTTCACTATAAATTCGTGAATTTCGAACGTTTTCACTATGAATTCATGAATTTCGAACGTTTTCAAGAAAAATGAGTGAAAACCAGAAATTGATGCCGGCGAATTCTCTCTGGCGAATTTTCATGCCCATTTTGCGAATTTATTCGCCGGTGGTGAATTGCAGGAATTTGCAGCAAATTCGAGCTAGGCGAATAAATTCACCCATCACTAACACTGAGCAATGTTCTAGTCATCCCCAAGCCAAAGGGCGGTTTTTGAGAAAAAGTGTTGCGATGCTATATATAAACTATTTATATATAATTCTTCTAGTCTCATTGCTCCAGAGTAAATTCAGGAAAAGTAGTAGCTCATGTCTCATACCATCCAATTCTGAACAGAAATGGGAACAATTTTCTATGGTTGGGACAAAGACAATCCTAACACACAGCCCAAGCAGGAGGAAACTCATAAATAAACCTTGATTTTGCAAACTATAAGCCCGCAGTAAGCTGGCTGTACTGATATAGAATATTCCAAAACTGTAAAAAGATAAGGCAGGTAGAAGCTAATTGATATTGATCGGATATTAATATGGCATCTCAGTCAGCTAAATCACCACCCCAGAGACTTTTAGAGTAACATCATTTTAGCAGCATCTTTATTTGCCAAAGCGAATATGAGGATTATGGCAGCAATGTTGTGCTTGGAAGAAAACACTGGATTATTTACAGGTTATGATACCTCTTCTTGGATCAACATTTGAATTATAGATGGAAGTTGCTGTTCAGCTTCTTACACGAGTTCTGAGCGGTGTTGGATGTCTTCGCAGAGCAGCCCAAATCTATATATATAATTTATATGTCTGCCCAGTCAAGGATATCATAAGCAGTGGAATGTTTAAACACATGCATGGGCACATCAGGAATCTAGTTAAATATGCAATAAGGAAAGTCATCAGAGCCATCGACCATAAACCAACATAGCAATGTATCTTACACAGATTCTTGTTTATGGTGTAAAATGTGTTTACAAAGCTCGGCAACCCGAAAAACCCAGTACGACATGGAAATACGGAGGTACCTTAAAAAGTGTTTTATGGGAATGTCTGAAGGAGCAGGAATACCATGTTGCCATGGGACTCACCTGCTCCCTTAACGTTCATAATATATTTTAATAATGTCTGCAATTCAAGTGCAACAGATGCCTAAGGCCATTGGGAGTTTACTTCCATTTTACTGACAACATGAGAGCTGCAGGCTCATCAGGCATACTTTAAAGGAACAGCAACACCAAAAATTTGAAGTGTTAAACTAATGAAAATATAATGTACTGTTAAGTTGCACTGGTAAAACCTGTGTGTTTGCTTCAGAAACTTTATTATAGTTTATATAAACACACTGCCTTGGGGGTTGCCATTCAAAGCTGAAAAAGGAGAAAAGGCACAGGATACATCGCAGATAACAGATAAGATCTGTAGTATTCAAAGGGATTCTTCAGAACTTATATGTAATCTACTGTATATTCTTTGCCTGAATAGTTTTGATGTTACTGTTCCTTAAAATGGGAGCCTTCTTCCATATACAGCGCCCAGTTTTCTTCAGCTTGGCTCTGTATGTTATTGTCGCCCCTTAAATAGGAACCTTGTTTCATTGACAGGACCCCTATCTCCTTTAGGTAGGACCCCTACACTTTATGTAGTTTATGAGACTGATCAATGCACATTCCTTGTTCATACGTAATCTAGTGACTAAACAAGTGCATGTATTAACATACAAAAGGGTTTTTAGTTACAAAGTTATGATCATAAAATTGGTGGTCCCTAACTATTTGCCTTCAGTCATAGTATTCAAAGGCTGGCACCGCCCTGCATGGTAGCAGTTCTTGGGATAAGTGTCTCCTGACCTAGGCATTGGTTTCACTCAGAGGGCTTAGTCCACCCCTGCCATTAGATTTTAGAAGATAGAGATTGCTAATGCCACAGCATTGGGTCCTCAGGCTTAGTACTCCTCCGGTTGCGGCTTTTAAAGGACAAGGAAAGTTAAACTAAAGAAGTAGCTAGAAATGTTGTACAATATGTTCTGTGCTTCTGTACCAGCACAAGGCAACCACAGCTCTTTTGCAGTAAAGATCTGTATCTCCCCAGTCAGGACCGGACTGAGAATTAAAATAGGCCCTGGCATTTCAGGTACAGAGAGGCCCAAACAGCCCCCACCAGCCCACTAAATACTGACTTTCTATGGCACCTTATAGCAGCCCTTCTGGCATTTGCCCTAACCCACAGATTGCCAGTCCGGGCCTGTCCCCAGTAGATGCCCCAGTAGCTCCACATCTTCTTTTCTGCTGATTCACTGATTCACATGCTCTGTGCTACTGTCAATTGCTGAGCTTAGGGACCCACTCACAATATACAGTACACATAGAATAGAAATATAGTCACAATATAAGGCTGATTAGTCATTAATACAGATAATTACTACATGGCAGCACAGACACCAGTGCAACTAGCATCAGAATTTAATAATCAGCCCTGTAGCATCAGCTTATATTACAGACCAACCTCATTTTCTGCTGGATAATTAGTGATGACCCCTAATCTTAGCTTCTCAACAGCTGCTCAGAGCCCACTGATCATGACCAAGATGGTGACCTCCTGTGACAAGTTTGAAGTCTCGTATCATTGCGGCTATTGACAAGCTGGAACTTTAGGCTGGCGCAATAAGTTCAGTATATAAAATATGGCATTTTTAGCCCTATTCATTTTTAGGATTTAGTTTTCCTTTAAGAGAGAGAGACTGCCAAGACCAACACCCATTATTAAAGGCATGGGGTCACCATTTAAAGGGACAGGTGTGGGGTGCTACAGCCACATGGAAGCTTGGCCTGCAGCATAACATCTAGACCAGGGGTCCCCAACCGACAGGCCGCAGCCAAGAAGAGAGCCATGGCCAGTCCTGAACTGGGCCACGAGCCTAGCATAAAATTAACGAGGCGCATCAAATTGGATGCCGGAGCTCCCAATCGGATGCCGGCGCACAAGAATTGGACACCAAAGCGCCAGAATTGGATGCTGGAGCACCAAAATTGGACACCAATGCCTCCTGACTCTTTCCCAACCTCCCCCCAACCCCCCCATGTCCTTACAAAAAAAATTTGGCGCTACACCAGACCCCTGGCCAAAAAAGGTTGGGGACCCCTGATAATACAAAAATGTGCATTAATCAATCCTCCCATCTGAATTTGGCCAGATCAGTAGCACTTCCATTGTATTTATAAATATTTTTCCTTAGCCTTAGAGGTCTCCCACAACCCCCCTTTTTACATCTTTGTGTAATTTCCCTCCTTAAAGGAGGATTCAACCTCTAAGGATCTACTGTGCATATGCCTGAAAGTCATGAAGTTTTAAATTTCTTTTTTTGGAAACTTTGTGGCTTATGGGAGCATACTCAGTAGATGCTTTGTGTCAATACCTCTACTGCTCCTGCACCACCAATCGCCAGCGAATCAGGAAGAAGAGCGCATGGGCGAACATGGCTGCTTTTCTGTCCTCCCTACATATTAACCTGGGGCAGTGTGGGATTTTAGCGCCGGAGGGGTTGAATTCTCCTTTAAATGGGAACCTTCTTCCATTGGCAGGGTACATATCTTCTTCAGCTTTGGTTCTATATGTACTCCCCCCATCCTTAAATCTTCTACTATTGAGTACAAGCTTACTTATACTAACAAGTAAATAAGCTTATAACTTTAAGAACTTTTGTTAAATGGACATTGCATTGGTCAGTTTGAATTACAAAAATGCAATAAATGCTTTACATTTTTTTAATGGGGAGGCACATTTATTTTCAAACTTATGTGAGTTCTTTTTAACTCGCATGAATTAAATTTTACACAAAATTTGATTGGGGACATTTATTAAAAAATCGAATATGGCAAACTCGGTCAAATTTTACCGACCCGAAAACTCAAATCGAATTTGACCAAACTCGATTTGAGTTTTTTCTCTGGAAAAAAACCGTAATGTCAGGAAGGCTGCAAACATCATCAAATTGATCCCTGGACCTCAGAGTATGCAAAATTTTGATTATCGAATTAGAATGTATTCAATTCTAAAAGCTCGATCAGAGTTTGCATAATTCCCTAGTCAAATTTGACAGTTTTGACGATAAAAAAAATTTAAAGAATCAAATTTTCAATTTGATCCTTAATAAATCTACCCCTTATTGTTATTGATATCCATTACTGATCAATAAAGGGTAAATGCAACAAAGGTTCTGTTCTTGAGAATTCAGATGAATTCAGATACATGCTAAGTGATTTAGATATTAATCCCACCCATCGAAGTAGCCAACAAAGCTCCTATCTGAAAAGGGGAAAGCTAGCTGCATCCCAGGCTCTACGAAACTACTGATCAAAATATATTTTTATAGTTATCAGTACCCTCTTGCAATCCAGTGATTTCCTAGAAAAAGCAAATATAAAGTTTTATTTGTACCATTACATATACATTGCCATTCTCATGGATTTTGTTGCCTGGACTTCATCCCCTTCCGACTCTTAAGAAGACCTCTGCAAGTGTTTATCACGGACATTTATTTTGTTCCCCCTTAATATTCCTGTAATGATCCATTGCTTTCTTGTACCTTCCTTTCAGGCTCCCTGACATTCACCATGTGCTTGTATTTCACCTTCAAAAGTATGAAGACTCAGCAAAGGCAAACTCTTTGCTCAGCCCCCAGCTGATAAGGTTCAAAGGCAAATCATCTTCTGAAAAGCCTACAGCCTATAATAAACAGAGGCACGTACTGCATTTAGCTCCCAGCTGTTATCTCCCACCACACACAAGTCACAGAAGAAGTGAGGACTCTGCTGTTCTCACAAGTTTACCACCTAATTTCAACTTCTTCTCCCTCTCCTAAAATGTCAGTTGTAAGCTGCTTTGCACTCCATTTTCAAATGGCATTTCTAAAGCACCGCAATGCATTTTTTTCCCTTCCATCATGATGGTTTTAAACAACCCCTGAAGATACAATGAAATAGACCAAGGCCACAGAGTGGAGTCTGTAAGCAGGTTTCAAGTTGTTTAACATGTTTTTCTATTGCATTATTTGTCATGTCTGCTGTAGCAATTGTATTTATTTTTCTCTGCTTGATTTTTTTCATTTTTCCCCCCATTGGCTGTCTTTCAAGTACAGCAGAGGGGAAGATTCCTATGTGAAGCTGTCAGCATGTATGAGTCCTAGGGGGGCTTTATATAGGAAACACTGTGCAGCCAGATCAACAGTGTTGTGCAAGTCAGACAAAAAATACAAATACAATTGTTTATTCTGTCATTGTTTTTCTCAGGTTAATTCAGAAACCCGAATGTTTATACACTCGCTAAACTTTTAATTAAATGAGACAGGGAGTAGAACCAAATGGGACCCATATTTCCATAAATTCCCCAGGGGACAATCTTTTTCCTGAGAAACATCATGAAGATCTTGTTGCTGAATTTGCATTATTTAACCCAAAACTTATATTAGAACTGATCTATTTCTGTTTTTTGGTTGTAAAAATGTATATGAGGGACAGGAAAAAAGCTCTCAATATATATTCTTTTTGCTTTTTTAGTGAACATTGCCAAGTCCGAATCATGTTCCCACAGGTGCCCCTGTGCACTATGGCTCCTCAGGGTCCCTGTTCAGCAACACAAATCATGTCTGCACCACTAACAATATATACAGTGTTGGATGTATGTGATTGTGACTAGCATGAGTACACAAAGACACAACCTGCTGGTCTGAAAATAGACATCTAAGGCAGGGACATAACTACAGAGACAGCAAGACAGCAGATCTGATGGGAGGTCCAGGAGGTCGGAGCATCCAATTGGGGTTTTGGCTGTTGGAAAATATTACATGGAACATGGATTATTTTTCTTCTGGTCTGCGGTATGGAGTAGTATGTGGTGCCCTTTGACTTCTAGATACACAGGTGAACAAAACATGCCAAAAGTTACATTTAAATTGGCCACATGTGTGGTCTTACTCCAAACTCTGGATATACTCGTAGAATGTTATTATTAAATAAATGCACTCAATGGACTTATAAGTGCATCAGAGTACATTTTGTTATCTTAAGTAGCATACAGTAGCATACATTTACTGCGCTGACACTGACCATGAAATATGATGAACTGAACAACCCTCTGTAAGAGTTTTGCGTAAGCATTCAACATAAAAATAAGAGCAATAGTCAATGATGTCTTATTGTTGCCTGGTTAGATTTTGATTTGTATCTGCACTATAGTATTTTGGAAGCATTTTAGAATGGGAGGCAACTTCCTATTAAGAACAGAGGGTGTAACCTGGAGTGAATTTTTGTCACTCATTGTTGTCCTGCCACTGCCAACCACAAGAACTGGCTGCTTGAACAACAGCACCTATTTTGACAAAACATATGCAAAGTATCAAAATGAAAACGCAGGCACTGCTTTTTTTTCAATGCCGGCAATGGGCGGCGGCATCCAAAAACAGATGCCTGTGTCCAAAAACAGACACCCATATCCAAATGTGAGCTGGAGAATTTTTCGCCCAGGCAAAATTTTTCTTGCGTTTTGAGAATTTATTCACCTGTGGCGAATTACGTGAATTTGCCACAGGCGAATGCATTCGCCCATCACTAGTTATCAGCGGTCAATAACTCCTGATCATATGCTTTATAGTGATGGACGAAACTCCCGCGTTTCGCTTCGCCGAAAAATTCGTGAATTTCCAGAGAAATTCACGAATTGCCCCAAAATTTGCGACTCGTTTTTGTTGGCGAATTTTTCGGCGGCGAATTTTTGCCCATCACTAATGCTTTACTGTCAAAGGGACTATACTATACATGTACAGTAGAAGACAAACTGGTCCACCATGGTACCAGGAAACTCATCTTTGGCCCAGGTGTCATTGAGTCCTTCTGCTCTCCCAGGCCATTTGGCCTTGTATGCTTAAAGAGAAGAATTGAAGAGGAGGATAATGTAAATCGAGTGGGCCTGTGGACCCAGGTTTTCTGGTGGGTCCCTAGTCAATAACAATACCCGTTCTTGGCATTGGTTAAGGGGCACAGGTCATCCCTTTCTTTTTACCCCGCTAGGGGTGTGGGCTAATAGAGCCTGCACTCTGGTTGGAGTATACAATAATCTATTTAAATAGCGTTAGGCAGCTCCCACCACGAGGGAACTTCTGGTGTGGTTGGCCATGTTGAGGTACCGCAACACGTTCATTATGCTCATGATGCCAGCATGTGAGTCTCACTTATTATGTGCATGTGTGATATGCAAGATGGCAGCTCTCACCAGGAACTTCCTCTGCGTGCAGGTGACCTATTGCTGGCAGGGGCTATAGCGCACCTCTGGAGTGGTAATTAAAAACCCGGTGTACTTTAAGCATTGGTTTTCAAAGGAAATGCGAAAATATGGCATGATGGCAGAGTGGGTAGAATTCCTTTCTTAAATGAGTGGTTTTTGTAGTTCAGTTACTGGCAAAATCCTGAGTTATCATTTATTGATCATGAAATATTTCCCGTTACATGCCTGTGGTAGGGTATGTGTAAAATTGTAAGCTCTGCTGGGGAATGGAGTAATGCAAATAATCATAATTTTCTATACTTGCTGTATAAAGGTTAATCATTCCCAAATAACTAGTACAGAGTATAGTGTATGAATTAAAGGAGATGACAATATCAGAGCAATAATGTTTCATCTTTGACACAGGGCAAAATAGCAACTCATTAACAGAACATAAAGCCAGCCATACAAGCGCCTCCATTCAGCCATATGTTTTCTTTATTATATTAGCATGCAAAGATGGGAAGTCGTGCAAAACCTGAAGAGAGCAGGCAAAGATTTCCTAAAACCCAACATCTAGATTCTAATGGGGCTTTCTATCTGTTAGAGTTTTTCTCTAATGGAATGTTGCTCTACATCTTGTGATGAGACTGAAGTCTATTTAAAAAGACAGACGATTTCCAATGTGCTTTTAAAAACCGTCTGTCAATTAGAAGAACATCAGAGACTCAGCGGATGGGAAGAGAAATGACAGTAAATGAAAAAGAAAGGGAGGGAGACAGGATAAAAATGAGAAATCGAACAGAAATTAACACTCCCGTAGATGGGGAGAAAAAAAATGAAAAAAGAGAGACATAAAATTAAAAATGGATCCACAAAAGAGAAACAGACAGGTAGAACAATAAGGAACACTGTCTTTTTATGTCGGTTTAATTAGAACTGAGACATTTCAGGGAACATAAACCACTGTGTGGTCTGCTAATTCAAATGGGATCAGAGTTTTATGCCTCAAAATGCAAAATTATTCTGCGATTTTAATTCTTGAAAAAAAGTGAAAGTGCCACATTACCAAAAGTTTTTCTAATTTCCTTTAACATTTTAGTTTCCGTTTTATTTTGTTGATTAACAATGTTCAAATCGCTACTGATTTCAAGACGTTATTCATCTGATAACAGCATTTCATGCACAATCAGCAAGGGGCATCTATGGACTTGATTTTTCTAATGGAGCTATAAGGTTTCTAATGGATCTTTTATGAATATAAAGGAAGCATTTCAGGTGAGGAGACCCTCTCTTTGTTTTGTATACAAAACAGAAAGAATTCTGAGATGGAAACCTAATATTAATCCTAAATTTCCATTTTCATTAAATACCCTGTATTCTAAGGCTTAGCCACTGAGTTCTGAAGCACAACCAGGGCAATATACTAACCAGATCTCAACAACAGACCCCTTTCTAACTTACTGGGGCTCATAAGTGTTGTGCAGGGTTTTATGACCAGCACATGTTGAGCTATGGAAGTGGATAAATAACATATTTTGGATGTGTAGACTCTCTCTCTCCTATCCTCAGTATTGCTTCTAAAAATAAAATTTTCACAGAATCAGGCCTGGATTTGTGGAAAGGCCACCTAGGCCCGGGCCTAGGGCGGCAGGATTTTAGGTGGCGGCATGCTGCCCCGCCACACCCATATTGGTTCAGAAACACTGAGGATATAGAGGAGATACTATACTTTTTTAAATTTCACATGTGCAAATCCCCATTGCTCTGATCCTGATGATTAAAATTTGCTAATAAAGGGTAGAGTATGGGGGCAATGAAGGCAGTGGGCCTAGGGGCACCCGCTATGTAAAACCTACACAGAATACCTTATAGGCTAAAGCTCACCCACTGGTTTGTGGATATACCATTCACTTCAAATCGGCTGCATGTGGACAAAAATGTACCAAATATGACTACAATTGTTACTTCCCTTAAAAATTCACTTTTTCAAGAGAAACGTGAATTTTCTGTGAAACTTCACCAGTATATTTTACCCATAAAAAAGTAGTGGGGAAAATAGCCATTTTAAAAAAATAAGGACAGCCTCCTGGGATCATGTGATTCAACGGTGCACACAAACAAACTATAAAGTTAGGTCACATGAGCCAATTAACAGACAGAGTTGTGTCTTTTGCTTCCACACTTCTTCCTGTTACAGTTAGAGTTGAAATATTTCTGGTCAGGTGATCTCTGAGGCAGCACACAGACCATCACCAAATGGTGGTTCAAGGCAAGGGTAAAAGGGCAATATTTATCTAAATATATATTCCAGGTTGGTAAGATGCCACTTCATTTGATAGAACTATTTGTCGCTCAAGTATTCATTTTGGGTATAGTTTTGATTCAAGGTGGCCATAGACGCGAATATTTGATCGTACGATTTTTGGGCCGTGTGTGAAGTGTCCCAACATTTTTCAAGCAATGTCGATTTGTGATTCAGTAAATTGGATAGGTTAGTAGGGATGGGTGAATTTCAGCTCTTTCATTTGACCAAAAAATCACCACCAGCGAAAATTAGCTGACGCCCATTAAAGTATATGGGCATCAAAACAATTTGACGCACAGCAAATTTTTTGGATGTGCACCATTTCATTTTGACGTACAATGCCATTCAAGTCTATGGGTGTCATTTCCATGGTGAAACAAGGCAAAAAAAAAATCGCCCATCCCTGCAGGTTAGAATATTTCTTTGGTAGGGAACCAAAGTTTTTATTCCACATCTAGTACAGCAGTAAATACATCACCCTCTGTTAGCTTTCAGAAAGAGCCAGCACTTTACGATGGAACTGCTTTCTGGCAGACTGTTGTTTCTCCTACTCCATGTAACTGAATGTGTCTCAGTGGGACCTGGATTTTACTATTGAGTGCTGTTCTTAGATCTAGAGACAATTTGTAACTGTAAGGCACTCTAATGTACAGCATTCACCATGTGCTTAAGTAATTTAGGGTGCAAGATAGCCCATATAAGACCCCAAACAGGTCAAAACCACAAACTTTACAACAAATGAAGGCCTTGCGCACCAATAGAAAAATAGACAAAGTGGTATTTTGAAAAAATATATTTTTCATAAAAAAAGAATTAACTGCATGCAGATAAGTTTAAATCACACATATATGATTAAATCATATATGTGATTAAAACTTATCTGTATGTAATTAATTCTCTTTTATGAAAAATATATTTTTCCAAAATACCACCAACTATTTTTCTATTGTTGTTCTTAGATCTACCAGGCAGCTGTTATCTTGTGTTAGGGAGCTGTTATCTGGTTACCTTCCCATTGTTCTGTTGTTAGGCTGCTGGGGGGAAAGGGAGGGGGTGATATTACTCCAACTAGCAGTACAGCAGTAAAGAGTGATTGAAGTTTATCAGAGTACAAGTCACAGGACTGGGGCAGCTGGGAAACTGATAATAAGTCTAGTCCCAGATAATACGTCTAGTCCTCAGATTAATAAAAAAATCTGTTTGCTCTTCTGATAAATGGATTTCAGCGCAGAATTCTGTTGGAGCAGCAATATTAACTGATGCATTTTGAAAAAAAAAAAAATCCCATGACAGTATCCCTTTAAGAATAAAAGGTCTCAAAATTCCACGTTGGTCGATGAGTCCTGCCTGCAAGGAAGGCTGACTTGTTTTATTCACAAATAACTAAGAATGTTAATGCCTTCGAAATATTTATTTCTAGGACTTATAAAACATTCGCCAATCTGCAAGAAAGCAACACAATATCCCCGAAAGCACAATCTCTGCTGCCTCTAATTGCCTTTACTTTTTATTTGTAAATGTATATACTGTAATCAGAAAATTACACGGTGTACATTGAATGGATTCATGTCTTAACAAGCAAGTAAATTTCTTAGAAGCAATTTAACGACCCTTAGAATTGCTTTTACTTTATTTGAATGTAGGCACAGGGCTTTGGCATTACTTACAAAAAACGTACAAAGCTAAAGGTTGTGTGTCAAAGGCTATTTTGATACTAAACTCTGTAGTTAGGGGCAGATTTATCAAGGGTCGAATTTTGAGGGTTAAAACCCCTTGAATTCGAATTTTGAATTCGAGGGGTTTTAACGCAATTCGATATATCGAACGATGGAATATAACAAATTCGATAAAAACGATTTTAAGCAATTGATCAGATTTTTTTATTCAATCAAAAAAACTTAGAAGAATCCTATGGGAGCTTCCCATAGGATTCTATAGCAATTTGGTAGGTTTAATCTGCCAAATTTGTAGATCGAATTTTTCTTAATGGGACAGTACTTCAAAAATCGAATTTTTTTAATTTGATCAATTCGAATTGAATTTTGGTCTATTCGATAGTCGAATAAGCCCAAAATGTATTCAAAATTTTTAAATTCGAATTTGATTAGAATTTTCACTTCGAATCAATTCGACCCTTGATAAATCTGCCCCTTAGTATAGCTATGGGCATATATGGTTTGTCGTTCTTCAACTCAATTTAACTATGAACCTATCTCCTACTTCAATTCTTTATCTTCCCTCAGATTTTTCGGTCTTCTTATATATAAACCATAAGATGTTAAAAAATTTCAAAAAGTGTGTGTCCTCAAATTGAATCTGACTTCATAGAGGTCATATACCCTGGGGCTGCAACTGCAAGAGCACTGATTTTAAAGGGCAAGGAAAGGCAAATAAAATGTACTTTCTTTAATGAAAAGATATCTACAGTAGAACCCCCATTTTACGTTTTTCAGGGGACCAGAAAAAAATGGTGTAAAATGAGGGAAAACTTAAAATCAGGGAAATGTTTTATGCATAATATATAGGTGGGACCACAAAACAACAATGTAAAATGAGGGAAAACTTAAACTCAGGGGATGTAAAATGGGGGTTATACTGTATTTACAATATACTTTAATTATAAAATGTGTACCGTTTTTATAAGAAACCTGACTGTATGCAGTGAAATTCTCCCTTCATTTAGTGCTGTGGATAGGAATTGTCAGACGGTCCCTAACTTCTGGCAGGGAAACAATCATACTTATGAACAGCAGGGGGAGCCCCTGCCTTACTTACCAGCCATGCAGAACTCAAGCAGCTTTGTTTTTTGATCATTTATGACAATCCCTAAGAAGCCCAGACCACACTGAGCATGTGTATGTAGTCTAGTCTTGCAAAGATGTATAACAAAGTTACAAGATGACAGCCCCCTGTGGCCAACTTTGAAAGCATAAATCATTTGTTTGATTAGGCTTGTGGTGCAGTAAGTTCATGTTTATGTTTAGTATACAAAATATAGCATTTCTAGCCTTATTCTATTTTACACTTTCCTTGCCCTTTAAGTTTCCCATCATTTCATATGTTTTTTTTGTGGCCCTAGCAATATATATAATACATAATGCATTTCTCTAGTTTTCCATTTTCCTGGATTTTACACCATTTTTTCTGCTCCCCTAAAACTCACAAAATGTATGTTGCTAAAACCCTGATGCGTGCCATAGGTCATAATGTGGCTATGAATGAAAAAAAGGGATGAACAAGATTTTATCCTGTTTAGTTCTTTCTGGTTCCTAAGAATCTAAATTTTTTGCTTTCAGCATTCTCAAATTTTTTGTGACCGATTTGTTCATCACTGCCAGCCAGATCTGTGCAGATCTGATCAAAACTAACTTGTGCAATTTAGCATCTGTTTAGCTTAATTGTGAAATGCGTCGGTCACAACATATGCAGTATATGTGCGGATAGTGCTCGGTTTGGTGGACTAGTTGTGGGGTTACTGATTCTTTGCCCACATTTGCATTTTTTGTTTTTAATTTGGAATCATATCATTTACATTTGCCACAAATAATAAGCACCATATAGAAATGGGACCCAATGAAGAAACGTCACTGAAGCTCCTTTGGATATTTACTAGTGATGGGTGAATCTGTGGCATTTCGCTTCGCCGAATTCTGTCTAGAAATTCGTGAAACGGCCAAAAAATTAGCGAAACGCCATCGCGTCCCAAACGAGACGCTGGCGAATTTTTGCAAGGCAAAATTCTACCGCCGTTTTGCAAATTTATTCGCCTGCGGCGAATCGCGGGAATTCGCTGCGAATTAGCCCCAGGCGAATAAATTCGACCATCATTAATATTTTGCAAGGACTTTTGAAAGAAGTTTTACAAACAACATTGCAAAGGATATGTTGGGAAGCAAATTTGGATGCATTGATTGAGAATGTTTGCAATCCATACACAGGTATGGGCTCTATTACGCAGAATGCTCGGGACTCCAGATAACAGATAATTTGGATCTTCACATATTAAGTCTACTAGAAAATCATTTAAACATTATATAAACCCAGGAAGATAGTTTTTCCTCCAATGAAGATTAAGGGGCAGATTTACTATTGGTCGAATTTCAAATAAAAAAAAATTCAAAATTCGACCATGGGGATCTAATCGAACGATTTTTTTTGACCAATCGAATTTTTTTTATTCGATCAAAAATAATGATACCCAATTTGGTAGCTTTGATCTGGCGAACTAGGTGGTCGAATAAACATTTAAAGGGGAACTACTTCGACCATTTGCCTTTTCGATTTAAGAAGTCGCCCAAAGTTTCCTCGTGAGGCAACTTCGGAAATTGAAGCGCCGCGAGTGCATTAGTGCAGGCGATTCTTCATTTTAGCAGACGGAAGGCATGAAGAAGGCAGTTCGAGGAGATTAAATCTCCCTGAATCTACCCGTCAGCCCCTACCCTAAGGCTACAAAGTTATGGGCACATTTACTAAGGCTCGAAATGAAATTTCAAAAATTCTAATTTCGAAGTAATTTTGGGCTACTTCAACTATCAAGTAGCCCAAAAACCAATCAGAATTTAAAATTTTTTGAAATTTCAAGTATTGGCCCTTTAAAAGTCCTTCGAATTCGACTATTCGCCAACTTAAAGCTGCCGAACTGCCATTTCAGCCTTTGGGGGACCTCCTAGAAACTGTCCTGAAAAGTTTTCTAAGTCCTGAAAAATTGAAAGAAAATTTCTTTTAAAAATTGTTCAAATCATTTGATTGTAATGATGCGATCATTCGATTTGAACAATTTTAATTCGATTGAAAATGGCCATATTCGATTAAAAATGACCCCCCCCCCCAAAAAAAAATGTCATGGTTGAATTTATAATTTTTTTCCTTACCAAAATTCGACCCTTAGTAAATCTGCATTATTTTTTTAGCTGCATTTTTTGACTACTCATCTTTCTATTGATCTATTCAGTCTGTTCAATTCATATTCCAGTCTCTAATTCAAATCTACATCATACCAAAAGTTAATTTACAGTAAAGGTGTATATCCCCTTAAATGATCATTATGGCAGTCCAGTTACATGGGTTTGAAGCAGTTACCCCATTGATTTGTTAGCCACATACAGTATACTCAGTATTGTATTTAGATGAATGTATTTTTTGTTGCTATAGTAAAATAAAAAAATAAAACAAGCGTCCATGTGCAAATGAATTGATTTCCTTGACTATAGCAGTCACACACTATACACAGCTACCATTGTCTCCAGCCTTTTTGAGTGATGCTTTGCAATCCACCTGATAATACCATCAGTCACTTCTCACATTATACAAAAGCAAAGCTTCATCACTAATAGAATTGTTATGAGATTTAAAGCAAAGAGTCAGCAAATATGAAAAATGCTATAACATATTTTTTTTTTTTTAAAAACCAAGTGTTGGCAGCAGGCAAGATATAATAAATCAACAGCATTTGTATTATAATTCTAAGTGGTTTTCTATCTGCATTTGACGTTTTCCTTAAACTTTAACATTTTATTTTTGTAAGTGTAATTGGAATGCAGTGTATTTTATTGGCACTGGGTCTGTGAATTTGATTACCTTTGCAGCTTAGTGTGTGTTTCGCATCATTGTATAGAATATGGCTGCACCACCATAAAAAAGATTTAATACTTTATTTTGGCTCCTCCTACTTCTGCAACATAAAAATGGCTGCATTCTACAGATTAGTCAAATAGTCAGAGGGTTATCTATTATGTTATCAGTATGTTGTGCGAATTTGTCCTGCTTCGATTCACAAAAAAAATCAAAAAAGTTACCTGCGAAATACGCAAAAAGGGGGAAAAATTTGAGAAACTCGTATTTTGACTACTCCCGAGATTCGCGTCGCAGAAAAATTTCTCTGTCAACTTTGGCGCGTCGTTTTCTACGCGCGCCACATCGTTTTCGGCATGTGGTGCGTCGTTTTCGGCGCGTGTTGCGTCGTTTCCGGCGTGTCGCGTCCCGCGACGCGGGAATTCGCCGTGAATTCGCCCCTGGTGAATAAATTCACCCATCACTACTTTTTGCGTATTTCGCAGGAAATTTTTCCGTGAAACGAAGTGGTAGTAATTGGTCACAGGCAGTAAAAATTTTTTGATACCGGTGAATTTTCGCAATATTTTCTCGAATTCAAAATCTGCAAATTAGCACCTGGCTAATAAATTCACCCATCACTAGTGAATACTTAGGAAAACCCAAAGTAGAGAAAAGGTAAAGGTAAAACTCCCTTTTGTTCTCTCTGTTTTCCAATTCTTCAAACAGAGTTGGAAGTCGCCACTGCTTCCTTTTTCTTCATAAATTAGGATAAATCACTCTGGCATTGGCGTTTACACTTCTAACATAGAGAAGGAGGCGTGCAATAATAACCTTTCAATATATGGGGAGGCCCATTTATCAACAATCTCAGAATATTTTTAAACAATCACTAGCAAAAGAAAATCCAAAAATCCCTAAAAGTCTGAATATCTAAAAAAAAAAAAAAAATGTCCAAATCTCATTGACTTCTAAAACTCAGGGAGGTCCATTTATTAAAGCTTAAATTCTAGTGGTATTATAGTTTTTTTTAAAACCACCATTAAACTCTATTTCTCTATCACAAATGCCATGAAAGTGATGAAAAGATCCAAAAAATAAAAAGTATGACCTGAAAAAAGTGCAGAAAAAATACAATTAAATCTAAAACCTCTAAAAAAAATTTTTGCTTAATTACAGATGAAAAAATCTGAAAAACTGCTGATTTACTAAGGGTCAAATACGGTTGAAGTGAAAATTCGAATTCAATTTGAATCTAAATCTAAGTAATCTGAATCTAAGTAATATTGGGCTACTTCGACAATCGAATAGCCCAAAATTCGATATGAATTGTTAAATCGAAAGAATTTAATTAGATTGAATACGCCCATTTTTCAATCGAAAATTATCCCCCCAAAAAATTTTGATGGTCAAATTTCGAAGTTTTTTCACTTCTAAATTAGACCCTTAGTAAATCCCTAGAAGTCCCTAAAAGTCTGAAAAAAGTCCAACAGGATCAGTGCAGATCCCATTGACTTTTATGGGAATTCAAGGGCCTGATTTACTAAGGGTCTAATTTTGAAGTTGAAAATGCTTCGAAATTTGACCATCAAAAATTTTTTGGGGGGGTAATTTTTGATCGAATATGGCAGTTTTTGATCGAAAAACATCCGTATGCGATCCAGTGAGAATTGTTCGAATTGTTCAATTTGATCTAATGGTTCGAACGATTTTCAACAAAATCCTTCGATTTCTCAGAACTTAGAAAAATTTTCAAGACAAGTTCTGTGAGGTCCCCCATAGGCTAAAATGGCAATTTTCCAGCTTTAAGAGCCAGTAGTTCGAAATTCGAATTTTAAAATTTTAACAATTCGAATCAAATTTTGGGCAAATTTTATCCGAGTTTTCACTTCGACCCTATTTGACCCTCAGTAAATCAGCCCCCAAGTATTTTTTTACATGGAGTAGCTTTATTACAGGTTTTTGTGATTTTAACACTTAAAGGGTTTATTCACCTTCCAAATAACTTTTTCAATTCAGTTGTTTTCAGATTGTTCCCCAGAAATAAAGACTTTTTTTTAATTACTTTCCATTATTTATTTTTTACTGTTGTCCCTGTCTCTGGTGTTTGAGTCTGGCAGCTCAGTAATTCAGGTGCAGACTCTAAACTGTTACAATTTTGCAACATTTAATTACAATTAATGTAACCCAGAGATTCTACTTAGCAGGGACAAAGATAAGAAATGTATCAACTAATTTAGCTAATTTTAGACAGTTGACGACCCCACCTCCTAGAGCTGCAAATTACAATTTACACTTCAATATTAGAAAAAAAGAAATAGAAAGTAATTGGAAAACGTCATTATTTCTGGTGATTTATCTGAAAACAACTAATTGTTTGAAGGTAAACAAATCCTTTAATACATCTCAAATTTTTAGGGGTTTATTTATTACACCTTGAATTTTTCCGGTTGACTTTTTAAAGTGGAAAACTAAAATTTTTATACCCCAAATCTGCTAAAACTCAGAAAATACCCTCAATCTCAAA
>CM044437.1:134319883-134341053 GCA_024363595.1 Xenopus borealis
TCACCATCAATGGAAGGAGGCAGGGGTGTTACTAATTTGGTCCGTTGCAGTCATTGTTATAGTGTGACTATTGAGATAATTAGGCTGGAAAAAATGTTCATCTTAGTGAATTAGCATAGTTACGTCCCTTCGTCAGTGCGCAACCTGGCGTAAGAGTGCGAAGTAGCGCAAGTCGATCTCCTTTGCTAGCGAATTTTCATCAGCGACACTGTAAGTGAATCGGCAAAGTTGCGAATAGACGTCATGCTGGCGAATTAGCACTAGCGTTCGACGCTTTGTGCTTTAGTGAATTTGCACCTTTCAGTTTTTGCTAGACTCAAGAAAACATGAATTCACAATAATAGGTAAACACAGGGGTATAACTACAGAGGAAGCAGGCCCTGTGGCTGCAGAGGCCCCAGGAGGTATAGGGGTATAATATTGGTATATTGGTAAAACATTGCAAACTCTGGATATGTTGGGGGTCCTACAATTAATTTGCTGTGGGGCCCAGTAACATCTACTTAAGCCACTGGGTAAACACCTCAATTTGGTTCTTTTATGAACTTCATTAACTAAGGGTCAGATTCATCAAAACGTGATTTTAGATTTTAATTAAAAAAAAAGCTCACCCATGTTATCTTTATTGTTTTGTGATTTTTGGAAGTGAATTAATCAAATGGTGAGTTCTGTCAACTATTAATAAATATGCTTATAAAATCCCTTAGGAATAAATAGAATGTTGGTGAATTTTTATTTATTAAAATCTAAACTCACATTTTGATAAACCTGCCCTTTAATGTTGAACAGGAGCATAAAGTGATTATGGCGACCAAACTTTTTTGGTTGTGATTTTGCTATAAATTATATGAAACTGGGAAAATAACTGCATTCACTTTTTTGTGATATATATATACACAAGTCTTATCAGGTCTTGGTGTAGGTTAAAACCCACTATCAAACCCTGTAAAAAAATCCTCCAAGCTATGATCAGACAGAGCAATTTTTACAGTGCAATAACATTCACTTTCACCAACTGGAGACCAAACTGATTTTATTTTCTGAAATTATAAGGGGTCAGAATAAATATTCTTATAAACATCTTAAAAAAATATAGACTTTAACTTTATTTTGTAACATGTGTGACTTTCAGGGGCCCATTTATTAAACCTCAAATTTACCTGGCCAAGGTTTTTAAGGGCAAAACTCAAATTAATGTGGAAAAAAAATTACATTTTTAGACATTTATTATGTAGCAGTCAATGGCAGATGTCCCCGAAGTTGTTTCTTGACATTGTGATTTGAGCTAGATAATCCAATAATGTTGGATAATCTGAAAAAGTTGCAGTGACAACTCAAATTTTTGTCAATCGCACATTACAAACTGACACTCAATTTTGTCCGACTTTTTCAAGAAAAATTATTGATAAATGAGTTTAATTCCTGGAAGGGAGTTTGGTCGACTTTGTTTTAATAAAAAAAAATTACATTAATTTGAGTATTAGTAGATGTTAAAATACCCCTTAACAGTTGTGCATGATCTAGCAGTCAATTGGACTCAATTGCCCATTTGGCTGGCTATTAATGAGAATGAATCAACATGATAGTTCTGCAAATTATTTAAAAAAAACTGTTGCAAATGGAAAATTAGGTAAATGACCCCTAAAACATTATCCTTCTCAGGATTTAATCATGTAGTGCTTCTATGATGTTGTAACCCATGGAGCTTTCTGTCAGCTCCAGAGTGGGTACTAATTTTCTACTGCCAAAAATCATCTGAAAATATAAATCAATTAAAATTTTATAAAAGCTATTAAAATATTTATATTACATATACAATTAAAAAAACTTAATTAAAATATGCAAAAAAAGAAGTTAAATGTACACAATAACTATCTCGCCTTAGTGCTAGGACTGTACCATCCTTCATTTAAGTGAGTTGCATGCCCTGGTGTATTATATTGTTTATTGGGAGAGTGCCAGCTACTCTCTTTCTCTTCCCCACTCTGTAGTGTGTGCTGGTTATCAGACTGAAATAGGCTCTATTACTGTTTCTTATTCTTGACTGCACAGGGCTCCTGCTGCCGGGCCAGGGTTAATCACTGTGTTAAACAGGTCGTGAAAAACACTCGGTGAAAAAATAAAATAAATAAAATGCAGAGATTTGCTGCGCCTGGCTTGGTTGAACGATTTTTCTTTTCCAGGGTTTGCGTCATGGAACAGCTGGAACAATTGTAGTCAAATACAGAATTTAGAACATTCTGTGCTAAAATTTGACTCTTTCCCTTCCTATAGTACACAACACTGTAAACACAGAGAAGGGCACATGAATGTAAAGCCTGGCGTCCAGGTAAATAAGTTAGTTGTAGAACGCCACTGAATAAGTACAAAGCTACTAAAAAAATACATATATACTATGTATAATATATATATATATATATATAGCTACAGTATATATATCAGTTCCAAAGGTGCACTCCGTTTACTTAGTAAAAACCCGCGTGCCAGCTAGGGAAAAAACAATATTTGTACGAGAAGCAACGGGATCATTTTGGATGCAAGGCTATAATCTCCTGACGAGGGGATTGAAACGTTGAGTGGAATAAACACATTCTGTTTGCATCCAAAATGATGCAGTGAGTGTCGCTTCTCGTAGAAATATATATATATATTTTACAGCTTTGGGAATTATTGTCCAGAATGCTCAGGGCTTGGGGTTTTCCAGATCTGTGATTTGGATCTACATACACGCGGAGGCCCATTTATGTATGGCTCGATTTTAATGGTATTAGAGCTTTTTGAAACCCTAATTAAACCCTTTTTCTCTTAAACCACAGAAGCCATGAAAGTTATTTAAAGATCTGCATACAAATGAAAAAAAATGCTGAACAATATGAAAAAATATCGGAAAATCTCTAAAAGTCGATTGAGTTTGGTTAAAAAAAATGTCCGATAGCACCAGGGCAGCTTCCTTTGACTTATTTGAGAACTCAACTGCTTTTACTTGGCAAAGTTTGTATTACAGTTTTTCGTAGTTCTTACTATTGGTGAATCTCAATTTTTTGGGGGTTTCAGAGAAATTTAAGAAAACACACATTTTTAGAAAAAAAAAGGAAGTCTGAATTTTAGAAAATGGGCCAGAGCCTACTTAAAAACCATTTGAACCCAAATGAAAATAAACCGAACAGGGTTGATTAAGTCTCAGTTAGGATGAAGTACAAGGTGCTGTATTAATATAACAGAGAAAAAGGAAATAATAAGTAAAATGTTGATTTGATTAAAGTTGAGCCTATGAGTAGTGATCGGCGAATCTGGCGCGTATCGCTTCGCCGAAAAATTCTCTGGAAATTCGCGAATTTTTCGCCGATTCGCGAAACGAGTCGCGCGTCGTTTTTGACCAGCGTTGCGCGACTCGTTTTTGCGCGGCGAATTTTTTTTGGTGATTTTTTTTGGCAGTTTCGCGAATTTATTCGCCCATCACTACCTATGAGAGATTGCCTTCCTGTAATTCGGAACTTTCTGGATAATAGGTTTCCAGATAATGAATGAATGAATGAATAAATAAAAAAAATATATATATATATTTATATACAGTAGAACCCCTATTTTACGTTTTTCAGTGGACCAGAAAAAAATGGTGTAAAATCCAGGAAAATGTAAAATCAGGAAAATGTATTATGCATAATATATAGGTGGGACCAACAACAATGTAAAATGAGGGAAAACTTAAAATCATGGGATGTAAAATAGGGGTTTTACTGTATGTATCTATGTGCATATATATATATATATATATTTATATTTATTTATTTATTTTAATTTATTTATTAAGGCAATACATTTTTTTTTTGGTGTGTTACATCTAATTTTGTGTGTTACATCTAAAATTAAATTATAATAGATTATCTATTCTTCTGTAAAGCTTTCTGTAACAAGGAACCCCTGGGACAAGCAAGGGGTCAGAGCAAGGAGTTCCAACACAGATAATGAGAGAATGGTACAATGGGGTATATTTATCAAAGAGTGAAGTTAAGAGTGAAGTTCCGCCACTAGAGGGAAATTCCACCACTCTCCATTAATTTCTATGGGATTTTTTAAAGGTGTATTCATCAAAGGGTGAACTTTCACTTCACCCATTGATAAATAGGCCTTTCAAAATCCCATAGAAATTAATGGAGAGTGGTGAAATTTCCCTCTAGTGGCGGAACTTCACTCTTTGATAAATTTACCCCAATGTACCCTCAAGTCTGTAAGAATTCCATGAAGTATATCAAGACCATTCATTCCCCTTCTGTATACACTCTTGGGGGAGAGGCAGATGTGACATGGTCCTGTTTGTTACAATAGACACTAAACACACCCAGATAGTATGATCCATCAGTAGTGGAACTAAAAAGATGTCTCACTTCTTCTAAATTAAAGAAACACCCATGGTTGGTCCACCATAGTTACAGGTATAGCTTACTTACTGATGAAGTGCCAGAACGAGGCATGAAACACGTCAGGTGACCACTATGTCATAGAACAGGAAGTATGCTTTGCTATGGACTTCTACATGACCTCGACAGGTTTTAGGTGTGTATTTTTTTTCAGATTAGAGTTATTTCCAGGATCAACGTAAAAAAAAAAAAACTTGATCGATTTGAGTTTTTTTTAACCTGAAAACCTGGAAAAAACAACTAAAATCTTAATAAATCTGACTCCCAGGGGGTTATTTGCTACAATCCGAATTTATCTTATAATATTAATAAAAACAGCTTGACCAGACTTCCAATTTGGATGAAAAAGTGTGGTAAAATCAAGCGAAAACTCGAATCATGAATTTTTCAAAATTTTTTCTGAATCACAAAAATTTTAAAGTTTTTTTTTCAGAAAAAATATAATTTTCAGGCTAAACCCAGCGCACACCATGATAACTTAAAATTGACATAGGTGCCTCTCCCATTGAATCATACAGGACCTCAACAGGTCCGAGATGGCGGATTTTCATATTCTGGCTTTTTGCAGTATAATAAATCTGAAAAATTTGACCTTTACTAAATAATCTCCTCCTTGTTTTTATGTTGTCACTTTAGCAGTAGTGATGGGCAAATCTGGGGTGTTTTGGTTTTCTGAAATTTTGCAAATTTATAGTAGAAATTCGCTAAATGGCAAAAAATCTGCGAAACGCCTAATTTTTGCCAGCGTCCATTACCAAAAATGGACGCCGGCGTCCGTTTTTTTGACGCTGGCAAAAATGGACACCCGTGTCCAAAACGAGACGCCGGAGTATTTTCGCCATGCAAAATTTTTCACTGCGAATTTTCCGCAGATGAATAAATTCGCCCATCACTATTCAGCACTATTGTGCAATTTAAAAAAAAAAAATACTTATTGAAAGCCTACACATCCCATGATGCACTCACATGGGGCAACAGTGTTAGACAGAGAAACTATAGGTGATACAAGAGCTCTGTTAAAATCAGTAACGTAACTAGAGCGGGGCAGGCCCTAGTGTGGGACGTGAAGCCGGGCCCCCCTCCGTATTTGATTTTTTTCAGCAGTGTGCAAGCTGCCGGCAGGCCCTGAGGGGGTGTGGGCCCTGGACCAATCGCACCCCTGCTCCCCCGGTAGTTCCACCACTGGTTAAAATATAAATGATACCCTGTGTTAGTGATAGACATATACATGTGCATAATATAGCCAGTGCAATTTGCTGAAAATACTGAAATAGAGGTCACTGAGAGTTTCCAGTGCTAAATAAAAGGGCACAACACTCCAAGGTAACAAATATCTTTATAATAGCTATGATAATAAAGAGATTTCAGATTTGTTAAAGGCAAATAATTCACATATAAACCCTTTTACCAGTACAATCATGCTGCTGTATTTTTACATTACTTACCCTTCTTTCACTGCATCGCTGAAATATCTGCATTCCATTATTAAACTCTTTCTGCATGTTAAAAGACTGTGATTCCCATAATAGACTGTGAGATATTCACTCAAATAAGACAAGCAGTGGCAGCTAAATGATGCAGTCTGCTACTGCCATAACATCAGTCAAAATTCACTGCTTGCTAGTTGAAATTCTTCATGACCCACAGCATTTACAAAAAGAATGCAATTTCCATATAACATTGTGAGATGTTCTTTCAAAGCAGGACAGCTATTGCAGCTAGAAAAGCCATTTTGCTGGTGCCAATTCCTTACAGAATATACAGTACTGCACTCCCATTTAATAGGTTTTTCAGATGCGGTATTTAAAGATTACAAAGCCCATAATTCTCACACCAAAAAAAAAAAAAAAAAAGCAGAGCAACCAGCCAACTATTGTCACTGGGTCTCTTCTGGAGTTTTGTTTTCCACCAGTCACTGATGATGGTCCTATTCCTACGCTGCAGGGACTTAGTCTCCTAGCCTGGAGAAGTTCACTTGGAACTTATGGAGCTCTAGTCAGGAATATAAAATAAATATAGATATAACTATAAAACAGTGATTCACCTTTAAAGTGGACCTGTCACCCAGACACAGACATAGACCGCTTCTTTGGGGCGACTAATCTCCATGAATTGCTTGCCCATGTCTCACGCTCGCTAAACTGTAAGTTGCCTCGTGAAGAAACTTCAGGCGATTCTGGAAATCAAAACTATAAAAAAATTCTGGAAATCAAAACTATAAAAAAAATTTTTTTTAACAGTTTTTGAATGATTTGCCTTCCTCTTCTGACTCTTTCCAGCTTTCAAATGCGGGGTCACTGACCCCATCTAAAACAACAAAAGCTCTGTAACGCTACACTTTCGTTTTTACTACATTTTCTTACTCATCTTTCTATTTAGACACTTTCCTATTCATATCCACGTCTCTTATTCAAATCAACGCATGGTTGATAGGGTAAACAGATTGCCAAACCTACAAACTGGAGAGCTGCTGAATACAAAGCCAAATCACTGAAAAAACTACAAATACTAAAAAAATTAAAACCAATTACTAATTGTCTCAGAATACCACTCTTTACATTATACTAAATGTTTATTTTAAAGTGAACTCTTGTTCACTTATCTCTGAAATCTATAACAGCTTTCAAAATTAAGGATACTCCAGATCAGTGCTCCCCAATCAATGGCTCATGAGTAACATGCTGCTCACCAACCCCTTGGATAATGCTCCCAGTGGCCTCAAAGCAGGTGCTTATTTTTTAATTCCAGGCTTGGAGGCAAGTTTTGGTTGCATAAAAACCAGGTGCAGTGCCAAACAGAGACTCCTGTAGGCTTCCAATCCATATACACTAGATGCTCAAAATATCTAATCACAGCCCTTATTTGGTGCCCCAGGAAATTTTTAGCATTCTTCTGCTGCTCTCCAACTCTTTTTTATGTGGCTCACTGGTACAAAAGGTTGGGAACATCAGCTCCAGATCCACACCTTTCGGATTTGATTGAATACAGAACCAAACCCTAATTAGCTTATTACTTTACCCTGGACAAAGTACAAAACAGTCTTTAATAGCAGGCGTTTAAGGAATACATAAATGACATGTATCATAAAGCACTCTACAGTCTTAGCTTTCTTCCCCTTTTTTCAATCAGACTTTTTTATTTTCCATATAATCTACAGAAGGTAACACGTGCAGGTTACAGAAATAGCCTGACAAACCTGATTCACCAGATTGGTAGGAAATCATGATACTTAGATGACCCATTTCACAACTCCCATGACTTGTGGAGGTCTTTGGAAGCATCTACCAAAATGAAGCACAGGTTAGTCATGGATCCTTTTACATATTTCTCTTGTTGTACACTGTATTGTGAAGAGTCACAGAAACTACCACATCCTGGGAAATGCTGAACTTTTCTAGATTTCTGATTTTCTTCTTTTTTTTTTTAAAGGGATGTCATGATTTTTATGGTGTAGTTTTTATTTCTAAACGACACAGCAAAAAATGCACTCTACTATATTAAATGTAATTCCTGAACCAATATTGTAATATTGGTGTGTAGGCAGCAATCTCAGGCCATTTTGCCTGGTTATGTGATTTCACAAAGAGCCAGAACTTTAGAATGGAACTGCTTTCTGGTAGGCTGTTGGTTTGCCTACTCAATTTAGCTGAATGTGTCAGTGGGACCTGGATTTTACTATTGACTGCTGTTCTTATATTTACCAGGCAGCTGTTATCTTGTGTTAGGGAGCTGCTATCTGGTTACCTTCCCATTGTTCTGTTGATAAGCTGGGTGATATCACTCCAACTTTCAGTACAGCAGTAAAGAGTGCAAGTCACATGACTGGGGGCAACCAGGAAACTGACAATATGTCTAGTTCCATTTCAGATTTCAAAGTTAAATATATTATTGTTTGCTATTTTTAGAAACAGATTTCTGTGCAGAATTCTGCTGAATCAGCATGTTTTCACATGACAGTATCCCTTTAACAGTGGTTCTGCAGCATATTTTATGATTGCTAGATAATTTGTGGTTCAACATTGATCCAGGGAGCCAACAGCTGTCTAACACTTCTACGTCTTCTGCAAGGCCGATCCAAGCTGACTGGATGCCCTAGGCAACCCAATTGGCAAGCCCCAACCCCATTGCATGTGTGCCATAACATCTGGGAGGGCAACAAAACGGAAGGAGCAGGGAAGGGTAGAGAAGAGGAGTGAACAACAGGGGAAGGTGAGAGCTGCAGACAGGAAAGAATTCACACTAGAGGTAGACTTCTTGAAAAGGTGCCTGCCAGCTCCCCCACATTGTTGCACCATAGGCAGGTGCCTCTTCTGCCTACCCCTAGTTCAGGCCCTGGTCTTGAGCATTGTTATTACATAATATACTTACATTTAGATCATTCATAGAAAAAAATATTTCTATTCAGATAGAAAGCAAAATATTACTAATTTCTCTTGGTTTTACTCCACATTGTACACAGCATCCACTCAAGAGAAAACTTATGTAACTAGAAATTCAATAAAGGGTTGATGACTCAAGAACCCTGCATTCATTTGAAGGTTTGGGATTAAGGGGCATACATTTCTTTGCCTTGATTGAAAAATATGTTTCTAGAATTCCTCCCTTTGAAGGAAGTGGAACACAACAAAGCATGTAGACAACAAACTTACCATAAAATGTCAGAATTCTGTGAAATGTCTAAAGGGAAATTGGTGAATGAATTGAAGTTTCTGTCTACAATGTAATGTGCAAGGAACAAGATGCATTAAGCTAAAAAAAAAAAAATAGGAATTCAATGGTAAAAGTTCGGTATTGAGAGTACAACAAGAGACTCTGTGCTGTAAAATTATTTAGTACACTTTCACATTTTCATTTAAGATAAATACGCCAACAAGCTACACTATAGCTAAAACAACCACACTATATAATCATATTTGGGCTTGTTTAGTAACATTATGCAAATCTTCCTAGTGCTGTGTGACCTAAGGGAACCAATTTGCATTTAGCTTTTAACCTTACTGGAGATCTAGAATAATGATAGCACATTTCTGATCGGTTACTAAAGCTGACAAACCTTCTTCTTCTGACTCTTTCCAGCTTTCAAATAGGGGTCACTGACCTGTTAGGCTACAGATGTATTGTTATTACTACTTTGTATTACTCTTCTTTCTATTGAAGCCACTCCTATTCATATTCCAGTTTCTTATTCAGACCCTAGCAATCAGATTGCTGACTCCTGACTCCGCCCACTCCACACCTGGACTCTGCCCACTATCTGCCCCGTGCCTCTGCTTCCAGTAAAAGATTGGCAGGGGAAGGGGGGAGGTTTCTTGTTCACTATAGAGGAAGCAGACCCAGAAGTCCTGTCCCCCATTTTTACTGGCCCCCCTGAGACTGTTGGGTCTGCTTTCTCTACAGTTATGCTACTTTTTGTTAGTGTCACAGAGATTGTAGACAAATTCTTAGAGGCCCAGTTTGGTAAAACATGTAATGCCCATTTCTAGACTGCCTTAAGGTGACCATGCACGGACAGATTTCTGCTGTTAATTCGGGTCCTTTAGACCAATTCGGCAGCTTATCCCTGATTGTCCAGATCTCTATTGGGCAGGCATGATTTTTCTATTGTATCAAAGACCACTTAAGCTCATTAATGCAGTCCCCGATCTGACTTTTCGTATCCCCTTCATTGTAATGTGATAGTTGGCCCTAAGGCCAAATGATTACATTACCACAAAATTGCCCACCCAAGGTGGGCTTGTTGGAGGAGAGATTTTCTGGCTTGGAAAGCTCTTAAAAAGTTGCACATCACTGCTAAAGTTAGTATTATGTGTGGACATACATATGTATACAACAGGACAATTATCAGCTTCTTACCTATCTACCTTGTATTTCAACTGAGGAAAATGATTGAACTGATCATACTCTCAGACCTTACTATTTTTCATTTTGTATTAAAGGCAACACAGGGTTTTTAATAATTTCTCCTTGCTCTGTTTCTCTCAGCTTATATAAAATAGTAATTGTTTCCAATTTCTGTCACAGGGAAAACTTATTTGAATCATTTTCAATACAGCTCCTCCAGCAGATACTGGATTGAATTCTGTTTTTCAAAAAAGCAGCCAGTTTTTTAGATTTAATTTTGAAATCTGACATGTTAGTTTCCCAAGTGCCCTTAGCCACGTGACTTGTGCTCTGATAAACCTCAGACACTCTTTACTGCTGTGTTGAAAGTTGGTGTGATTCCCCCCTCCCCCCTTCCCCCAGCAGCCCATCAGCAGAATAATGGGAAAGTAATCAGAGAACTGCTCCCTGACACTTGCTTTACCTAAAATGCTCTCATGCCCTACCTAGTGGTAGATATGAAAACAGCAAGTCCAGCTAAAGCTGGCCTGAGACTCAAAGATCCGATCGATTGGAGACAATGCCAAATGAGCAGATCTTTCCCCGATATGCCACTAACGGCATGGCTATATCAGCGGTAATCCAAACGTTCGGCCATATGGTAACAATCAGATTACGATGCCAAGGGGCCCTGATGGATTGGTCAGAAGAAAATCAAACCTTCTCAATCTATATTTTGTCCAGATATCGATTGGGAAGACCCGTCGGAAGCCCCCATACACAGGCAGATAAGCTGTCAAGTTGGTCTAAAAGACTTATATCAGCAGCTTTATTTGCCGGTATATGGCCACCTTAACTACTTCAGTTAAATTGAGTAGGAGAAATAATAGCTTATCTGGAAGCAATTCCATCATGAAGTACTGGCTCTTTCTGAAAGCACATAACCCGAGGTGGCTGCCTACACACCGATAATACAACATCAAATTTATTGGTGCAAGAATTCAATTTTATATGGTAGAATGAATTACTTGCAATGTACACCATGTAATTTTCTAATTAAAACTATACCATAAAAATCTTTATTTTTCCAAAACTTCCATTAATTCAGGAAGACAATACCTATTCTTTCCTCTCATCTTTTTCCTATCATCTTCCATATTACATGCAGACAGAGACATGCTTGGCCTTGTTACCCAGAAAAAAATCTCACAGGCACCAGGGAATAAATGTTTTTTATTAAAACAGCTACTGTGATCATACACTGACAGTGTTCCAGCAAAATTCACAGTTACTGAATAATTATCCACCCAAATGAAAGTTTATTGTCAAGGCTAGTGATATAAATATCCAGTGTTCAGAGCTCGCCCAGGGACCGGTTCTTGTGGAGTGAGGAATCTGTCAACAATTTGCTTACACGCAAAGTGAAGCCTTCTGAAATCAGAAGATATTTACTTGTCCCATGCCATACACATAGCATTGCCTAGATGCCAAAATTGAGAGTTTTAATTCTCCCATATTGCATCATGGGCGGAAACATGCAAATCACTCCTTTATGTCCCTTTGGCCATCTATGCATCCACAACTGCTGGCATGAGACAAATGAATACCTTCTGATTACAGAAGGCTTCACTTTGCATGTAATTGCTTGCGAAGAGCTTTTTGGCTCCTTTCAGTCCTTCTCACCCTAACTGGGTTTGGTTTTCCTTTACAATTTGCTTCCAAGGAACATTGGAGACACCTTTACATTTCTTTACATAAGAAGATCTAGAAGTGAGGGAAGAATCAATTGAGCAACTGCTCTGTAACTATGTGACTCAGTGGCGTAACTACTCCCTGATGGGCCCCGGAACAGGATGGCCACCTGGGCCCCCCTATCAGGCCCTTACTAGTGATGGGCGAAACGGCGCGACTCGTTTTTGGCGGCAAATTTTTGCCCGCGAATTTTTCCTGCCGTTTCGCGAATCGCGGGAATTCGCCCCTGGCGAATAAATTCACCCATCACTAGCCCTTACCTCTATAAATCGCATGCTGGAGTGTTAATAGCATGTGTCCTGTAAAATTTCCCCCTAGATAATCTGCCATAACCATTACCGATGGGCCCCAAAGGCGTGGGGGCCCTGGTGCAATTGCACCCTCTGCACCCCTGGTAGTTACGCCACCGATGTGGATATCTAAAACATTGATGATCCTTTGTTGTTTGATCCTCCTAGCTTTGTTCTTACTTTGTTCATTCTCTCTAACCTTTGTATTTCTAAACTTTTTCACCTTTAGAAAATAAATCTATCAAATATGTTCAAACTGTACATTTTTCAAATCGATGCATATGTCAGGAACATTACTTTTTAGCAAGACTTCTTGCATAGTATCACTTTATCATTAGAGGAACTGTAAGAGTGAAGATATTTGGTTTCCATGGAACTTGCAGTCCTGATCTAGAATTACCATGTCTGATATGTCTTATAGCCCAGTGTACTGTACAGTGTGTGGCTTTCTAGTAATCAAGTCCATTTCCTATTCTTCCCTTTAAATGATTTATAACACATTGAGAAACAGTGTTGTAAATGATCTCATGCGTATTATTATCTAATGTACACTGGGATGATATGTAATCTACATGGTTATGCGTTTGAAATAAGTTATTTCCATTTCAGTTTAGGTTCTTTGTGTATCATTATAATCGTGTAAATTAGTATCACTGCTTTAAAAGTGAACTGTATGATTTTCTTTTCAACACTTCCACTTAGAATGAATATGGAATTAATTGTAGTGCTTGATTTTGATTCACATCTATGAAATTACATATCACTTAAAACAGTTCAGCAATGAAAATATGTAAGGTTTCATAGTAAACAGTGCAGAAGTTCTACGTGTGGTCACCAAGGGTCATCTGTTGAAGAGCAACATCATCAGGTGATATGGCTTACTGCTCCTGGACAAACTTTATGATTTTATTACATATGAGTAGTGATGGGCGAATTTATTCGCCAGAGGCGAATTCGCGCGATTCGCGAAACGCCAGCGAAAATTCGGCAAAAAAAATTCACCGATAAAAACGTGTCGCGCGTCGTTGTTGACGCGAGGCGCCGAAAACATCGTAAGCGACACGACGAAAATGACGCGGCGCGACGAAAACGATGCGACGTGACGAAAACGACGTGACGCGTGTCAAAAACGCGACTCGTTTCGTTTCGCAAATTTGTTCGCCAATTCGCTAATTTCGCTGGAAATTTGTTAATTTTTCGGCGAAGCGAAACGGGGGAGATTCGCCCATCACTAGTTTTCTATCTATTTATATACATAAAACTATATTTTAAAACCATAGAAAATAATTAAATAAATATATAAATACATTTTAATTTAGGCCAGTATTGTACACAATGCCATCCCAATTTTAAGCAACTTGTCTAGTTCTACCATCAAACAGCATAATTTTAAAGTGCTTGAGAAACTAAGGACTCATTTACAGTACAGTATTAAAAAAAGTATTTGTGCCCATACATGCTCCTAGAAACTTTTAGTGTGTGCCAATGCCATGCTTGGTTGATCTGTTTGCTATTCCACTTATGTATACTAGGGAACACTGGAACTGCCACCTGCCTGGCAGTAATTCCAAAGTTCATTAAACCATTTCAGGAAAAACGAGCAGGCACTCAAAAATTCAATTCCAATTTAATGGCCAAATTGATGTAAAAAAGTATATTTTGTCCTTAAGAGTCCTACTTGTTTTGTGCCAGCTGTCACTAGCCAGTTATAGACTAAGAGTTCTCTAAATAAGATGACACTAATGGTGTTATTGACACCAGCATTGGGGCTCCAGAACTGTTGTTTAAAGGGTAAGGCATTTTTTAGTAGCTGTATGCACAGAATGTCTCGATGTCTTAAATATATTGATAATGGGTTGAGTGCAGAGGATCTTGTATTTGTCCATATGTATTTTGTGGTCACAGCCTCTATATGGTTTTAAAAATTAGTGGTGAGCACAACTTTTTCTTGTTGGCTCCAGAACTACCACCATTCCAACGCTGAAGCCGTGAGGAATATTTTGGGAATATACAATTTTGTGGGTAAAAAATTATGATTTGCATCAGAAGTTTACAATTAATTTGTAAATAAACCCTCATATTTGAATGAGTCCACCCAGACCAGAGGGGTGGGAGGGAATAAATTGGGGTCGATGTTGGCATCTATAGGAAGTATACTTGATTTTTCCCAATTAATTTTAAGCCCTGAGAATCGTCCAAAGTGGTCCACTATACTCAGGACCGCCTGGGTTATCCAGATACAATAGCATGTCATCCGCATAGAGAGAAATGCATTCTTCCACTCTCCCCAGGCGGAGTCCCGTGATATTGTTTGACACTTGTCTCATTTAACACAGAAAATTGTGTCACAGCATCCCATCCAATTAAAATGTTCGTCATTGTGAACAATGGTGCTTTGGTATGAGTTAAGATAACTTTAGATAGCACAGTTTCTTCAATTAGCCCTGTGTCACGAAGCATTAAACTCACAAATCCAAGTGGCTGCATCTGTAAAGTCACAAAGAGAAAACATTGCGCACCAATAAGAGTAAAAATCCACATCTCGCAATGTAATATTGTTCAAATATATTGTAATATATGGACAAACAATCCCTGTTGTTTAAAAGGTAAGGCATTTTTTAGAAGCTGTATGCACAAAATGTCTCAATGTCTTAAATGTATTGATAATGGGTTGAGTGCAGAGGACCTCTTGCATTTTTCTCTAGAGAAGCAATGATGACAAAAACGTGATTTAGTTGCTAGTCACTTCTCATTAAGGGCAAATATAATCTTCCCCACTATGAAAATACCTAATCCCACTTGAAAATCTGCATTTATAGCAGACCAAAATGGAAAGTGACTGCAAATAATTCTCCAGTCCTTTTCTAATAAAGCATTGAATGCATTGGAGACCAAACACTGGTGAATTTTCTAATCAGAAATTAGCTTTGGAGACCACCATCAGTCAATTTATTAGGGACAATGTTGTAGAGAGTTTATTTCAAGGGCTTCCTCCATGAGCTCCATGCTTGCCTCAAATGGCGTATGCATATGGATATGAATGGGAGTAGCACTCCCATTACAGCTATTTTATTGCTTATATAGCTATTGCTACACAACTTTGGCCTTTGCTCTTTTTTATCCAGACAGTCAGACTTGGAGGCCTTTTTTTCAGTAGTCTGATTTTTGTGGTTTAAGGATAGAACTATTCGGGTTATTTTCGGTGCATGTCCATACGTTCCGATGCAACGCATCACGTTGGATGCACCAAATCTAATGTAAGTAATACAAATGCCGCCCGTAGAAGCTGATTTCATCCCACACAACTGTCAGATGAAGACGCAACATGCAACGTTTGCATCAGACAGTCGTGTTGGATGAAATCAGCTTCTACGGGCGACATTTGTATTACTTACATTAGATTCAGCACATCTGACACAGCGTTTACGCTTCCTCATGTCAAGATGGATGGATGCGCATCGAAAATCGCTCATGCAGTTCCACCCTTAGAGGTTTTTAAAACCACAACTAAACTCAATGGGGGGAATGTAATTAAATTTGCAAAGAGCAAAAGAATACTCATCAATAAGATAAAAAAATACACATCTCGCAATGTAATATTGTTCCTTAAACTGTTATTGAATTGCGAATTTTAATTGCGCATTGCAAATTTTAATTGAGCATTGCGAATTTTAGTTGCGCACTCTTAAGAAGTGCTTGAAGGTGTCGTAATCAATTACATTGACTGCGCATAGGCGCAAGCTGTAAAATTCGCAACTCTCTTCCACTGTCGGAAGTGGTCGCTAAACAGTTACCGACTTTTATTACATTCCTTCAAATTTTTCTAAAACCATGAATGTCATGACGTTTATTAAAAGATCGATTATTTCGACTCATCACACAATAACTATGAGTTTTTCATATAGTTACACAAAACCAGCATCAAAAACACCTGAACCATCTAAAACCAAGAATCAAAGAAAGAACTTCCAGTTGTAAAAGGGACCTCGGCTTTTGATATGATTTTGACAGGTTTTAGCTGGAGTATTTTTGGATTTGTATTGACGCATAACTGACCACAGAGTCAAAATGCCCAACCTAAAAGAGTTGCGGTTCACATAAATCGCCCCTTAACAGAGAATTCAAAATGTAACATAAAAAATCCCTACCCATACCCTACATAGACCCCACTCCCTCCTCCCCCAGCTTACCTGCCCTCACGGGAAATGCCCCTAACTTTTTACTTACCCTTTGGTGCAGATTCTGTCCTCGGGAGTTCACAGGAGTCTTCTTTTCTTTGTTAAAATTCAGAAGCAGACTGGCGTTTTCGGTGCATGTGCAGTTGGAGTAATATTCTGGTCCCGAACATGCGCCGAAAGTCACAAAAATTTCCGAAGATTATCAAAGAAAAGAAGATGGCTGTTATGAACTCGGGACAGAATCTGCACTAAGGAGTAAGTAAAATGTTAGGGGCATTTCCCCATGAGGGAGTTAGGCTTGGAGGAGGAGGGAGGGGGTCTACATAGGGTAAGGGGGTTGTGTTTTTTATGTTAAGGGTTGATTTGAATGTGACATTTAGCAGACTCATTGAAAACATGCTGCAATCAAGTTTTGTATTTCAACTTTTTTCGTAAATCAGTAACATTGAAGATTTTCAAGTTTCTTGAATTTGCTATTTATTTACAAATAAAAGTATTCGAATTTTGATAAATCAAGTGGAAACTTTGACCCAAACGTATCCACCAGCACTCTCTTCCATACAGCACCCCATTGCACATGATCCCAAATTCCTTCATGACCATGCCTTCTAGGACCAAACTAAAATTGATTAATTTAGTGCCACGATAAACTCTAATACAAAAACATTTCATGATCCTATTGGATTTAGATTTCTAATAAATTCTGACTTAAAATGGTTTTTGTTTGTTTTTTGCTAATTGTCTGACAAACTCCATTTTTATAGGTATTGTATTAGTGTTTTTAGTGCATTTTTTATTAATTTGTACTTTTTATATTCAAACCTGTTAATAAATTCCATGACATTTGTGGTTTTAACGAATGCGAGTTTATTTGTAATTTCAAAAACCTCTAAAACCACTAAAATGAGACTTTTGATAAACAGACCTCCACCTTTGGGTCAGGTTTAGCAAAGGATGAACATTTTATCCCTGAAGGACATTTTTCTCACTTTTTAGCACATAGTTATATTTTCACATTCATGACAGATTCTTCTTGTTTAAAGAGACAATATTGCAACAGTTGAGTATTTTAACACATCAGTATATGACTTAAATCTCTTCCGCTTCCATTGGTTTTAACAACTGTTAACAAGTATTACACCTGTCATTAACCATTATATCCTGTGGGCCAAAAACCTTGCTCCAAATATAGTTGTTTGATTTGAAAAGGTGTGATAAGATAGACACATGTGCTTGACAAGTAGGGGGTTAGTTATCAAAATTCGAATTTATATCATTGAATGCTGATAAACTCTGACTAAATTGGCTCAGGTTATTTCCCCTTATTTATTAATACATTTTCCCAAAAATTTTCAGATTTTTCCACCTAAAAACTTAGACTAATTTTTGACTCAAAACCACAAAATGCTCTGATTGTTGCACAAAACTAAGTGCAGAGTAGGATATCTTTGGTACTTCTCCCATTGATTTATATACAGATGCTGCCACTGGGATTTGTGAGTTAAATGCGTCGTGACTCAGGGTTAATTGAAGAAACTGTTTTATCTAAAGTTATCTTAACTCATTTAATGCATTTAACCTTTTCATTAGCATACCAAAGCACCATTGTTTTCAATGGTGAACTCTTTAATTGGATGGGATGCTGTGACACAATATTCTGTGCTAAGTGAGATAAATGGGATAGATGAGTTAAGTCACGACGCATTTAACACACAATCCAAAGTGACTGCATCTGTACAACCTCGGCAGCTCTGAGATGCTGGATTTTCGGATTCTGACTTTTTATATCCTCGGGGTATAATAAATCCAAAAAAAAAATTCTCAAAAAAATCTGGATTTTATAGTAAAACAAAACAAAAAATTTTCAAGTTTTTGCATTCAGACTTTTATAAATAACCTCCTTAGACTGAGCAGATGCCCTTTGCTGAGATGCCCCTTGGTGATAGAATCAAATGTAAATGATTTCTTTTATTTCATTTTTATAAATCTGCCCCCAAAGTATCTATCTATCTATAGTATATATATATATATATATATATATATAGGAACGTGCAACTAAAGGTGAAACTGGGAAACTATTTTTCAGTACAAAATTCTCAATCAGAATATTGTGTTGAAAATCTTCAGTGTTGGAATGCTGTAATTTCCAGTGCTTGCCATCGCAATGTCTGCACCAAGTTATTTTGGCGCAAGTACAATGCATCCATTGATGTAGGCCATTGTGACAACCCTAAGCTACTGTCTTCTCTACAGTAGCTCCAGGGTTTCCCAGCTTCAGGTGCAAGTACTGTACCTATAATGAATGGTGATTGTTTGTGCAATAACTACTGTCCTATTTGCACGTCCACAATTACAACTGCACTTCGTTAATTGAGCCCTGAGGTCTTGCAGATATAAGGGCTCATTGACTTGAATGGCGCTGTGCGTTTAAAAAAACAAAAAAAAATTACGCAGGTCAAGAAAAAAAATCGCTACATGTCAAAAAAATGTTGATGTCCATAGGGGCAAATTTACTAAAGAGTGCAATTTCGCCAGCGACGGCTTTGCAGCCATAGAAACAATTTGGCAGGTGAAAATTTGCTTAGACAACGCTAATTCACTAAAGTGCAAAATTGTGTCCAGGGAGCCGTATGCTGGCAAATTTTCTCTAGCTTTACTTCGGCAGAGTGAGCAAATCAAATCGAAGCTGCGCTAGTGTTCAATTCTGCCTAGTGCAACTTTGCTAGAGTTCTTGCATACGGTGCATACTGTATAAGTGGAATGGAGCTATTTATGATACATGGTGCATCTAATACATTACATTTACACTGATAACTAGACATGCGAAGGAAACCTTAATAAAGCCAATAGAGTTTTTAATGCTCTACTTATAAGCTCACAGTTAAATAATGTGCCATATGGTAGAAAATGTATGGGGGAAACTGGGTGCCCGAAAAATTTTTATTTTGCCTTTTGCAGCCTGACACCCTGAAAAATTAGAAGATATTACACTCAAAAATGATGATGTAAGTAACTGAAGTTTGAGTATGTTCTATGCACTCCAATGCACTCAACCAGGTCAGAGTTGGTGAAGGCAAGTCTGGAAAAAGAGGTAACAACGTTCAGTAAAATCCGGATCTTAGTGAATCTGCTGAGTTCATTCGTCAGAGCAACAATTCACCTGGAGTTAGAGTGAGAAGCAATGCAAGCATACATCTCCTTCACTAGCAAAGGGGTGCT
Source organism: Xenopus borealis (assembly GCA_024363595.1). Lineage (NCBI taxonomy): Eukaryota > Metazoa > Chordata > Amphibia > Anura > Pipidae > Xenopus > Xenopus borealis. Next base: position 134,339,561 of record CM044437.1, read on the forward strand.
TGTGCTTGTTCGTAAATTGGCAAAGTAACGTAATTACATCACGCTGGCGAATTTTCACTAGCATTAGTCACCTCGCTCTTTAGTAAATCTGCCCCGTAGAATTTAATGCATTTCAGCAAATTTTCACCAGCAGCTAATTTTTGGCAAAGTGAATCAGGTCAAATCGTTTCTTAGTACCCAATTGAAAAAAAGCACACTGTATGCATTGTTTTTGGGGTCCATGCTGTATGGGGTGAGTTCCTGCTAAGTGCTGGGTTCAAGAATGCAGTTTCATTTTGCTGATCTGGATTAAAAAAGCACACAGGCATGGAACTGGGGACAAACCTTTAGAGACAGGTTAGTTGATGTGGTTGAAAAAATGCTGCTGAGGGAACATATTCTAAGTAAAGGATGACTAATCCAATTAAGAAAATAGCCATGATAGAAGCTGGGGCAAGATACTTGTTACAAGGACCAGTTTCAGCACATAGGATGTATAATAATTCTGGTGATTCTATGATAATCTGAGCTAATAGAGCTCGATTTATTAATAAACAGTAGATCTTGTTAGCCTTGGTGTTGAAAATATTTATTGTGTGCGTGATTACATGGGCTACTTTGATACTTTTGCCAGGGATGCTTTTTCCTCCCAGTCCAGCCATGGACAGATCAGTGCACGAGTCATAAATGGAGGCACAGTGGTGTCCAGTACAACTACAGGAAAGTGCAAAAAGTGTCTCTAGATGAAAGCACTTTTTATGAAAAGCATTGATTAGTGATGGGTGAATCTATCCAGATTCGCTTCGCCAAAAAATTATCGAATTTCTAGCGAAATTCATGAATTGACAAAAAATTGTGTTGTTTTCGACGCGCGTCGCATCATTTTCATCGCGCGTCTCGTTTTTGGCAAATTTTCGCCAGGCTAATTTTTGCAGGCGTTTCTTGAATTTATTCGCCGGCGGCGATTCGCGGGAATTTGCGGCTGGCGAATAAATTCGCCTATCCCTAGCAATGATGTCCATTTTTTCATGGCCACATAGGCAGATGAAATCGTAAATGGGCCCTGTTGTATTTTCAGATGTATGCATTGTCTCATAAACCCAGTACACAACCTGTAATCTGTTATCCAGAAAGAATTATGGAAAGGCCATCTCCCATAGACTCCAATTTTTTTTTAAAAGATTTTCTTTTTCTCTGTAATTAGAAAACAGTAGCTTGTACTTGATCCAAACTAAGATATAATTAATCCTTATTGGAATCAAAATTATTTTATTTTCTAGTAGACTTAAGGTATGAAGATCCATACTTTGGAAAGATCCATTATCCAGAAAACCCCAGGTCCCAAGCATTCTGGATAACAGGCCCCATACCTGTATTTCAGCCAAATCAGTCAAATTCAAGTTCTGAGCTTCAGAAATAAAGAGAAATAAAGAGAATATAATTGAATCCACAAGCTGTTCCCCTTTGCCTTACATATTATACAATCTGCAGGTTTTTTTTCTGTTGTGTCCAAA
>CM044437.1:134389359-134416003 GCA_024363595.1 Xenopus borealis
TGATTAGACTTATGAAACTGTACTTACTGCTTATGGTACATGTCCTGCAAAACCTGTACAGTGCCGCAAATGCAAAAAGTTGGGTCATTTTGCTAAGATCTGCCGTAGTTTTGCTAAAGATGTTCATGAAGTCACTACTACAAATGTTACAGTATAAAGTGTGGAAAAAGCTTGTACATTTATTCCAGATAAGTTTATATACACTGTCAATGTCAATACTGCTTCTGCTGACACACTCTCGAGCAATTCAACCAAAGTCTGAAAGAAGCACTAGAGACAGCAAACCTTACTGGGAAAGTGTTTACAACAGAGTTCCTACATAACTACAGAGCAACGTGCCATGCAACAACCCAAGCATCTCCAGTTGAATTACTACATGGCAGAAAGATGTGCACTAAGTTAAATGTTGCAGACATCAAATTTCCACAAAATTCTGTTCCTACAAAATAATTTACTGCAGACATTTTCAAATGTCAACAAGCCAAATTCAAGGCTTATACTGACAGAAAATGTGGTGCAAGAGAAGTGCACTTTCATCCTGGGTCTTTAGTCAGAATTAAGAAACCAGGAATACTGAAACAAAGACAATTTAAATTGACTACACTACTTGAAGTGAAACGCCAGTAAGGACCATACACATATGAACTGTCTGATGGACACATATGGAATGCAAGTTGTCTTGTGCCTGCTAGATAAGACTTTGGAGAATCTCCATTTGATAAAGGACATTTTCCTACTCCTGATGCCAACTGCAATAGGCCTGAAGAAAATGAACCTATAAGGCATACTAAGAGAATCAGAAAACTACCTGGAGCATGGACCAAGGACTATGTCATGTGAAGAATGTATATTATTGCTTTAAAATGCATTGTTGTTTATTACATTTGACCAAATCCTTTCCTACTATAGGGGGAATATGTGGTGTTTATACAAATGGCCTGTAGATGTCACTGTGCACAGTTATACTGTGCATACACTGAACTGTTTATACTGCTTAAGGTAATAAAGTTTATGTTACTGTTGTTTAATGGCTGCATGAGCCTGCTAATAAAGCACTGTTATTCTCTGCTTATCCTCGGCTATCAAAACACAACACCAACTCTCTGGGTAATGTTACGTTCAGATACAGCAGTGCCAACAGTAAGGAGAGAAATGCTTGATCACCTCAATGCTGTATAAGTTTTATTTGCCCAAAACATGATTTAGATAAGATCCATCACAAAGTTTACTATGTCGTTAAAGCTATTTATATTCCACTCCATAATTAAGGAGCACAGTGCTTGGACGTGTCTGCTCCTGCTATTCCCTGCCAGAGGAGACCTACCTGTGTGTTCTTGGCTTGCCCTGATTGTTACCTCTATAAGACAAATGATTGAGTTCTATTGATCATAAAGTTCTCTGTTCCTAGGGGTTAGCTTAGAAGTGCTATACACCGAAGATCAAGCAAGTAGGGATGGAGGAGTTCAATGAATAGTTTAGAGAGAATAAATGATAACATAGATTTAGAGATAAGAGGAAATATTTAAATTCCCCCATTAATCTGTATTAATAAAGCAACTAGAATTCTTAATGGTATTATATTCCCTTGAGAAGTCAAGAAGAGGATTCTACATTATGCAGGTAATTTCTTCATTTTGAATGCTAACAACAAAATATAGGCATTTATTAAATTACAGACATTTTAACGCAACATAAATGTAGAATAGGGTTTATATGAAATAACAGGTGTTTCAGGTCTAGTAACCAGTAGCAGCTAATAACCAGCCTGCATTTAATGATCTGTTTATTACATTGCCCCCAGCAGTTTCACCGTGATAATCAAAGGTCAGCAATGTCTGGTGAAGATTGTGCATTGTGAAGCTCCTAATTTCTTCAAAAGTGTTATCTCATTTAAACTGTAAGATCCATGGGACATGAATATCCTTCAGCTTAAGATCTGTATTACTGTACATATTTTATACTGTGCCTATTTGTTTGTACAGGTATGGGATCTGTTATCCGGCAACCGTTATCCAGAAAGCTTCAAATTATGGAAAGGCTATCTCCCATAGAGACCATCTTAAACAAATAATTCAAATATTTAAAAACAAAAAAAAAATGTCCTTTTTCTCTGTAATAATAAAAGAGAACCTTGTAATTGATCCCAAGATATAATCAATCCTACTTGGTGGCAAACCAGTTCTACTGGGTTTTGTTTAATGTTTACATGATTTTTTGGTTGACATGAAGTATGCTGACCCAAGTTGTAGGAAGATCCCTTATCTGAAACCCCCCAGTTCCTGAGCATTCTGGATAATAGGTCCCATACCTGTATTTATTGCAATGTCTGTATTCTTATTTGTACTATAACTGTACTTATAACTGTACTTATAACTGTACTGCCTTTGGTACTTGGAGAGTTCATAGTGATGAGCAAAATTTTCCACCAAGTTTAAAAATTCGAAAATGACGCCTATAGACTCTAATGGGTGAAAAATATTGCTGTGTGTCAAAAAATGTTTGCTTTTTCGTAATTTTTGGAAAATGGAAATGGGTAAGATTCATCCATAATAAAATAAGATATTATAAGGGGTCCATTTATAAAAACACTAGTAAGCAAGAGAGAGTGCATATTGATGCAATTCATTAAGGCAATTGCATCTGAACATTTTTTCTTGCACTTCCACTTAACTGTCAGTCCATCCCTCCTGTCTCTTCTGATGAATGGGTAACCATAAAACACCCTCCATTCTGGATCAAGGTGCTTTCCAGGACTTGTTGCAACAATAGTAGCCCAAATTTCTGCAAGATTTCACTGCAAAAAATTGCCATTGGACTCCAATGTATTGAGAAAGGAACAATTGGGTGGTTTGGAAAAAAATTCCCTTTCACTGCAATGCAAATTTTGCAAATTTTCGGTGGGTGAAAATGGGACACATTCACCCATCATTAATCAATAGGCTTCCCCTTGACAAAGGCATCCTTGCTAAAACGGATAATTCTTGCTCAGAGTATCATTTCTCGTATACATAGGTTATTCTTTCTGGGTGGTATTGATATGCTTTTTGTTACAAGTTTGTTTATCATGTAATTATGATGTTATACGTTAATTGCAATACCCCCTTGGTGTATATATATTTTTTCTCTCAATGTGCAAGATCTTTTTACTAGTCTATACATATTGATCCCACATTGGGAAGGATTTGAAGTTTTGTGATCCTTTCACCTGTATTGCAATCTTTCATGCATCAATAAGCCAACCAGACTTGAGCCGAGTGCATCAAATAATACATAGTAACATAGTAACATAGTAACATAGTAAGTTAGGCTGAAAAAAGACTCGCGTCCATCAAGTTAAACCTTTTTTTTTTTTTTTTTTTTTTTAATTTTAACTGCCTAACTGCTAGTTGATCCAGAGGAAGGCAAAAAACCCCATCCTAAGCCTCTCCAATTTGCCTCAGAGGGGGAAAAAATTCCTTCCTGACTCCAAAAAGGCAATCGGACTAGTCCCTGGATCAACTTGTATAATGAGCTATCTTCCATAACCCTGTATTCCCTCACTTGCTAAAAAGCCATCCAACCCCTTCTTAAAGCTATCTAATGTATCAGCCAGTACAACAGTTTCAGGGAGAGAATTCCACATCTTCACAGCTCTCACTGTAAAAAACCCCTTCCGAATATTTAAGCAAAACCTCTTTTCTTCTAAACGGAATGGGTGACCTCGTGTCATCTGGAAAGACCTACTTGTGAATAAAACATTAGAGAGATTATTATATGACCCCCTTATATATTTATACATAGTTATCATATCACCCCTTAAGCGCCTCTTCTCCAGCGTGAACATCCCCAATTTGGCCAGTCTTTCCTCATAGCTAAGATTTTCAATACCTTTTACCAGCTTAGTTGCCCTTCTTTGTACCCTCTCTAATGCAATAATGTCCTGTATGAGTGAGGGAGACCAAAACTGTACGGCATATTCTAAATGTGGCCTTACAAGTGCTCTATAAAGTGGAAGAATGACCCCCTCCTCCCGTGACTCTATGCCCCTTTTAATGCAGCTCAAGACCTTATTGGCCCTTGATGCTGCTGACTGGCATTGCTTGCTACAGCCAAGTTTATCATCTACAAGGACTCCAAGGTCCTTTTCCATAATGGATTTGCCTAGTGCAGTCCCATTAAGGGTATAAGTGGCTTGAATATTCTTACATCCCAGGTGCATGACTTTACATTTATCAATATTGAATCTCATTTGCCACTTATCTGCCCAGATTGCCAGTTTGTCAAGATCCTGTTGCAAGGATGCCACATCCTGGATGGAATTAATTGGGCTGGATAGTTTTGTGTCATCCGCAAACACAGATACATTACTTACAACACCCTCCCCTAAGTCATTAATGAACAAGTTAAATAAAAGTGGACCCAACACCGAGCCCTGAGGGACCCCACTAAGAACCTTACTCCAAGTAGAGAATGTACCATTAACAACCACCCTCTGTACCCGATCCTGTAACCAGTTCCCTATCCATGTGCAAACGACTTCATTAAGCCCAACAGACCTTAGTTTAGAAAGCAGTCGTTTGTGGGGCACGGTATCAAACGCTTTGACAAAATCCAAATATATCACATCTACTGCCCCCCCACTGTCCAGCATCTTACTTACCTCTTCATAAAAAGCAATCAAATTTGTCTGGCATGACCTATCCTTCATAAAGCCATGCTGATTGCTGCTCATAATGCCATTCCCTAGGACAAAATTTTGAATGTGATCCCTTAACAAGCCTTCAAATAATTTGCCCACCACAGATGTCAAACTTACTGGCCTATAATTGCCAGGCTGAGATCGTAATCCCTTTTTAAATATTGGGATGACATCAGCTTTCCTCCAATCCATAGGCACCATACCAGATGAAAGTGAATCTGAGAAAATCAGAAATAGGGGATGGTCTAAAACTGAACTAAGCTCTCTTAGAACCCGTGGATGTATACCATCAGGCCCTGGCGCCTTGTTTGCATTAATTTTAATTAAAGCTTTATTAATAATATCCTGAGTCAGCCATTGACTAGATTGAGCAGAGTCAGTGCATCTATGAAGCGAGCCTGGGAACTCAGACTCTATTGTATACACTGAAGAAAAAAACTGATTTAGCACATTTGCCTTTTCAGTATCGGTTACAACCATACTGGTACCATTATTTAATGGAGCAACACTCTCAACGTGCATCTTTTTACTATTGATATATTTAAAAAACTTTTTAGGGTTACTTTTCGCCTGCGCCGCAATTAATTCTTCATTTCCTTTCTTTGCCTTCCGGATTGCCGATTTACAACATTTATTACAGTGTTTATATTCATTAAATGCAGCTTCTGTCCCAACAGATTTGTAGTTTTTAAATGCCTTTTTCTTCTTTCCTATTATCTTTTTTATATCTGTATTAAGCCACATAGGCTTATTCTTAGAGCTTCTACATTTACTCCTTAAGGGAATAAATTGAGAACAGTAATGATTTAATATCATTTTAAATGACAACCATTTCTGTTCTGTGGTTTTAGCTGAAAACATAATGCCCCAATCAATACTCTGGAGGGCAGCCCTAAAGGCACTAAAATTAGCTTTTCCAAAATTCATGGTTTTTGTTGCCCCAGTATATATTTGTTTTTTGCACCAGACATTAAATGTAATAACATTATGGTCACTATTACCCAGGGGTTCAATGACTTGCACATTTGAATGCATGCTCCAGATGTCATACAACCCGCACTCTGAAAACACAACTTGCATCTGGTTTACATAAAAATACATACAGTACATTTTGACATATTGGGTTCATTTATCAACACTCACTGCATATTTACCCATGGGCAGTAACCAATAGCAATCAATCAGTGATTGTCTTTTTTCAGCCAGCTGCAAGTTAAACAATGAATACAACAATTTGTTTGGTTGCCATGGGTTACTACCCACAGGAATATGGGCTCTGGTGGGTGTGGGTGCAGGGAGGGCAGATTCGTGTCAGATGTGACCCGCACATCACTAGTAGGGATGGGTGAATTTGACCCAAAGGAGAAATTTCCATGGGCTTCAAAACATTTTGCTGCACAGCGATTTTTTTTTTGAACACGCTTTTTTCAAGTCTATGGGCATTATTTCTGCGGTGAACCAAAGCGAAAAGATTCCCCCATCCTTAATCACTAGTGCATATGTGGCAGATTAGAGAGCATGGTGACAATTAGGCTGGTTTCTGGGGGGGGGTGATACTGCATTATGGGTACAAACAACCTGAAATTGCACTTGTGTTTGTAATTGACCCCTATATGTTTTTGAGCATTGATATAGATTAGAAGCCACACCTTTTAAAAAAGGTGCCTTCTGCCGATGTGAGATTTAGCCCCTTACATGCTGAACAATCCAATGCATCGTATATACGAGGCCAACTTTAACTAGAAGACAGACTGCAAACAGTACTTTAATAGAGAAGCATTTGTATCTCTATTTATAAGGAGATAATTTTGCTTCTTTTTTTATACCCTGAAGCTTTGTGGTACACATTCTTCATTGCTCAACAATCGCTATTCCAGTGCAGCATAATTAATCAAAAGACCTTTATTTACATAGTGCTGCTTAATTAGATGGAGGCAGTGTTATGAATATTATCTACTCTTTCTTCCAGCTCTTGTTCCTGTCACAACTGAGACTTGTCAGCATCTATCAATCAAAAAAAGCTCAAATATTGATTTTAAAAATGTAAAATACTTTGACCCCTTTGTGTTTGGGCGTACAATTGTGTGTCTCTTTTTCTACCTAGCGTGTGCACCAATAAAGGATCACTTCTTCTCTTACAATGCATTGTCTATGTATAATTTTGTACTATTTAGAATTGTGCAGATCTGCACCTGGGGCAAAAAAAAAGGGGGGGGGGACTCATATTTTTTTATAACAAATGCTGACAAAGTAGTCAGTACTAGTAATAAGTGAGTGTTCTCTCATTATACGGATACAGAAGGATTATAAACTTTCTATAGTATTGATACTATTGACTCTAATACAAAGAGGAGAATGCTAAGCATCTTTAGGAAACTCATCAGTATTGCTGAAAGTGCATTTATCATAAGTGGAGGCCACTGCTTCATAACAATGTAAACTCATTCACATCAACATAAAGCAACAGTAAGCAATCCTGATATCATTTCATATTTGTATTGTATTAAAACTCACTGTGTGAATAAATTCATATAGACATGGGGTTGACCCAGCTAGCCCAATTTTCTGAAGGTCTGTCTGGATCAAAAAGGCCTGCCTGGATTTCAAAAATAGCAAAACCAGGCAGGGATCCTTGAGACTGAAACAGCAATTGGCCAATCGCTGATCTCCCAGACATAGCCCTACCCTGTGATGTCATAATCCACCTTGCCTCTGTCATTACATGCCACTGCTATGTCACCACCCCATTCCGGAGTTAGCAATGGGGAAAGGTGTCAACCCTATATAGATAAGAGTGGGAATCTGTTGTTGGGTGAGTATCCAATCAGAACACAGCATCTTACATTATCAAGAGGACAGTCATATTGTTATAATGACATAATTATATGCAAAGGAACAGTAGCTGTAGTGGGTTTTATAAGAGGCTGTTGCAAATACAGCATTAAAGGGGGTGTTCATCGTTAAAATTAACTTTTAGTATGATGTAGAGAGTGATCTTATGAGACAATTGCAATTGGTTTTCATTTTTTATTATTCTTGGCTTTTGAGTTAATTAGCTTTTTATTCAGCAACTCTCCAGTTTGCAGTTTCCCGTAATCAGGTTGCTAGGTTACAAATTACCCGGACAAACATGTCTTGTTATAAGTGACTGAATATGAATAGGAGAGGGCTTTAAAAAATAAAGAAGAGTAAGAAAAAGTAGCAATAACAATACTTGTAATTTGTAGCATTACAGAGCATTTGTTTTAGGATGAGGTCACTGACCCTCTTTTGAAAGCTGGAAACAATCATTATAAGGAGGCAAATAATTAAAAAAATAAAACATGGATGTCAACTGAAAAGTTACACATTAGAAAAAGTTTGAATCAGCCAGTCTATAACACACTAAACAGAAAGGTGAACTTCTGGGTTTGGTGTCTCAGTTCCTGAGCAAATTCCAACAGTCTCCCTACAATCACCCGCTTTATGCTGTTTATTTTGAGCAACCAGTTAGGTAGTATCTAAGTTGATTGACAGGTGTGTTGTGTTTGGTAGCCGAGGATGAGGAGAGTATAACAGTGCTTTATTAGCAGGTCATGCAGCCATTACATAACAGCAGTAAGTCTTACTTTCACTTTCAAGTTGTACAGAAAGAACTATGTATGCACAGTGCCACCTGCAGGCCATTTGTATAAACACCACAAGGTGGTCAGACCCTAACCATTAAGGAATTGTCATAAATTGGTAGCTCTTGGGGCAAAGGTTCCCTGGAGTGGAGGTGCAGGGTGTTCTCCTATCACCTTTGCAGAAAGTTAGGGAAATGTGGCTGGAACAGCAGGTGCCAACAAAGAAGAATCTAGAATCCCAGGTCATTGAAGGCATTTCAATTGCCTCCAGTTGACATTTGGAGAGTCTTTACCTTTATATAGGGTTGTGCTTACACTTGGTGGGTTATATAGGCTTATGGGGTATAGAATAATGGCCAGTCTAGTCAACTTCTTTAACAGAAAAAGGCACTTCCACTTCAATGGAAACCACTAAAAACCTAGACTGGTAAATATTACTTCTTTTGATGCTTTATAAAAGGGTATTAGTCTTACTAACCCAAGTTCTGGCAAGACTATAGTAGTTAATGTGTGGCTTTTATTGTGTGGTCCCCATTCAATCCTATAAAAGTCCAGTATGATGGCAGGTCAGCACATTTTGCACCCTGGCTTATATTCATTGGATGCTACACACTGATAAAAAGACATATGCACTGTCCTTCAAAAAACATATGTTCCAATGTTAGGCAGAGCTTTAAAATGTGTTCTTTGGCATAAGCATGGCCTTTTATAGAAATATGCACTTAAACTGTGCTTTATCACCGGTCTTACTCCTTAAACCTGCTCTGAAGTTGCTCTTATAGAAATGCTTTTAAGAAAATCTTTCCTATCCTGGTTTTTACTAAAAATATAAATATAGCATTTACCTTAATAAACATCCCCTTGGTTGACTCGTACGAGAACTCCTGACATTATGCCTATTTTCCATCAAATGGAAATGCAACTCCAGGTTTCTTTGCAATGTTCTTCAACTTTACAAAAGATCCCTGTGTTTGGCACGAAAGGCTGGCACTACTTGTACCCAAATCAGCCTGATTTGTCTGCTGCAGTGAGGTGCCTTGTAACAATTTCTCAACTGCTACTTTCTAATGAAGACCAACAGTGCTCTAAACTGCACCTTCAGATGGGCCTGGCATCAGTTGAACACTTGAAAGTGGCAGAATACACTGAATGTGTTATATATTAATCCAGCAATTGAGAAGTACTGGGTACTTTTGCTATGCATTCTTAAATAAGTGCCTGAAGTCAAAAAGATCATAAGGTTTCTAATAAGGTTATAACTAACATCACTCTGAAAGTCTGACATTGTGTGCAATGTGAAAAAATATCTATTCTGTGAATGTCAGATAAACAAAATTCAGAATTAACATGAAATGTGGGACAACCAGAATCAGATGTTTCCAGGATTAAAGCTCCCAGCATCCCACCACAAGCCTAAGACTGTGCCTCAACATTGTAGGGTCTTAAGATCAAGCATGATGAGATTTTGGGATAGTTCCTATCTTGGAAACGCCAAGAACCACATCATTGTGACTAATAAGGCTCTTTTTAGACATCTAGGAAAAGGAAAAAGCCTGGAAATCTCTCATATATCATATATGTATATACATTTACATGTCTCATAGCAGTTCTTCTTTTGATCAATACATAGAATATGGTGTTAGATCTATAGATCAAGTAAGTATTTTTTTCCTAAATCTCTCCCTATCTATTCCCATACATCAAGGTAGAAAATTTAGTCTGGTCTAGGGATTCTCTTTTACCAAATACGACTATAGCTCTCAGCATCCCACCATAAGCCAAAGGCTGTGCCCAAAAGTTTTAGGGCCTGATGATCAAGCATAGTGAGATTTTGGGTTAGTTCCAGTCTTGGACACTCCAAGAACCACATCATTGTGACTACTAACACTGTTTTAGATATCTGGGAAAAAGCAAAAGTCTAGAAACCTCTTCCTTATATATTTCTATTACAACTCCTCATAACATTGTTTCTTATGAGCAATACATTAAACATGGTTTAAGATCTATAGATCCAATAGGAATTTTATCAAAATTTTGCCCTGGCTAATCTATCACTTAATACCAATGTAAACTTAATCACTATCCGACACCAGGAGAAAAAATCATTATAGTATAGGGATGCTCTTATATCTATTTAGCTGACTTTTAGGCTTGTGCCTTGTTGGGTTGGGCTGGTTTCAGGTTAGGAGAGGGAAGGCCAGGGTTGGGCACAGGCTGGCTTTTGTCAACCTGCATATTGGATCTTTTACCCTGCTGCAAAGGCTGAATTGCTGCTGTTCTCTGTGCAAAGAATTGCCTTTCTCTGATGAATAGAGCATTACTAGCATTTAGCAGCCAATCAAATGTGTAATTTGGAGAGCACCAATGGCTAGACATTTTATCAAGCGTGAAGAACAGAGCAATCAGACCTTGAATAGAAGGCCTTTAGGGGTCTAGATAAATGACCCCTGTTGTTTATCTTCTAATGAATAGAAGGATTTTAAGGTGTGCAGAATAAATTCAGGAATAGGAAACTGTATAATGATCCTGCTTTATTAATTAGTTCCTCAAGCTGACTATTATACAATATATGAATAAAGGTGCACCACATGTTAGAATCTGGAGACAGGCAGGATCTTTTGCAAATAATTCAGCCAACAGTATGTATAAAGTAATGTAATATAAAAGATTTTCATATTAAAAAGTGACCTGGATTGGCCTGAATGACCCAGTCTGTTCTGAAACTGTCTGCATTTTAGTTCCTCCGAGAGAAAAACGTTCTGAGAAAACGTTCCGCTCCCTTGTGTTCTATGAAGTCAAACAACTGGAAAGTTATGCTCAGATTCAGCGGAATAAAATCACCAATTTAATCTGATTGCAGCGCATTACTGTGCATTAGTGATGGGCGAATTTATTCGCCTAGGTCGAATTCGCGGTGAATTCCCGCGATTCGCCGCTGGCGAATAAATTTGCGAATCACCAGCGAAATTTTGCTTGGCGAAATTTCGGCGAAAAACGAGTCGCGCGTCAGTCGTATATATTGATGTACTGTATTAATTACAGGAAGCACCCTAGTGTCTGCTGACAACACTTACCATTAGCTTTACTGGCATTGCAAAGATTTTCCTCATTGTTTCATGATCATTTAAGTGTTTTGTTCTCCGCAAATAAGTACATTCAACAAAACTGCCCATGTCAAGCTGACAATTTATATGCAGCACATGAACAATTTATTCACACATCATCATTCAAATTACGCAAAGGCATTCTCTTACAGACTCCGTTTTATCCAAATAATTCACATTTTTAAAAATTATTTCTTTTTTTTTCTGTAATAGTAAAACAGTAGCTTGTACTTGATCCAAACTAAGATATAATGAATCTTTATTGGAGGCAAACCCAGCCTACTGGGCTTATTTCATGTTTTAATTATTTTCTAGTAGACTGAAGGTATGAAGATCTATATTATGGAAAGATCCATTATTCAGAAAAACCCAGGTCCTGAGCATTTTGTATAACAGGTCCCATACCTGTACCACCATGTTGTTCATCACAAAAGCCTCAAATCATCTCGTGTTTGGATAACTAATAGAGTCAGCTCACATCATGGTACTAGTTCTTCCTGATATCTGTAACTTTATTACCTTCAATTTACTGAATGCAAACGTATATAGGCATAAGGTATGCAAGTAGTAACAGTGACTTATTTTGCATCACTCCAGCAACAACCACCATGTCTTTTTTTTACCAACAACAATTTATCAATTGCATCTGATGTGTCAAAACAAATCAGAATGGAATCGAAATTTGGGGGGAGTGGGGATTGGATCTGTTTTGACAAGAGTCTCTCGGAAATAATTTACACACAACACCTAGGGGCAGATTTACTACATTCACATGAAGGATTCGGAGTTCGATTGAATTTCAAAAAAAATTAAATTTGAATTCTCGAATATGCAAATGAGGGAAATTTGACCATCGAATTTTGAATATTCGACCGATTCGAATATTCGACTTTAATCTGAATATTCAAATTTCATTGTATTCGAATATTTGAATATTCGATGGTTGAATTACTTCCCCTTTAAAAAAAATCATTCGATAGGCCAGTTCGCCAGATTGAACCTACCGGATTGCTTTCAAACCCTATGGGAAGCTCAAATTATTTTTATTTGAATATTCGAATAGATCAAAGGATTTTACTTCCCTCAATATTCACATGGTCGAATTTCACATTTTTTTCCATAGGTATTCAACCAATGATAAATCTACCCCTTAGTATTCTAAACAAAACTTTACAAATAAAGTTAGTAAGAGAAAAAAATTGAGCACACATGTTTGCTCCACAGGAGAGAATGGGGACCCCGTTTTGAAATGCTGTAATAAACAATGAGCTCTTATCCTTATTAAACCACTTGGAGCTTATTTCAGCAACAGATCTGGCTTCCTTTGTGTTCATCAGGAATTGGCCAGGCTTCCAACAAGCACACCGGAACCAGACATCTTTTCTATTGGTATTTGAATACATATCTTGCCCCCAGCTATAATAAAGGCATTTTCTATGAGATCTTCCAGAAGTCGTATACATATGAGGAACCAGAAGTCATAACCACATTACATAACTGAGTCCAGCAGTGCTTTCCCACAAAGCTGTTTTATATAAAATGATGATTTATGTATGTATCGCTACAGTTCAACAGTTCCTTTCTACAAGGTAGTTTTGTGCAAAACTTTATTAAAGTATTACATTGTCATTACTGTTGTTGTACATACATACAAACGATGTTCTCATTACAGTATCATTTCAAGTACTTGACATTATAATAACAGTTGTTTGTGTGATTTACTGGGCCTAAGTCTACTGCACCTAAGAGGGAACACTGGAATTCCAGCCAACTTGAAGGTGGTGGTTGAACGAAGTGCATGATTCAGAAGAGGAGGCAAGATGGATGGACTGCTTCTGAAAACAACTATAGAAAAGTGCAAGAAGGTTATGGTATACATCCACGTGATTGGATTAGTGGAAGAGTTTATATACTGAGAACTTCCCATACCATTCAGTTGAACTGAAGAAGCTGCTCGGATGAGTAGTGAAACGTCTTCAATAATTATTCAGCAAGTCCAGTTGTTTTAGAATTAATTATATCAGATAAAAGTGCAAGAAGTGTCTTTGGACCCAAGTGGAATTTTTTTTCCATTACATCATCTGTGGCTAAGTTCATGTCAGGGCCTGACAACTCTTTGGGTTAGACCACACAGGAATATTCACGGCGACTAATCGTCGCTTCATTGGGGTGACTAATCTCCCTGAATTGCTTCCCCGTGTCTCGCACCCACTAAAGTGTGTCGCCTGCACCTATTTCACACTCGGCGCTGTGTTTTTCTAAGTCACTCGAAATTGCCGCACGAGGCAATTTTCAGTGACTTAACACCGCGTGTGAAATAGGTGCAGGCGACTTACAGTTGAGTTGTTTGAGTGCCTTACACATGAGCCCACTGTAAAATAGTCTTCCCATATGTTATAAAATGTATGGGGTAATCTGGTTACACACAAAAAAAAAATGTTTTTAATGCTTTTGCAGCCTATCACCCTGATAAAAGGAAAAGATGCCAGATTTTTTGGAACGTAGAAGCTTTTCCACTAAAAAAATATGATGTAATGAGATTGAAGGAGTTCTATGCACTCCATTTCACTTCGCCTGGTCTGAGCTGGCGAAGGCAAGTCTGGTGACAGAGGTAACGCTCAGTATAATTCGCATCTTAGTGAATTTGTGGAGTAACATCCATTTGCAAAAATTTGCCTCGAGTGTGAATCACTGTTATTATCTATCTCCTCGCTAGCGAAGTGATGCCTGCGTCCGTAAGTAATCGGCAAAGTCCCTGAAAGCTGTAATGTTGGTGAATCTTCGCCAGCGTTAGTCACTTCGCCCTTTAGTAAATTTGCCCCTATAGACACCTCCGGCATCTTGGGCGCGGTTCTGATGAGGAAGAGGGCACCATCAAGTTCTGCTTACAGATCATAAATGAGCCCGGTAATATTTTAATTTGGTTACAAGGTTGAATACAAATGTCTGATGGTTTCTGTGGTGCAAAGTTCACATGAAAAAGCCATTACACTGTGTATTGAAATACAATGATACCACCCTCCCCTTGCTCACTCTGTTCTATAGCTTGTTTAAAGGAAAAGTAAATGTTTTTCTTTTTCTTTCTGTAAATTTGCTCTAAACAGCCCCCCAGATTAATGTACCTTAGTCCCTGCTGCAAGT
This sequence comes from Xenopus borealis, assembly GCA_024363595.1. NCBI lineage: Eukaryota > Metazoa > Chordata > Amphibia > Anura > Pipidae > Xenopus > Xenopus borealis. Next base: position 134,403,888 of record CM044437.1, read on the forward strand.
CTGCTCTGGTTTCTGTGTTATCAGCAGCTTGTTTCCCTTCTTCCTGGTGCAGAGTGAAGCCCAGCCCCTTAGTTTACTGAGCAGTCCATTTGCTGCTGTCCCACAATAGAGAGGAAGAGGGAGCCAGTGTGTGCATTAGTAAGCTAGTTTCCCCAAGCAAAAGCTGCTACACATACTGCTCTCTGCTATGTCATAGTATGCAAATGATCTCCTGGACTAGTCCAAGATATAAGGTCAGCTCAGAAAGCTAAGGGGCGGGGCTTCACTCTGCACCAGGAAGAAGGTGAAACAAGCTGCTGATAACACAGAAACCAGAGCAGACTTGCAGCAGGGACTAAGGTACATTAATTTGAGGGGCTGTTTAGAGCAAATTTAGAGATAGAAAAAAAAAACGTTTACTTGTTCTTTAAAACAATTTGACATTTCTTTTAGGTTGTAAAGAAAGGGAATGCAACTGGGTACAATTCTAATCATAAACTAGTTACAAAAACTCAAGCTGCTAATGGTTTTATTGAAAATCTTGGGTTGACTCAGTCTTATACATGGTGGGATAGGGCTGTGATAGCCACAGCTATGTAAAGCAACATTGAGGCTACCCACTATGAGTACGATTGCCCATAAATCCAAATGTTGGGGACCACTGTTAATTAAAAGCCATGTAGGGTTGGGGACATGGTAGTTTTCAAAACAAAGTTTTCTGGGGGCATCAATGAAACCAATTAATTTACTGTATAAATTCACTGTATCTCCTAGATTAATTTTGTACTGTATTGGGAATGATTGTTGTTTGTCTGTTAACAAATGCAAACAATTATTTGCTACATTGCCTAATGCAGCAATTTATTTTTTCACATTACAAGTGCAAAGTTACTAGTATTTAGCTTGTATTACCACCTGTGTATGTTTATTTATGGCTTGGTCTCCAAAGATTCTCCATAATCCCAGTTATGAGTGGACTTGCAGTGTGTTTTTCCAGCACATAGCATGAAGTCAAGAAACCGCTGCATCAACAACTCATTTTATCAAAACACAGTAAGCAATAAGAATTTAACATAATGCTTTTCAAAAGGATTGAGGGAACAGTCTGCTATAAATGAAACACTATTCTAGACCTACAATAAGGTACATTCACGAAAGCAGCAACCAATTTTAAAAGACAACTAGTGATGGACAAATTTGTCCAATTAAAAAAATCATGAAACAACGTGTCTGTTTTTGGACACAGGCATCCTTTTTTGGATGCCGGTGCTGTTTTTTGGACGCCAGCGCAGTCAAAAAAAAACTGACACCGGCATTGGAATTCGCTGCGAATTCGCCCATCACTAAAGACTACCATCTGTTTGTACTTTTGTACAACATTATATATCCTAATACTGAGCAAAGTTGGCCTGTTTATTTTATGTATTTATTTTATAGTACATCCAATTTTCCATGCTGAGTTGATAGTATTCATCATAGTCACATTTATTTATCCAGAGCAGAGTCATGGATTATGACAAAGCCTTTATAATGACTTCAGGAGTACAGTCTTCAGTTATTCTCAGGAAACCCAAGCACTGACCTCCATTGTTCTATTTCTATAGGTACTTCAAGTATCTATGCTGGGTTCTTGCCTTTTCAATCAGTGCATTCTTTACTGGGGAAACACATTGTAGCTGTTCATTTGACATTAATTATAATCTGTATGCAAATGTCACCTTATCCTATTGCTCTTTCCATGTAGTTATTTCATAAAATTGTTCATAATGATTTCTTCTTAGAGAAGATCTCAAACCTTTTCCCCTGAGGATGTCTCCTTCTCATCAGTCATTACTGTTGTCTACAACTCCATTGCTTTAACCTTTATTAATGCACTGTAATATATTCTGCTTTTTGATACTGACTTTGCTGAAGTCAATCTTCATCCATGAAGAACCCCTCTGGTTGAACATATCATCCCCTGCAACTAGACCTGCCATAAAATCCTCTAAATCCACGAGGGACCACTCTGGTGGAACATATCCTCTGCAAAGGGATCCATCATAAAATATGAAACCCTTGGTTGGTCAAGGCATTGCAATCTCCATTATTCTATTTCTATAGAACCCTTGCTGGGTTCCTGCCTTTTTTGGTCCGTGCATTCTTTACTGGGGTGACACACGGTAATTGTTCATTTGACATCAATTATAATATTTATGCAGATGTCACTTTAACCTGTACATCTTCACCTGTAGTTATTCCATAAAAATGATCTCTTCTTTGGAGAAGGTCTCAACCATTTGTCTTGAGGATGTCTCCTTCACATCTGCCATTACTACTGTCTACACCTCCATGTTCATTTAATTACTGTAAATAGTTTACTTGTTATAACAAACTTTCCTGATGTCAATCGTCTTCCATGAAGGACCTCTATGGTTGATCATATGATCCCCTGCAAAGGGAATCACCTAAAAATAATTTAAATCCAAGCTGATATCCCAAGATTATAAACAAAATTAAAACATTGGTTGCTCAGAGCATAGCAATTATTTGGGAATGAAATAAGAATCTTTACATATAATATTCTACTTTTTATTACTGACTATCCTGATGTCAATCATCTTTCATGAAGGACCTCTCAGGTGAAACATCTCATCCCCTGCAAATGGACATACCTTAAAACCCTTTCAATACAAGTTAAAGCCCCAAGATTATTTACAATCCTTGGTTGGCCAGGGCATAGCAACTCTTTAGGAATGATATAGGGATCTTCATGATTTCGAGATCTGAGTAAAGATGGAATTGGACAGCCATAGTTGTTTTTGGCTAGGTTGGCCAAGGCATAAGCAACTCTTTAGGAATGATGTAGGAATCTTTGTGATTTAAAGATCTGAATAAAGATCAGTTTGGCCAACCATAGTTGTTTTGGCTAGCCTGGAGCTTAGGTACCTTCACGCAGAATTTGGGTATTCCATGAACATGTTTTGCAATATTTTATTTTTCATAGTAATTCAGGCTCTAGAAGTAAAACAAAGGAGACAAGAAGTCAAGCTGATAAGGGCAGATTGGGGACACTGTGATGTTTGCAACAGCTGCCTTCAGTGCACAGAAATGCCGGGAAAGGTTAAAGACAAAGTTGATGCCCTTTAGAAGCGGCTGACATGTCACAGCATTGAAAAGTCTTCATTCGTAATATTCTTTACACTGGGAGAAACTGTGCCAAGGTCAGACCTTGAAGGGCCGCAGAAATGAGGCAAAAAGTGGGGAAGGATAAATATACTGTAGGAACAAAGATAAAAAAAAATGAGGCCAAAGAAGTATTTAAAGGAAAGAAGAGATTATGAACATAACAGGACATATTAATGATAGAAATAATGAAGGCAGTAAATTACCTCTATCTTTCTGTTAAAAAGTAAGGTTAAACTAAAATGCAAGCTTTATGCATACACAAGGTCATGTTATCTCCTGTTCCAGGCCAGTGAATATGAATTATTTCTTGCTGTATTGAATGCACACAACTGATGGATGTATTGTATGCATAAAAAAGTGGACATACAGTACTGTTGGTAATTCTGCACTTATTTATCTGCTTTATCTTATATATTAATGTCTGACAACCGACTTTAAACCACTTTCTCTAATAAAGTCAATCTTAATAATTATAGATTTCCATCTGACTTTAACACTGTGTCCCCAGTGACTAGTGATGGGCGAATCTCACCCGTTTCGCTTCACCGAAAAATTAGCGAATTTCCAGCGAAATTCGCGAATTGGCGAAAAAATTCACGATACGAGTCACGCGGAATCAATCGCGGCGCGGTGTTTCCGTCACGTCGCGCCGTTTTTGGCGCACGTTGCATCGCTTTTTTTTGGTGATTTTTTGCCGAAGAATTTTTGCTGGCGTTTCGCGAATCGCGGGAATTCGCCGCAAATTTTCGCCCATCACTACCAGTGACCGAATATTCTTGATGAACTAATTTACTGTACTGCTATTTGGAGCTAGTGCTGCCACCTTTTCCTGTCAGACATACCACCTGAATAGAAAAGGTGAGGGCAGTGAGGTAAGAGACAGGGCCATAAAGGGGCAGGGAAGTCACATAAAGGAGCTGGACTGTGATTTAAATGTGATGGATTGGAGGAGATATGGTGAGTAGTAGTAATGAGTTAATTTTTTTTGCCATCCTTGGATTTGCGGTGAAATTCCATATTTCGCTATCTACTTTTTTTTGCTTAACTGCAGCAAAAATTTGCCGCAGAAAGATTTTGTTGTGATAAAAAGTCAACCAAAAAGTTGCCATAAAAAAATCACCCATTGACTTTATTGCATTTGGACAAAAAAATCGCAGAGACAAAAAAAAGTTGCCACAAGAAAAAACTCCCATTGACTAATGCATTTGGAGCGAGAAAAATTGTCATGCACATAAAAAATTGTTACACAACAGGACAGATTCGCTCATCACTAGTGAGCAGGCCTAGTTTGCAGAGCAGCAATAGAGAATTAGCTTAGAGAGGGAATTATGGACAAATTGGCTGTGGAACAACTAGGCACAAGTATAGGATCTATTATCTGAAATATTTAGAACCTGTGGTATTCCAGATACGAGATCCTCTGTAATTTGGACGAATATATTGCAAACATTTAAACATAATTTGTAAAACCAGTCTCAACATTGGCAGGTATTTCACTCACTAGGCAAATGAAATACTGGCCAGATGGCAACCCTGTATAGGGCATTACATAACAGGACCAGTTATCCATAAAGTTTCAAATTACAGGATGGCTTGCTGCCTTGCTTCTATAGTGTCTGTATTAAGATGAAAATTAATGTTTTCTTATGATTTCCGTTTTTGTAACAACAAAAGAGTTCTTGTACTTGATGGTAACTAAGCTGCATGAATCCATATAATAGGCACCTATGTGCCTCTACCACCCTCATTTATTATTAAAAATATTTTTAATAATTGAATATAACTGTTTCCACTAATCCACTGCAAATTGTGCTATCTGGCCTTTCCAGTTGATGTCTAATGTTTCATTGACCAGGAATCCAGAGTAGAGCCAATCAGATTGTTTCTGATGGTTTCATACATTGTGTTGAAGGTTTGCTGATGGCCCCAATCCAAGAGTTTGCAGGGGTCAGTATACTTTCATTAAAAAACAATCATGAATAAATTAGATGATTATGAAAGAATTAGGTACAGCCCATAGATCACATATATAATCTGACAATTTATATGAAAATGATGCATTAATTATCTGTCCCGCAGTCTGTAAGCTTCATGCTTTTTTTTGGGGGGGGGAGGGGGTTTAGGTTCCCTTTTTTGGACCCCCCTAAAGACTCCCTCAACAGCAGATTTTGGATTTTTGTTTTTAAAATAAGGGTTTACAGGGTTAAAGATACAATTTAGTCATGTGAATCTTCCTTGTTAAATGGGGGATTGGGAGCATAGCTATTCATTTCCCCTCTGACCCTATGTGTTTTGTACTCTCTCAGATTCACTAAGATGCCAAAGGTTGGATTCATTATTCAGTTGTCTGTTTAGCTCTAAGAGCCACTTTAAGTTTAATTTGAGATGGGATCCAGCCAAGGAGAGAATAAAATGAGAACAGAAATATGAGTTATAATGAGGAATTTCTCTTTGTGACCCCATTTGGAACCCCCTCATTCCTGACAGGTTGCTATATCTTGCAGAAATATTCTCATATTGCCATGTAATTCATGCACAACACTCAGTGCCAGACTGCGGGGCAATAGGGATCCTCAGACAACACATATAATCCTTGGGTGCCTGTGTAATCAAGGACCTTTGACTGTCAGACATGAAAATGATTGAACCATTTTAACTACTTGATATCAATCTCAGCCCTGAAAGTGAATGTGATGTGGCTGCTGAAAATATTGTAAATGTGATTTGCACAAAAGTCTGATCTGCTAATGAAGCTAAGAGCAAGTATGGAGTCATTTTCACATCTGCTACTTATACTTTGGTTTGCAGGACATAGAACATGTTAAGAAAAACAAAGGTTAGGGCCAGATGGTATTCATCCCAGGGTACTTAGCGAGCTTACAGATGCAGCCACTTGTATTTGTGAGTTAAATACGTCATGACTCAGGTTTAATTGAAGAAACTGTGTTATCTAAAGTCATCTTAACTCAAAGCACCATTATTTTCAATGGTGAACTCTTAAGTGGATGGGATGCTGAGACACAATATTCTGTGCTAAGTGGGATAAATGGGATAGATGAGTTAAGTTATTCTGTGTCAAATGCACAATCCAAAGTGGCTTCATCTGTAGCTCTGTGATTGCCAAACCTCTCAACTTGATTCATTGAGGTCTGGCATGGTGCTGAGAGACTGGCAAATGGCTAATGTGGTGCCGCTATTCAAAAAGGGATCCTGTTCTGAGCCTCAAAACTATAGGCCAGTTAATATGACGTTGGTGGTAGGAAAGCCTTCCGAAGGATTAATAAAGGATAGGATACTGGACTTCATAGCAAATAATAATACTATAGTTAATGCCAGCATGGTTTTATGCGTAATAGATCTTGCCTTAATTTCTTTTTATGAGAAGGTAAGCAGAGACCTCGATTCTGGGATGGCAGTGGATGTGATTCTTAGACTTTGCTAAAGCATTTGATACAGTGCCACACAGAAGGTTACTGGTTAAATTAAGGAACTGGAACATAGTATTTGTACCTGGATAGAGAATTGGCTAAAAGATAGACTACAAAGAGTGGTGGTAAATGGAACATTTTTTTATTTGGACCAGTATTGTTAGTTGTGTACTGCAGGGCTTTGTACTGGGTCCCTTGCTTTTCAACATTTATTAATGACCTGGAGGCGGGTATTGAAAGTACGGTACGATTCTATTTTTGCAGATGATACTAAATTGTGCAGAACTATAGGTTCTTTGCAGGATGCTGCCACTTTGCAGAGTGATTTATCTAAGTTGGGAAACTAGGCAGCAAACTGGAAAATGAGGTTCAATGTTGATAAATGAAAGGTTATGTACTTTGGAAAAAAATAATATGCTAAATGGCAGTGTGTTGGGAGATTCCTTAAATGAGATTCTACTCTGAAATTTGACCTTCAGTAAATCAGCCCCTTAGTATAGCTATGGGCATATATGGTTTGTGTGATAGTGTGGAGGGGTGTGTGTGGATGCTAGGTTTTAATTTATTAAACTATGTAACACTATTTTCTATAAGTAACAAACACTGAACTTCATAATCGATATAACAAGTGGTCTGTGACCAAAGCACCCATAGGTGTCAGTATAACTGTAATGTTTACCAATTACCATACCAAAGGATGCCTTCTAGTTAAATTGATCATTGTGCTCAATGTGATGTGATAGACACTGTGAGATTATCTGGGTGATAATAAACACAGTTCCATGTGTATTTGGTGGAAAGTGTTCTAGTTTATTATTATAGTAGTGTGCAACTGCATTCACAAATTACCTCTCATATACTGTATATATGATTATGGGACGCTCATTGACCATGACTTTTGTTGTAGCACGTAGAAGAGATATAATATCATTGGGATGCCAACATGTTATAACAGGCAGAGATTTAAAAAAATCAAATTCCCTTATGTTTGCTGACTTCCTACAGTATATAGAGACCTAAAGCATTTTCTATGCCCTGTAATCAAAGTAATTTTTTGGCATTACAGTGCTTTAACATATCAGAACATATTCTCCCCAGTTGCCAATGTATCTAGTTCTACTCCCAGGTGCCTGCTGACTCACATCACAAGATACAAAGAAAACTGAAAATACAGGGATAATGAACAGAAAGTTATTTGAAAACCTATATTTTGCTTATTTTGTGGTGCTTGTAAAACACTTTAGCTGAACAAAATCACTAGCTTGAATTAGGGCTACCAACAAACCAACCAAACTGTTCGGATGGAGCTAGCTATGGCTGGGGTTGTGCAGCCTGAAAATATTTTTTTCTGTTAAAACTACTATAAAAAGTAATAATAATAGGATAGTTTCCCACTGGCAAGAATTCAAAATTATTAACTTAACATGGAAATCATATTTAGTTCTTATAAAATAACAATGTTTTATATGAGCTTATTTTGATTAACAAGCTACAAGGTGGCTCATTTCCTTTCAGCAAAAAAGCTGTATGTCCATTGTCTCATCTCTGGTCACTCAGTTCCATGCAAATTAACAGCTTCTTCTCTGATGGCCCATCCCACACAGATCAATAGCTTTATGTCTTACGTCGCCATGCCTTCAGCCATCATGGTGGCTCCATCCCATGCAGATCAGTAGCTTTGTCTCTGGTTGCTCCATCCTATGCAGATCAGTAACTTTATCTCTAGTGCCTCCAACACATGCAGAACTATAGCTTTGTCTCTGGTGGCTCCATTCCATACAGAGCTATAGATTAATCTCTAGTTGCACCATCAGTTATAGACCAGTAGCCTCAACCATGGTGGCTTCATTACATTGGATGAGTAAGGTCTAGTTAATAAAGGTATTGCTATTTTAGCTTACAAATCCTCTATTTTCCAGATGTTGTTTGCCTTAAATAATGACTTGATAATCTCTTTGTAGAAGCAGAGCTGAGATCTCAATGAATGAACTTCAGACATAGCACAGGTCAAACCATTGAGTGTATGCCCCCCAGTGATCATTAAAATGTATTAGATTCAGCATATGATGTTAATAAAGAGATCTGCTACATCTCTTCATCCTCTGTAGACTTACTAACCTTCATACAGAACATTGATCTGTAAAAATACAGGCAGAGGAATATTCCAGGCTTGTACATTTGATTTACATATCTGATTAAGTAACAATATTGAGAAATAGGATATGCTAGTTCTCTTGCAATAGCTCAGTTCTTTATGGTATCTCACTAATGGGGCATATACTGTAGATTATAGTTTTGTGTCTCATTATAAGTCTGCACCACCTTTCAGCCTTCCTCTGATGACTGCATTTGAATGGAGGGTGTGAGCTGGGGAGATAAAGAATTCAGGAGATACAAGGAAACCAGAACTTCTGCAATCAGATAAAAGGTAGCACACCTTGGTGCCTGGGAGAACACTCATAGCAAGAGATGTAGTTCATTAAGAAATCTCAGATAGATCAATGAGCTGCTTGTTATGATACTGATACCAGGGATTGTCCTTGGTCTTCTTAATGAGATGACACAAGAGGCCTGTGTGAAAATACTGGTGTGCGTGCTGGGTAAAAGAAATGCAATAAATATGAGTAAAAACAACTAATGTCTTAAACTAGTACTGACTTTTTAACCATGTCAATCACACAGAAGAATGATACAAGTGTGTCTTGGATTCCCTTCACGAAGTCCAATTACAATGATTATAGGGCAGTTAGGCTTCAGAGTAGAACACACTATATATAATCACTCAAACAATGTAAGCTTACCTAAAGGAACATTATACTGCTATGTGTTTTATACGTGTTGTTCCATTGCTAAAGCCAAACAAGAGTTCCACCATTTTTTATAAAGATTTGGACACCAGATAGATGGTGCTGTTTAATTTGTCTCTGGAGAACGTTACATAGGCAGTGAAATAAAGGCTGCTCCATTCAAAATGAAGAAAATAGAAAAGTTCAACCTTATGGCATTTGGGGTCAATATACCAAAAAAAGCCAACTGGACCATCAGTGGCTATGTGCTTTAGAGTATGACTGCTTGCTAATCTGCAGACATGCAACTACTTAACTAAACATGCAAGTTTATTCATAAAAATTAAACCCCCATTCATGTAAATTATCAGAGATATGTGGATAAATAAAGTGCCCTTTGCAAAATATAGAATGCTGATTTGTTTTACTTAGCATTTCTAGAAAAATCTATAGCTAGGGTATGTTTAAACAAATAATATGTACAAAGGCACAAAGAAGGTCCACACAGCTGGAATCTCAGACATAAAGGGGACATAAACCCAAAGAAGCAAAACCTATTGGAAGTACTTTTCTGAAAGTTTGCAATTTACTTTTTACTGTTAATGCTAGAGTGCTTCAGTGCTGGCTGTGAGTTTATATCCTAAAGTGTTATTTGACTGTATCAAACCTGTTCCGAACCCTACTCTACCAGCAATACCCAGGTGGCACTGTCATGCAAACATGGAGGACCTCAATATACTTTATGGCATTCCAGCTAGTACTGTAGTTCACAGGTTGATTGCATATGGAGGCAGCTCCAGATGACATCATTTCGAGGTGTCATAATAATGCCTGCGTCTGATTTTTAGGCTCAATTCCCCTGATTATATTGATACTGCCTGCTGTGGGAACCTTTCAACCACTAGCGTGAAAGCGACAGTAGCTTCAGGCTTACCCAGTTTCTATACAGGCACTTGCATGCAATCAAGAACAGGAGACAGGATAGATGCACTGGAGGCACAACTACAGTATATGGAAGTGCAAGGAGCGTTAATGAATGGAGTCAACTAGCAAAACGATTCGCTCCATTGTAGTGCAACAGTTGGGGTCGTAAATTAGCCCTATTGTCAGTGGGTACCTAGACTGTGGTGCCCCCCCACAAAACATTTTTGGAGGAGCCTGGCATGCACTTAAACTGCTAGCCACCCAGCATCCCTACCAGTTACAAGTTCTTCACTGTCCACAATGTGGTGGTGGGAGATTTTATTTAAAGCTATAGAGGAAGTGGGCTGGGCCCCTTTTCTCTGTCCCAACACCTTGGGGTCTACTTTCTCTATAGTTACACCACTGCCTATTGTCTCTATAGAATTTTTCAAGTTTCACAGACAACCAAAGAGTGCTGATTCCCTCCAGCCTAGCACAGATTTCTAGATTCCCCTCGTATGATCTAATTCAGGGGTGTCCAAACTTGGCCCTCCAGCTGTTAAGGAACTACAAGTCCCACAATGCATTTGCCTGACTGTGGCTGTCAGACTCCTTCATTGCATTGTGGGACTTGTAGTTCCTTAACATCTGGAGGGCCAAGTTTGGACACCCCTGATCTAATTGATTCTGTATTGTGGCTACTAAATAGCCACTCACAGCCCTTTTTTGCAGCCCCCGGGGACTTTTCCCATGCTTGTGTTACTCCCTTTTTACATTTGAATGTGGCTCACAGTTAAGAAGGTTGCGGAACCCTGCTTCAAGTGAATTGACTTGAAAAACAATTTTTACCACCCTAAATCATTATGCGTGTACTCAGTGCCCAATATCCCAAAGAGGCTCCTACTTTACACTTATATTATCAATATCCAGAGGGAACAAAATGATTTTACAAATTGTCATTTCAAAAAAGACATTTCTAAGGTGCATCTTCACAGCTGCTTAAAATTTCATGAATTTTCTCCTCTCTCCTGCCTATCTGATGGATGAAACCATTAGAGGAATCATTGTAAATAATGTGTTAAGTTAGAACTTACAAGAGGATACCTCATTAGAGCGGTTTCACATATCTTACTTCCCAATTAATGTTTAAGGCTTTGCCAGAGCATAGATATGTCACTGCATGTCAGCACGTCAAACAGTAGAAAGTTAATAACGCACTGGACCTTAAAGAGCACCCTCAATGTCATTTTATTGAGCAGTAAATAACATATTTCAATTTTTCCCCACTCCTTCTTGGCAGTTACGCTTTCATTCCATGGTTTTCTAGACAGAGCATTTTACTGCAATAACATCATTATCTTATAGAACTCTAATTGCTCCCAGGAAGGTGTGGGGTTATCTCCAATTTTATTCTAACTGTTATTGAGAAATGAGAGTGGAAATAATGATATGTATTGATGGTATGGAAACCAATGCAGAAACAAATCTAGATACTGCAAATATCAATGATCTAGTAAGACGTGACAAATATATAGATGGAACAGACTTTGTTTTGATTTCACTATCCCCAGAGCAATATTTGATGGGCTGCAACAAAAGATGGATTGTGTCATGTTAACCTGAGTCAGTAAATGCTATCAGCTTTGACATTCTGCAAACAAAAATACTCAACCATTTGTCATGATAGTTTAGCTACTAAAAGACAATCAATTATATTTTTATATCATTCCAGAATTATATGATGTACTGTAGACCAGTGGTTGTCAACCTCATGGCTGGGGTTCCACTTGAAGATCCAACCTTTCGCCAGGCCCTCACTTGAAAGTCCAACCTTTTGCCAGACAAATACAAG
>CM044437.1:134418559-134440168 GCA_024363595.1 Xenopus borealis
CCCATCACTAATAATAAATATATACAGAATCATAGGACACAGAGTTTAAGTTATATGTGGTAAGAAACATAGTGGGAAGGAGGCTCCTGCCCCGTAGAGCTTACAGTCTAAGTGGATTGGTGGTTGACATGAGGTACAAATTGGAGATGAAAAAGTGCACATGGTAAGGCATAGCCAGCAGGCACAGTACTATGCTAATGTTTTAGTGCTCTAAAAGGTAGGCTCATAATTTTTCCTTGAAAAGATTGAGAGTGTATTCCTTACGGAGGAATTCAGGGATGGAATTCCAGAGGTAAGGAGCTGCAAGATAAAAGAGTTTGAGATGAGAAGTGGCAGTGGAAGTAGATGGTGTCAAGAGAAGGTGGCTCTGAGAAGAGTGGAGACGATGACCAGGAACATACTGCAAAACAGGAGAAGAAATGTAGTGAAGAGCAGAGGAGTGAAGGGCTTTGAATGTTAATAGAAGGATTTTATATACTATCCTTTGCCTAAAAGACATGCTAAGGATTTTAGTTGGGGTTGAGCAGATTCCCTTTTAGCAGAGAGCAGAAGGATCCTGGAAGCAGAGTTTAAGATTGATTAGAGGAGAGAGATTTGGGAGTCAGGAAGACAGTTAGGATGTGATCGCAGAAGTGTAAACGGGATAAGATGAGGGCATGGATTAGTGTTTTGGCTGTTGTTTGTGAAATAAACAGGGTGTATCTTGGCTATATTGAAGAGGAAGAAAAAACTGTTTAGACAGTGTTATTAATATGATTGGAGACGGAGAGGGACTGGTCAAAGATGACCGCTAAGCAATGTGCTGAGTTAACCGGGTTAATGGTCATGCCATCAATAGTAATGGTGAAAGGAAGTGAAGGGCTGGGTTTGGGTGGAAAGACCATGACCTCACTCTTGGCCAAGTTGAGCTTGAGGTGGTGTTGGTTCATCCAGGAAGAGATAGCTACTAAGCAGTCTGCTATGTGGATTTGAACATCAGTGGTTGGTGAGGGGGTGCCTAAATATTTCAGAATGTCATCAGCATACAGGTGATATTTAAGGCCAAATGAAGATATAAGGTCTCCTAAAGAGAGAGTGTTTCAAAGAAGTCAGCAAAGTCCTGAGGGGTATGGTCAGGTGTTAGCGTATCGTTTGTAGAGGGATGAAGTAGCGAGTTGAATATTGAAATATATGAAAAAACATTGTGGTTTGGATTTATTGCTATTTATGAGTGCATTGTAGTGTTGTGGTTTAGCCTGGGATAGGGCAGTGTCAAGGCAGGCCATGAGAAATGTATAGTGGAGGAAGTCAGCTTTTGTATGGGATTTCCTCACATGCACTCTGCCACTCAAGTACAGGACCGCATAAATTGCGTCTGGCCATTCATCCAGAAACGGGGATTGCAGGCTTGACTGTGTTGTGGCTGCAGAGAGGCATGAATGTTGCTAGCAGCAGACAGAATTGAGTTGTGGGTATTTACCAATGAATCAGGATCAGAAGAAGTAGTGATGGAGGAGAAGCTAGAACTGAGAGAGTCAGATATAGCAGTTACATCAACAGCATGAGTGTTGCGAACCAGAATTGCGAACGAGGTTAAGGGCTAGCAGAGGAGGGAGTGTGCAAGATAGAAAAAGAGATAAGATGGTGATCTGTGAGGGGAAAAGGGATCAATGGTAAAAAAGGTTTTTGGTAAAGACCAGATCTAGACAGTGACCATCTGTATGGGTAGGTGTATCTCTCGACTGCTGGAGATCAAAGAAGGTGGTTAAATGGAGAAAGTGTGATGGCCAGGACTGGGAAGGGTTATCAATGTGACAACTGAAGTCACCCAGAATATTTGCCAGGCTATCGGAGCATAGGAGAAAAGAGAGCCAAGATTCAAAGTCAGAGAGAAATGTGGCAGGAGATTTATTAGAAGGAGGTCTGTAAACAACAGCTACCCGTACAGTGAGAGTGTGGAACAGTTGCATGCATCTCAAAAGAGGGAAACATTAAGGAAGAAGGTGTAGAGATTAGTTTATAGTGGCAGCAAGGGGAGAGCAGAATGCCTAGTCCTCCCCCACAGCCAGTAGTACGGGGGTATGAGAGAAGGAGAGTCCACCATAAGAGAGAGCTGCCTCGATAGCATTGTCATTCTGAGAGAGCCAGGTCTCAGTTAGGGCAAAGAGCTGAAAAGACTTAGAGCAAAAGACTTCATGAATTAAAGTATATTTGTTAATAACAGAGCGGGCATTAAGAAGTGCACAGGAGAAGGGGAGATGAGCAGAAGGGAGAGTGGGAATTTGAATAAGGTTTGAAAGGTTAGCAGTATTAATTGGTTTGAGCAGAGGGTGTCCATTACATGGGTGAAAGCAGATGAGTATATGGCAGGGACCCAGGTTAGGAGAGATATCACCTGCAGCTAGTAACCGTAGAAGAGAGAGTGAGAGCAGGTGGGAGAAAGATTTGAACATTTTCTGTCTATGTGAAGTAGTAGTTTCAGGAGTTAGATTTTTGAGAAAGCTATTAAAGTATAGGAGCAGCAGTGTGTGGATTGAAGCAGAGAGGGAGATATTGTTATAGAGTAGGGACAGTGACTGGAAATGTAAAGGAAGAAGTTACCATCGGAAGCACAAGGATGAATAATATTAGCAGGACTAATGACATTTTGCCAGTGTATCTTTGGATTGATATAGGTTACTAAATTTGTCTGATCTTCTTACAATAATAGAGGTTATTGTATTGTACAGGGTCACAGTGCAGATGTATTTTAAATTTGTAGTGCAACAATTATCAATGGAAACTGTCTTTGTAAAGCAGAAAGCTGCAGAAAAAAAGGTATAGAGTCCCGGATCCAGAACAAACTGGTTTTCTATAGGAGTGGTTGTACAATGCGCAGTAGTATGGCAGTTGTAAGCAGAATCAGAGCAAGCTGTGTAGATGATGTTTCATTTGCTGGGGTTCCAATACAGATTCCACCTCCATACTTAAAGGCTCATACTCTAAGCCTTCAGACTGTCAGCCTAACAATCCTTCAAGCCTAGCCCCTGCAACTGCAATCCTTCCCCAGAATGGGTCTAAATTTAAGGAGAGGCTGACTAGATAGTTGTGTAAGAGGGAGTGGCAGATCATGCAGATTTAGTTAACAAACGACATCAATTGAGCAGGCATCACAGACAGTTCAGTACGGGGCAGACAGACTGGGGACAAAATTAAACACAGGGGGTGGAAATTTAAGGAAATTAATGGAAAAATTATCCGATAAATCTAGCAGAGCCAGATTTAAATGGGGTTGCAGACTAAGGCACAGCACACAAATGGAAAAACTACCAGATAAATCTAGCAGAGCTGGATTTAAATGGGGTTTAAATAGGAAAATATTGGTTTAAACAATGTCTAGGAAAACAAATACATATTCATCCAAAATGTAACCCTTACTGAGATTTCAGGCATATCTAGGAGAGCAATTGACCATTCTCTCCAATTCTCACCCTCAATGGCCTTCATGCTGAGCCCTGCTTGCCACTGCTTCATTGGCCTTTTTGGATGCATTTTTGCCTGTGACTTTTTCAAATTTCAGCAGATGGTTTCTAGGGCTCCATCTACCCTAGAAAGCATGCAGTAATCTGGAATTCAGAAAGGAAGATGGATAGATGAGGAACTCTGCAGAAAGATAAGCAATAACAAGCAATCATGACAAACAAAATGTAGCTTCATAGAAAATCATTCATTTTCTGCTTGCTGGAGTCACTGACCCCCCCTACAACCAGATATCATTTTAAACTGTGATCTGGCAAGGGTCAAATAGGAAGGCAAATAATTCAAAAGGCATAACACAGTCACTAAAAATAGGCCAATTTATAACATAGTAAGAATTGATTTAATGGGGAAACTTTTAATTTGCGCCAGTGTCCAGGAAGGTCTTGCTGCACTTACTGTGTATGTCATTCGATTCAGTAACCTCTCCATACACTGATTTACTAGATATCTTCTCTCCAACTATTCCATTATTAATATCAGAATTATTGTCTACGCTTGGTGAAATAGTACATTATTGAGTTTATGTTCCAGTTCCTTCTTTCGCCCGCCATTGATAAACTGCTATTCATTCTCTGCAGATTTTTGCCATATTCAGACAGTGAGTATTTGAGAAAGGAAATGAGCCCATAAATTAGGAAATACAAAGCCGCGGATTAAACACCTTGCCTTTTAGAGCGCTATTCTTCCAAGGCTGAAGAATTTTATTTTACAACTCTTGGCATTTGATGGGGCTCTGCTGGCATCTCAGCAGGAAGAGCATAGACAGATACTCCAGGCTAGAATTATTAAATGGTTTTTTAATTCTAATTTTCTCTCTGGTCCTGCAATGTTCCAGGACAAACAAGGACCCGCTGAGCTCTGTGAGTGCTGCATTTCATTTTCTTGAGTGTGATATTGCCATTATGAAATATAGGGCTAGAAATCTGCAGGAGATGTGATATTAGAAATGAGAAAGCAATTGTAGCTAATTATAGCCATTTATGCACCCAGTGAATGTACTGTTTATCCAGTAAAGATATGAACAATTCCATTCCATTCTATGGCTTGGTCAATAATCCCCCTTCAACATCAGAAATCCTCAATATTTCGTACAGAATGCTGATCAAAGTAAATCTTTAGTGCTGGATTTATGGTAGGGAGAGAAGATATTTTGCCCGGGCTTTCAGCCTTAGAAGCAGGTTCCTTGGCCAAAAAAAAACCCCTCAACCTAGATGTATACTGGCCAATTACATTATTGTGTCTATTAATAAGCTGACTTCTGAATATGCTGTAATGTGATGGTACCAGGACTTGATGAATGATCATAAATGGTTTCACCACCAAAATCACCACCAACATCTGTACAAAGAGTTGATTTTTTGGTGTTGGCCAAACCTTATTCACTTTGTAAGCACCAACTAAGCATGTTCCCAGTATAAAATATACTGTGAATTTACAGTGTCTGACTGGGGGCCCAGGGCCCACATAGTTGTCCCACAACCCCCACCCCACCCCAGCCGTCCCCCTCCAATGGTACCCTGTTCTGCACATAATTATTTTCCTTCGATACGCGAGGTGATCAGGGTCAGTAGAGGAGGTCACGGAGTGGCACTGAGAGCAGGCCCGGTCACATTTAGTGTAGATATGCATATTCATGTGCATGTGAAGGGTTTTATGCATATGATCGCCTACACACAAACTACATTATAGGACAGTAACTTTGTACAAGCATGGGATCTGTTATCTGGAAATACGTTATCCAGAAAGCTCCAAATTGTGGCACAGCCATTTCCAATACACTGTATTTTAAACAAATAATTCACATTTAAAAAAATGATTTCCTTTTTCTCTGTAATAATAAAACAGTACTTTATACTTGATCCCAACTAACAAATGATTTATCCTTTTGGAAGCAGAAAAATCCTATTGGGTTTATTTAATTTTCAATGATTCTTAGTAGATTTAACATATGGAGATTCAAATTACAGAAAGACTCCTTATCCTGAAAACTCCAGGTCTTGAGCATTAGAGGTCCTATACCTGTAGTTAACTGCAGCCTCAATCCTAGTGCTAAGCAAATTCTGAAGGAACAGCCATATTGAATCCCTTAGCTCAGTGATCCCCAACCAGTAGCTTGTGAGCAACATGTTGCTCTCCACCCCCTTGGATGTTGTGCTGTCACTACAGCCAGTTATTATATTGTATGTGTTTTGGTATATTCCTTACTCCCCTGCTGTTTAATGTTTGTTAGTTCAGCCCACTAGCTGTTCCTTCCCCTGCTGTTCCTTAGTTTCAGTTTCATTTTAGTCAGTTGGATAGAGCTGCAAAATTACCAGTTCTTACCTATAGAACCTGTTGCTTTTTTGGACATTCTGAACCCCAGAATCTTTGTATTGTACAATATCCCTGGATTAAAGAACCACCGGATTATCAAGCAGTATTTTATCGAGTAAACTCTCTGCCATCAGTATATCTCAGCAAAGTTACGCCGTCCATGCGAGCGAGGGCCTCAGGAAGGGTATCTTCTGCATAAATCGTGTTGGTGACAGAACAGATGTTGCTCTTATGGGCATCAAAACAGGAGCTTATTTTTGAATTCCAATTTTGAAAACAAGTTTTAATTGCATATAAAAAAGTATAGTGCCAGGTACAGTCTCTTGTAGGCTTCCAGTCCACACATGGGCTACCAAATAGCCAATCACAGCCCCTATTTGGCACCCTAAAGGACTTTTTCATGCTTGTGTTGCTCCCCAACTCTTTTTACATTTGAATGTGGCTCACAGGTAAAAAAGGTTGGGGACCCCTGCCCTAGCTCATCTTACACTCCTACAGCTGATCCCTGCCTTTTCTCAGAATTTTCTCTTCTCATGTCATTTTATAGTTTGCATCAGAAAGGCCATATCTGGACTCCTATAGATATGGGCCTATATAATTTATGGGAAGGAATCGAAATGCTTGTGTATGGATGCTGGGTTTTCATTTGGAGGAAATGAACTTGATGGATTTTGTCTATTTTCAACCCAATTTAACTACTGTATGTAACTATGTAACTGAGACAACCAATTGAACTAGATTTAGTAATGTACGTAGAGGAATGTTGGAGAATGAAGAAAAATGTATTAACTCAATGCAGAGTACTAAAATTGATTGAGCACCATGCTTTTACCCACATTTTCTCCTACAATTCCGCCATCCTTGCACACCAAATATTGTTATCCAGAATGCTCAGAATTTATACAAATAATGCAAATCCTTAATCTTTGTGTATATTTCCTTTTTCCGTGTATTAATAAAACAGTACCTTGTACTTCATCCAAACAAAAATATAATTCATCTTTATTGGAGGCAAAACCAGATTATTGGGTTTATTTAATATTTACATGATTTTCTTGTTGACTTAAGGTATTATGATCCAAATTATGGAAATATCCATTATTCTAAAAACCCCAGCCAACCAGCATTCTGGATTACAGGTCCCATACATGTATGCCCACTAATAATTAATTATTGGTGTGGACTCATGGCAAAGCCTACAAGAAATTCTAGGGAACATTACTGAAGGTGCAGATACTTTCTGCATGCCATTTACACACATGCACATACAAAATGCTCCCATTTTTTGCACCTTGCATCACAATTAATAAATGAGGCCAGTGATCTTTTACATGTGGCACTGTCATACCACTTTTAAATGAGCTGCTGCACGGTTCACTGATCAATAACAATACGGTGTTCTGATAAAATGCGGCCGTATAATTGAAGGCAATTTTTTTTCTCTGACTTTAGTCATAATTTAGCAAACTGCAGTATTGATTTGTGCACTTAACATTTCCCACTTGTCAAAAGCATAATAGTATTACAATGCCAGGTAATGTGGTCAGAGAATGCCAAGATTAAGATTAGACAGTGTTATTTGATTTAGCTAATTGGCTAAATATATTCTCTTACATCTGCAGCTTTGGGCATTCCACACTAATAAGGTATGATATTAATTTTCATTAAAACCCTGAAAGAGCTGGCAAAACATTTTTTCCTCCAAGGGTTGTTTTTCTTTTTAATCACGCTGTTTGTATTCCTCACTGACAATTCAAAAGGGTCAGTTCAAATTTTATTTTAAGTAAATGTTTTCAGTGCATTTCTAGATATTTCTATTCATTAAAGGCTAGAAGAGATGAGATTAAGTGTATTATGTGGAACATTTTTTGAGAAACTGAGCTCCAGGAAGCAACTGAAATGGTTTTGTTTTTTGAAGGGAATCCTTGACACTAGGTTAGTAAGTCTTTCAAGCAAGTGGTTATTGGGGTTCAAAGGGGGACAGAGTGGACAGCACAGTAGGCCAGTACTGATTGAAGTCAGATGGGGCAGCAAAGAACAGGAAGAAAAAAGAGCAGGACAGGATGGCTGTAGAACAGGACAAATACTATGGCAAGACACAAGTATCAAGAGCCAGGGTCAGGCTGTATATTAAATGATAAGTGCTGTGGAAGGGTTTATATAGAGAGGACTTCACTGTGAGATGCACAACCTGACTAGTTTACAAGGGTGATTTTAATAATATTTACAGCCTTACAACTAAAATGTCAGGTTCTTTATACAATTTGTCTTTGTCATGAATGCCACCTGAAGCCTTAGCAGGAGATCCGGGTGGCGTGTCTATCCTCTCCGGCGTCGCTCTCAAAATGGTGTCGCCCATGGCCGCCACATGGGTAGCTGCGCCGCTGTGTGCATGACATCACTTCACCAAGACGGACGCACAGCATGTCCATCAAGACACCTGCACTGATTTTTGGAGCCAAATTCACTTTAAAACGACACAATGGTGCCCAAGTATAGGTTTTTGTTTTTTAACATTCCTGGGTGCTCTAAATCTAAACTGTTGATTCCTGGACTTTGAACCCTTGCCTGAACTTTGACATTGAACTCATTCTGCTTGCCTTTTGAACCCTAGCCTGGACTTTGACCTCGATAACATTTGAACCCTTATCTGTACCTTGTTTCTGAACTTTAACCCTACAGCTTCCTCCTTGGTCCTGACAACTCCCCCGAGGAGCCGATAGGCCCCTCTAACATTATACTTGGGCCATGGACCCTACTGAGGAAGCAGAATACTTTTGGCCTTGCTCTTGCAGCCATTCTGGACAAGTTATCTGCTCTTTCTCTGGCTCCACCATCCGATTAGGCTCCGCCTCTGATGTCTTCTTCACACACCTCCGAGCCGCTTATCCTGGTGCCTCCTCTCTACGGTGGTGATCCTCAGGCTTGCAGAGGGTTCCTGAATCAATGCGAAATTCAGTTCAAGCTGCTACCTAATCAGTTTGCTTCAGAACGCGCTAATGTGGCATACATTATTACCCACCTCACTGGAAAAGCCTTAGAGTGGGCATCTCCTCTGTGGGAGAAGCCGGATTCCCTGATTGACAATTCCAAGGCCTTTATCCAGTTGCAGAGTTGCCATCCTCAAAAGGGAATACTGTCATTTGGGTAGTGATTGATTGCTTCAGCAAGATGGCACACTTTATCCTCTTGCAAAACTACCCTCTGCGTTGGAGTTGTCCCAGCTCTTTTATCCAGTATATTTTCCAGCTGCATGGCTTCCCAGTTCTCTCCAGTTCTCCTCTGCCTATCACCCTCAAACTAATGGGACAGTGGAGCAATTGAACCAAGACCTGGAACAATTTCTAAGAAACCATGTCTCCCTCTGTCAGGACTATTGGTCCGATCTCCTCCCATGGGCGAAATTCGGTCATAATAATGCCTCCTTTTTTTTGTCGGTGTACGGTCAGCATCCACAGACATTTCCTCAAGACTACCTACTGTCTGACGTCCCAGCCACTGATGATCAAGTGGCCTCTATGTCTGCTATCTGGGCTGCAACTAAGTCTAACTAACAAAAAAAGCACTTTGGTGCATAAGACTTTTTCTGACTGTAGAAGGATATCCCCTCCACCATATAAAGTTTGGCTCTCTTCCAGGGAACATTAATCTGAAGATTCCTTCTCCCAAGCTGGGTCCAAAATGCATCGGTTCTTTTTCCATCTCTGAGATCATCAACCCTCTGGCTGTTCAACTACAACTTCCTCCAGAGATGCAAATTCCCAATATATTCCATGTCTCCTTGGTAAAACCAGCAATCTCCAATCGCTTCTTTTCTGATCGGTCTCCTCATTCTGCTTTCTCTGTGGGCAGCCAACAAGAATATGAAGTGGAGTAGATCTTAGATTCTAGACTTTCCAGGGGATCTCTCCAGTATCTCATCCAGTGGAAAGGCTTTGACCCTGAAGAATGCTCTTGGGAGAAACACTCCGATGTTAATGCTCCCCACCTCGTGAGAGAATTCTACACTAAGTTTCCCAGAAACCCAGACTTGGTGGTCCAGTGGCCTCCCGTGGGGAGGGGAGTACTTTCACGAACGCCGCCTGGAGCCTTACCAGGAACCACAGCATGTCTGTCGCGATGCCTACACCGGTTTTTGGCGTCAAACTCACTTTAAAAGGACACTTAGGATGCCACAATGGTGCCCAAGTATAGGTTTTTGTATGTTAACACTCCTGGGTGTTTGAACTCTTGCATGAACTTTGAGCTTGAACCCATTCTGTATTCACTGCATCTATCACCCACATTTCCAAATAGCCTTAAGGAGTTGCTTAACAGTGTGCAAATAATATAATTATTATATAATAATAATATAATTGTAAGAGGGAAATCCAATTAATTTGTGTTATATTTTTAAAGCCAGTTTGTAGGAAAGTAATTTTATTGTGTTCAACCCTGACTGTGTTTGATGTATCTTGCCCTTTGATAAATAACCTCTGACATTTTCCTTGGCTGGGTGCCCTGATAAGAAGTCTGTCTCTGCTTTGTCTTGGCAGAAAATGTGTGAGCTTAGAATGTAGCTGGTAAGTAAATTAAAATGGAAGATGAGCTCATGAATTGTGTGTAAGTATTTCTGAATGGTTAGTCTGTATGGTATCTTGTAGGATAAATGTCCTTAGTGGTATTAATTACCATTAGAATAACATGACTAAAGACAAGTTTTTGGCATGTTAAGAATTTGCTTTAATATTCACAGAGATAAATTACAAAGTTTTAAAGGAGAACTTAACCCACCTAAAGGGAAAGGCCCCATACAATGTCCCCTCTCTGCTTCCTTCCTGCATAGACCATTACTGCATAAAGTGCCCCTAAATGTGACACTGACTTAATTGTGCAGAGTAGGGCATCAGATTTCATAGGCGCCACCTTCAGATCCTCTTCTTTCCCTTTGACAATTTATGGAGCTTTTGTGGAGCATGCGCAGTTGGCAGGAATACCAGTTTGGCTCCAACTGCACATGCGCCAAATAGCTCAGTGCCGGCGGTCCCTTTACAAAGAAAATGGAAGATGCTGAATATATTGCCCATGAGCTCTGTTGTGCTACTCTGCATGAATAAGTTAGCGTTACAGGGATACTTTTTACAGTGATGGGCTATGCAAGGAGGAAGCAGGGAGTGCAATGGAGTGTCGTGGATTGGCCTTTCCTTTTGGGGGGTTAGTTCTCTTTTAAAGCATGTGCAGAATGTAACTCACATTTTCATAATCTATGGTCATTGATCTATTTTTCAGAAATTGTCATGACATTCGGAGCATGCATAGTTGTTTGGGACCGGAAGTTTACTCCAACTGCGCATTTGTTGAAACTCCGCTTTGTTTCCGAAGTTTAACGAAGAAAAGAAGATGGCTGCCGTGAACTCCCGAGGACAGAATCTGCACAGAGGGGTAAGTAAAAAGTTAGGATCAATTGCCCTGGGGGGCAGCCAGGCTGGGGGGGGGAGGAGGAAGAAGGGGAGTCTATACCAAAGTACCCTCACTTCTCAAAATTTACAAAAAATCTAAGTTCACTTAGAGAAATGTTGTGAATATTCTCCTGGTGTAAATGTATTTCCCCATACAATAGTAGCGGGGAAATTTGTTTTCCATGGAGAATTCTCGCCATGGAAAAAAGTAGAATGGAACAGGCAATGTAGATTGCAATTTAAGAGTGGCTGTTCTTTATAATTCTATTATAATTGTCAGCCAGAACGTATACATTTATCTAATAACTGGTATTACAAAAGCTGACCATTTATTATGGTTACCAAACAATAGGATCTTTGATCAATTTGGCCTCCTTCAGTACATGCTGGACCAAACTTGGCTGATCAAAGAAGATCTCTGCACTTCCATAGAGAAAAAACCATGTAGTCCTCAGCCGAAAGGAGTTTCGAACCTACCATTACTGGAAGCAGCTAACAGTATTATATGGGCATAATGATAATATAAGGATATCACTTAATCCATCTATTTATAAGGGGTTATTTTTCCTATTTTGCATTTATCTCTTGGTTGTAGATTTTCTTCCAGTTATTTATTCTCCTATGAATAACTTCACGTTCAACATATTCTGAGTGATTATTTATGGAGGGGCAGTGCTTCTTTCAGTACACATTTCACTCATGTCTAGTTATTCTGTGTGTTCATGGTTTATTACTATGTAACTGTAAGGCCCGAAGGCTCCGGAGTTAATAGCGGAGGAAACACCAGTCCAATATAGTTTGCGGTGCAGGTAGGGATCAGGAGAAAATCGTAGTCAGAGTCCAAGCAAGTAGTCAGTACAGGCAGCGACAGTTCAGCAATTCAAGGTCATTCACAGGAAACACAGGAAAAGTTGTATAACAGCGCACCCAGGAACAAGGTAAATGACCTATAATTGGGCAAAGGCACAGGGTTGAAGGCTTCCTTAAATAGGCCAGAGTTTGGCGCCAAATGGACGCAGGTGTGTTGACATCATGATGCGGATGCACATTCGTTTTGACGCACGCGACCGTTCGGACATGCACGCCCGTTCGGATGCGCGCGACCGCGAGGACATACCATCCAGACAAATCCTTACAGTAACTTCAATAGCTTGACAAATGCTTATTTATTTTTGGTGCCTCATCTCCCATATGCTATGCTTTATTTGGCCAGAATAATTAAATACTGTATGCATGATAATGAGCAAGCCCAGGATTTGGGTTTTCTTCAAAATGACCTCTTTAGTTTGCACTCCATTAAACAAGGTTACATGTCTGGGTGCAGGAGTCTGTAGATTATAAAACATCATATCACAACACACTCACAGGTCTTTGGTGATGAACAAAGAAATATGTTTATTAAGATTAGTGATGGACGAAACTCCCGCGTTTCGCTTCGCCGAAAAATTCTCGAATTTCCAGAGAATTGACGTGTGACTCGTTTTTGTTGGCGAATTTTTCGGCGGCAAATTTTTGCTGCCTTTTCGTGAATTTATTCGCCAGCGGCGAATCGCGGGAATTCGCTGAGAATTCACCCCTGGCGAATAAATTCGCCCATCACTAATTAAGATCCTTGATAAAGGTGTCCGTTGAGACCGAAATGTTGGTTCAATAAACATATTTCTTTGTTCATCACCAAAGACCTGTGAGTGTGTTGTGATATGATCCATGACCAAAGACCTGTAATTGCAATGTAATTTGATGTTTTATAACCGAAACTCGTTGATGTAGGGGGAGTTTGTAAAATTTTAATACAATTACTGTATACTATATTCATGAGTGCTCTTAATGCTTCCTGATGTATGGCTTTAATGAGGAGCACCCAGAAATCGATAGTTTTACTGTATATATATATATATATATATATATATATATATATATATATATATATATATATATACATACAGCCAAAACTATTCATTCCTGGGTGCTCCTCATTATACATATAACTAGGTGCACTCAGATGGCCATGGTGATGCCTAGGTGCTGGAACAAAAATTCAAACATCCGCACACATAGGTCTTGACAAGTGAAAAAAAGCTGGTAGATTTATTTCAATGTTTCGGCTTACAAACTCAAGCTGTCATCAGGAAGAGCAGAGCCTAAAGTGAACATGAAGTTATATACACACACAAGATTCAAAAATGGCGCCATAACCATGCCAGTGACATCACAAAAAGTAGGTGTGGTTACAGTACTGAGTGCAGAGTGCATCAGTGATAGTGTCATGAAGCTGAGCCAATCGTGTGCATTGTATCAGTGGTAGTGTCATAGGAGTGCACCAATCACGTGTAGGTGAATACTACAGTCACTCCCAATGCTAATTAAACACCCAGTATCAAATTACATGATTGTTGTGACAGGGAATCAAAGGATCTCCCTACGATCGTATTATAAGATCAGGAAGTATCACCCTCACTTACCTCCGTGGTGGGGGCTGACAGTAGGGTTGCCACCTTTCCCTGCTGCTGAAGCCGCGCAGGGGGGTGGTCCCGTGACGTCACGGGGCGGTCCCGTGACGTCAGTGGGCAGTCCCGTGACGTCAGTGGGCGGTCCCATGACGTCACGGGGCGGAGCTATGACACCGCGATCGCCGATTGGCCGATCGCGGCGTCAATCAAGCTAATCCCGCCCGGTTTTCCTTATATGGAAAACCGGGCAGGAGGAATTGAACCGGGCAGCCCTTCAAAATACCGGGCTGTCCGGTTCAAAACCGGACAGGTGGCAACCCTAGCTGACAGCCAAATTACCTTTGCCATGTGTCGCCTCCAATGCAGGTACGGAGGAAACGTACTAAGTGCAGGACCTATTACCTGTTTCCAATATCATTAAGCCTTTCAAGTTGCCTTGTGCGATCTGTACCAATTGCTGTACCACACAAATTTACCCCCACACTATACTGACCTTTGCGGCATACGACAGCACAAACGAGACTTCTTCCTGTTAAAGGTCGCAACCAATCAGGGTCAGTACGGACCCAACTTTTGCCAGAATGTCAAACCGCTCCCACTGCTCAGCAATAGGAGAGACCTCTACTCATTCAGCACTCCGACCTGTGCGGTGTTCACTGTGTACGCTATAAGTGCACACTTGTCACATTCGAGTCCAGTGCTGAAAAGACCAATGTATAGTCTATGCTTGAAGGGGGTGGAGTAATCAGGACCTCCTATCTGATGGGCAGCGCTAAAGGCGAATAGGCTATAACTGTTCCCAGTCTTACATCATTACAGGTCCTGCCTTACGTAACCCGAAACCCTGTCTGGGGCCGGCGTTCGACTATGGCTGAACTACACCTCACCACGGAGCAGAAAAAAATCCTGTGAAGATGGAAAAAAGAACAATTACCATAACATAACCAATCACTAAGATTCTTCTGTAACACTGTATACATTAATATGACACGCTCAATTAGCTTATCCTTCTTAGTCACTGTGTAGCATCAGTCTTATTTGTGGAACTAAGCATTGTCTCATACCATAAGTTCATTATTGGTGATAATTTTCAACGCATCCTATGGATCATGACACAGTGTTCAATAATAACAAATAAAAAATAATGAAAAGAAAAGAACCAAAAATAGTCAAAAACATTATGGTTACATTATGGTAATTGTTCTTTTAGATAGTAGATAGATCCAGACAGCAACATTAACATTTTGGAAGCTTCCAATGCCTTTATTACTCCATAAATGTCTGGATGTTTTCCAATCACATGACATGCATAGTACAGTGTCGGACTGGAATGCTAGGGGCCCACCAGAAAACCTTAGACCAGGGGCCCACCAGAAAACCTTAGACCAGGGGCCCACCAGAAAACCTTAGACCAGGGGCCCACCAGAAAACCTTAGACCAGGGGCCCAACTTTCTAAACTATTATTCCTTCTGTCCTCACTTAACCTCGTTATTCTCCTATTTTTTTAGATCTACTTACTATACTCTATCCTTCCATTATTAAGCCTCTTTTTCCACATAAAGAAATAGGGAATGAACATGAAATAGGCCAAATTGTTAGAAGCAAGAGTTCCCACTGACACCTGGGTCCACCGGGAGTTTTCCTGGTATCCCTGGTGGGCCAGTCCGACACTGGCATAGTATACTGAAAAAAGTATGCATCATTATAGTCTAAGAACCAATACATATAAATATAAAATGAAAGAAAATAGAGGAGAAAAAAATTAAAGAAAAGCGTACAAGTTGTAATCCTTGTTCAACACATTTTTTTTTTGTAATCAGTATTTTTTAGTTGATGGTAACTAAGCTGCATGGATCCATACTGGCGGTAAAACAATCCATTTGGGTTTATTCAACGTTTAAATAATTTTTTAGTAGGCTTAAAGTATGGAGATTCAAATGAAAAGAATATCCCATATTTGGAAAACCTAGGGTCCCTTTCAGTCTGGATCATAGGTCCCATACCTGTATTTTTTTTCTACAAAAGCTAAAGTAACACTCCACCAACACCCATAATGTTCAGCATCCATAATAGTTCGCTGGTACCATTAGATCATTTTGATATCATATCCCTTGGTGCAGTACTTAACTCCAGTGCACGTGTGATTCTGCCATGAGGCAAAACTCATCTCAGGTACATAACAAGTTACCAGGGGCAGGAAGGAGCTCTTGGTAACTTAAAGGACCAGTAACATAAAAAAAAATTTAAAAAAAAATGTATAGTATGTATAGTATAAATTGAAAAAAAAACCCACCAAGACAAATTAAACTTTAAAATTGCAAAGCCTTTATTAAGAAATAACTTACAGTACTGATACTCTGCTTGTGCTCCTCTTCAGAAAAGGTGACACCTATAAGGAAGGCAGGGAGGAGAAATCAAGCACCACACAATGGATTGCCCAATCACCTGTTCTGAAGAGGAGCGCAAGCACAATTTCGGTAAGTTATTTCTTAAGAAAGACTTTTGCAATTTTAAAGTTGAATATGTCTTGGTGTTTTATTCCTTTAAAGAACCAACATTCTGGTGCAGAGAGTATAGAGTGAAGTATGCTGAAAGCAAATGCAGAAAACAGAGATCTAGAGGAAAGTAATTTCTTCCTAGGCAAATCCACCCATGATTGTTAAGACTAAGGGGTCCATTTTCAGATTTTGATTTTTTTTTCCACGATTCTCTAACAATTTGTGGGTTTTCCCATTTTTATTAAAAGCTCTAAAAATTTATTTTAGATGTAGGAAGTATAAAAACCACAAAAAACCTCTAATACTATACAAAACTCAAGTAAACGTTTTTGATGTCCTATAGAAGTCAGTGGGAGCTGCGCTGATCTTTTTGGACTGTTTTAAATGTTTGGACTTTTAGAGGTTTTCATTTTTTTGCTAGGAATGGTCAGAAAAACTAAAATTTAAGAGGGTTTATTCATTAGTGCATCATTCAGCGTGATTTTCAATTTGTACTTTTTTTTATTCAAAGTTTTTTATAAACGTCATGACATTTGTAGTTTTAAAGAAAGTGGGTTTAATGTGATTTCAAAAACCACTAAAATCCTACATTTGATACGTAGGCCCCCAACGATCTATTGAAGCTTTAGACACATCTCTATTGATTACATGATTTAAAAATTTTATTAGGTCCATAGATATAACAGACTGTCAGACATACAGTAGGTAAAACTGTTATTATACTGGCATTTATTTAAAAAGGGTATATGTATATTGTAGAAAACTATAACATCATAACACATATTAAAAGAGTTTCAATGCAATTAAAGGGTATAGAGGAGCTCTGTTATGAAGAAATAATGGGCAGTCTGTCATCCTTTATTATACAAAAGGGAAGCTGAAAATGCAATAAGATGACAGACTGCTATTATACCGTAAAACAGGTAAAAAGCAAGTTTTTAAGTCAACAGATTTCTATGTTTTGCCTCTCATTAAACACAATGCAAACATGCATCTAGAAAAAAAGCTTCCTATGTATTTTTTTAAATATTCTCTCAAAAGGGAGTAAGTTTAAAAAATTCATGGATTATTCACATGGGCTACAATTTCAAAATAAATTCCTTCCGTTTTGTGTCATTTCACATTTTATGTTGGCGAGGGGGGGAAAGGATAAGGTGCTGCCATAGATATAAAAATAAAGAGAGAGGCTGAACAGCTGGAAGCGTTAGGGGTGTAGCCAGGTATGAAAATGAATGCCAGATGCCCCAAGTGTTTATTACAATGTGCCTTGCACTGTTTTGGGAATAAGTAATAATGAAAGGTGACTGACACAGCAATGGATAATGTGCCCATTTACTGACAAGTTCTCTAAAGACTTAGGTGTGAAACTCCATTCATAATCCATTCCATAATCAATGCAATATTATTTCGACCAGCAGCATGGCAGTTAAGCCACAGTTTAAACTGTGGGGAACGGAGATTTAATCATTTGCACCATGGACAAAATAAAATTGCTTGGTCTCCAACTCAAGCTAAACATTTGCATTTAAAAGACTTCTCTTTGGGCTAATGAGATTTTGAAGCCACCTGAAGGCTCCAAGATGCAAGAAAACATTTATCATGCTTTAACAAATCCAAATATTGCAGCAAACCCTTACAACAAACTGTCTGCCTACAAATGAAAATGGAAAAAAAGTTAATCTGTTCACTAACCTAGCATTAAGATGTACAGTCCCTCGTATCATGGGTAGTGAGATGAGAGAACTCCGTCCTTCATAAGCTGTATGGATAGGCACATTGTGCTTGCAAAGCTTTCAAGGTAAAAAGAAGAACAGAACTTTCTATTATTTTAGAGCTTTGACTCATTCTTGGGTTTGAAAGAAAGGTCAGTGCTAAGAAGCAAAGCTGCTGAAAAGGGTGGCCATGAATTTAAATGGATGGAGCTGCAGGATTCCTTGACATGGAGAATTAGTTTGACAACACACTGAATAACAACCTGAGATATTCATTCTTAGGTTGGGTCCTAAGAGCTTTTAGCACAGAATAGGGTGAAAAAAATCCTTTTATCAGCCTTTACAGATTGACATACAATAATAGTTAATTAAACTGACAAGTGGTTTTATTCAGCTTCTTGACCTTGTACTTTCTAAAGCCTCCACCCCCATGCTCCCCCATTTCATACAAATCATAATTGAAATTCTATTTGGCACAGGAAGAAAAAAAAAAAAAAAAAAAAAAAAACAACATAAAAATAACTTTAATTAAATGCAAAATGATGTGCAAAACATAATTTTGCTTTGTGATGTTTCGCAAATATTTGAAGCGTAAGTGTGAATGTGCTCATTGCTGGAGCTTGTTATAATAATGGCTGATTATCTGACACATTGCACTGAATAAATATAAGACACTCAGCTGTGGGAGTGATATAGATCTGAAATCTAAACATATATGTAGGCATGAAATACAAATAAGCTTTTTGGCACAATAGATAAAAAAACACCCAATGTCCATTATGGTTAAAAGTATACTGGCTCAAATAGATTCTAAAGTTACCTCCATTGCATTAACTTATAATGAGGATATATCCGTGGATACTAAAAATGTATTAAATAGACATAGTAAGCTATACTATGCATAGCAGGGTTCAATAAAACCAACAAATAAAATAATACAATAGAGAACTATACAATAACGGCCTTGAACTGATGAAGCAGAAGCCAGCTAGCAAGGACCATCAAACAAAAAACACAATTTAGAGGGAAGGAAAGATGCCAAAATAAAAAATTGACAGGTATAACTGCAAAGGAAAAGCCTCAGTGTTAAAGCGATAACTACAAGCATAATTAACTCTGTGTCAAAACATCAGCATCATGCCATGTGCAATGCAGAACCCCAGAAAATACCCACTGTCTGGAAGACCCACACAAGTAAAGATGCTCTGGTGTTGCAATTGACAGTCAGCTGTGCCCAAAAACACCAACATCTCAAGACAGCCTAGCCTTTTGCTCTAGCTATTTTAAAAGCAAAATCATCTTCAGCTAAGATTCTCTGTGCCTAAATAATTCCCTGTTCCTTGTCAGAGACATCTTGGATGCTTCGTAGGGCATTGTTCATCTATTATGCAATCTCCTGAGGCTTTCTCTCTGGCCACTTTAGTAACCAGGCACCTAATTCAAATAGGAGCCTTAAGCTGGCCATAGACGTGCAGATTTAGTCTTTGTATCAGAACGTGACATCTTCCGACCCACCACTAACCATTCAGATCAATTAAAGTAGTAAAAATAGCAAAGGGAACAAATCAGACGATATCCTGCCAGTGAAAGCAATCTTACCAAAGTTATGTCCTACAAATTCTAATGACAAGCTCCCTTTGATATCAGAGATATTGTTAGCCAACAGAAATCTTTGAATCTGTCCTATCAACCAAATGAACGATCTCCACCGCCTGACAAATGCTGGGGACCTCCACACATGGTCTGAATCGAGGATTCATGCGATTATATCTGCACGTCTATGGCCACCTTTATATAGTAAGGTGCAGTCGGTCATTCCCAAAAACTGTCTCCATGATCTAGGACAGTAGATCAGTATGGTATTTCTGATACACATCTGATATCACATGACATCACTAAGCCCTTATTAGAACTGATGACATCCTTTTATAGTTTATTCTTTATTCCTGTATATTATAAACACCATGATGCAGTAATTTTACAAAGTATATGCAACCAAAAATATAAATGCCTGATATTGCATGGTGACTACTACAAAGACCCTTTAAATCCAGTTATCTCTGTTACATTGCTGCCCCTTCTCATTATGCCTTCACCTGCATTTCTAAACATCCATGCTTGTTATCTGTGCTTTTGCAGTGCAATTTCACCACCTTGGAGATAACAATGAAACTTCCATTTTTTTAATTATGTGCTGCCTCCTAAGCCATGGATGGGGGGTGGGGTGATTTATCATTTCACTCTAATAGCCATAGCAACCATTTGGATTGAGCACTTTAATGTCACGTTGGACCTTCTTCAATAGAAAACAAAAATGTAAACAAAAAAATGTGCGATTTATCAGCTGGCATAAGTGTAATTCTTTTTCTCTTTTGAAAGTATAGAAGTGATTGGTCAATGTTTCTGCCTTGTCTTTATTTCCATCATTGGTGTTTTTTTTCCTCTGCCCTATTCCATTTAATTATTTGTCTTTATTTCGTTCTCCCTATAAGCATGCCAACAGCTGAAGATATTTAGCTGGAGTCCGCCAATGGCACCGAACACCTGTTTTTCCTTTATATGTAACAAGCACCTGGCTGGCAAGAGAACGCTTTCTTTAAAAAATTGGAGGATAAAGGAACCTGGCAGGATTTCTTCAGATCCAATGTGATATGTTCACTTTTTTATGAACTTGTATTGTTGAAAAGAGTATGGCTTTGTTTGCAAAGCGGCAGTAAGAATATGCATAGCCCCTAGGTACAGCGGGTCTGGTGGGTGAGGTGCAGTTATTAAATGCATAAAATTGTGGATTTAATTTAAAAATAATTTGTACCTTCTGGTAATTGCTGCTGAGTTGCAATTTCGGATAACTTACTTAGCAATCATGTAATGTGCATTTAATTAGAGAGCAAAAAAGAGGTCTTTTTATTATCAGGACAAAATGTACAGGTATGGAGATCTATGTACTTACAGAAGATAACTCATGGAAAAACACAGGCTTGAAATCTTTAAAAAAAAAATTTTTTAACAAATTATATATTCCTGTATTGAAGAGGGGTGACTGTAGGTGGGAGTTTTTTTTAATTATTGTTTTAAAATTGAGTAGAAAATCATTATGGTAAACTCAATAATTGGTTTGGCTACAGAAAAATAACCACATGCAGCAGGGCAACTTGGGACCGTGGGACTACTTATCTGCAGGATTTAATTTGAGGCCAATATTATCCTGCTGCTGCATTACCTGTTTACAGCTGTGGGGTGTATCTCATTGAACTATTAAATTAATAATATTCTATATTATTAGATAAGTATGTTAATATATTTAGGGGGTTATTTACTAAACTTCGGTCTGGTTTTTTGGGGCAAGATTTTTTGAGGTTTATTAAAGCCTGATGCTGGAAAAAGCCTGAATCTCAGACCTGCCAAACTTTTGTATAAGTCGATGGTAGAGGTCCCAGTCCTATTTTGGAATTTCTGTGGTCTGCACTGGAATTAGTTTGAAAATTTGACCATTTCTGACTTTTCAGAAATCCTAAAAATTCTGACTTTTTGGGGGAAAGCCCCCAAAAAATTGAGTGAAAAGTGAAGAAACGCCAAAAAAATTGTATGATTTGAGCTTTCACTTGTTTTTGCTGAGTTTTTACCTGAACTGATTAAAGAGCACCAATCATAGCCAAAATCAAACACATATTAACAACCTGACCAGTACAACCTAAACAT
>CM044437.1:134440694-134464335 GCA_024363595.1 Xenopus borealis
ATTGAAAAAATCTATGGAATCAATCGATTCGAACGATTAATCGATCGATCAAATTTTTCCTATTCGATCGTTCGACCAATGGAATTGCAGTAAAATCTTTCAAATTCAATATTCGAATTCGAAGGATTTTACTTCACATACTATTCCCATGGTCAAATTTTGAGTTTAAAAAAGTAGTAAATCTGCCCGTTAATTTTATCCAAATAATAGAAATTTTTAAAAATGTTTTCAATAATGCTTTTTATATTTTGATTTTTGAATAACTTTCAAGACATTTGTGGTTTTATAGAAACAGAGTTTAACTGTGGTTTCAAAAAGCTCTATCACTAAAATTCGACCTTCAATAAATGGGGTTACGATATGCAGTATCTGAAGAAGCCGCTCTGATATATGGTGAAACATTTTCAAGAAAACTGAGAAATATTAATACATATCAATACTTCTTCTCAGTCCTTGAAAGCTTATCTTAACTTCCAATATTCTGAGTGAAACATGTGTAATGTCTCACTGTCCTCTAAGCAAAACAATAACTGGCTTCATTTGAAGGAGAATTAACTTCCTCTAGAAGAAGAAAAAGAACTTGCTTCCTCCAAAAGAACAAGCAGAACTTGTTTCATACAGAAGAAGAACTGACTTCCTCAAGAAGAAAAAAAAGATGAACTGACTTCCTCCTCCTCGAAAAGAAGAAAAGGCCTACTCCAGAAGAAAAAAAAAGCAGAACCTATGAATCTGGTACCAAGTGAGCAAATCGTATACCTTTATTTAAAAAAAAATGTGTGGCACTTTATTAAGATGTTCTCCATCTGTATCTTGAATTTTAAGAAATGAGGTTACATGCTTAAATATTGAATGACAACATACAGATTAAGAAACTTTACTTTGACATTTAACTCAGTGGCTTTCCATGCCTCACTTTGTTAATCCACTTAAAAAGATCATTATCATACATTTTATTAATGTTTCTGTTTGGACTTCGCTTTCACCCAGCATCCCAGAATGTTTACAAAATTAAAATGATCTGCTTTGGGAATTTCTTGTTTAAATGTGCAGTCCCCCTGCCACCATTTTTGAGCTCTGATTTATTCACCAAGATCAGCTTATTGATGATGGTGATGGGGGAATCTACCTGTTTTGCTTCAGTAAAAATATGCAAAACAGGGAAAATTCGCCAAAATGCATTGAAGTTTATGGGCGTAATCTCTAAATTGATATAATATGGTTATATGATGTCAATGAGTGAGCACAATGCTTGGGTCAAACAGCATTAAGCAATAAATCAAAGACAAAAAATGCATGTTTACTTACTTCAGGCATTTAATTGTGCAAATTCACCAAATTAATTAAAAATCAAAAATTTACATACCACATGGCAGCATCTCACCCTCTGTCTCCAAACCTCATGTAAGCCACACCCTACTGATGCATTTTGCATCATTGGGTGTTTCATCAGTGGGTAAACTTTTTTTCCTGTGATTTTTTTTCACCCATTGGAGACTATGGGCATTTTTGTGGTGAAACTAGTGGAAAGTTTTCACTACATATTGACTGGAATTCCAAGCCAGGTTATCACTTTAGAACCAATGATTCATTGAGGTTATTAATATAGATAATGTTCATCTGACTACTCTAAAGCTCGAATGAATGGTATCTGCCACCAACAGATATTAATAAAAAGCAAAACAGAGAGAGAAATAAGAATGGAATGGCAGGAGCTGGAGCTGGAGAGCATGTGACTGGACAGAAAAGATTAAAAAACTAACACTGATTTCATGACATTTTGGTTTTAGGTTTCCATGTAGACCTCAGATACTACAGATGAACCACACTGCTGTGTATCAATATGTATTTCTTCTTCTTGTTGTGTCTTCTAATACAGCATATATTTATAGACCCACATGGAGGCAGCATGTATTTTGCAATTTGTACCTTCCCTTATTTTCACCTACAGCCCATAGACATAGTTAAAATGTAGAGCCAATGGCAACATGTGCCAAAACTACATACAACTTGGATGGAATGTGGACTAACCCTGACCTTCACTTGCTAGAGGCATGAGTTAAGAGATTGCTTGCATTTGTGTGAGCTTTTAACTGTAACAAAAATATGGTTAAATAATAATTGTTCTGTCTCTACTGAAGTACTTTTATGTGTGGTTTATACCCTTCAACCTTTCCTCTTAACAAAGTGATAAACCATGAAGAGGCAATACCATTCAACTGTTTGAAACATCAAACTTATTTTCATTGGGAATTGTTGTGAATATACAATTGATAAATGTATGTCCTCACATGCCATTCATGTTTTTCATTTGAATATTCTGCCTGAAGTTATCTTTACAAAACATATCATGGGTTGGTTGCTATGGGTTACTGTCCAGGAGCATATTTGCCCAGGTATAGCAAACATTGTATGGTTGTAAGCTATCATGATCAATTGTTTCTGCCCATCATATTTATATATTACCTTATTGGGCTTAGAAATAATGATACTTAATTGCTTAATTAACTTAACAACCACACGCTGGAAGACACAGCTGCATCCAATATACTCAGTATGTCTCTTAAATGTTTATTATGATAGTTACCTGAATATCAGGAAAACCCAGACCTGATTGTTGCTAACTAGATCCAAACATTTATTTAGTTATCAGATAATACTATATCATAGTCCTATTGTTCATTCCCAGCATTCAGAACAGCTCTCGCCATCCTCACAAGTCCCATTTGTCTGGGGAGCACTGATATATATACACTACAAATATGGAAAGACAAACTATATAGATGAACACACACATCTTCCAGACAAAAATAAATGTTCTCCCTAAGAGCCAGCAGGAACAGAACCAGAATAGAGAAAGAATAAATTACTGTGCTGGTCAAAAGTCCATACTTGTTAGATAACAATGAAACCAAAGTTTTTATACTCAGTGCTATTCTCTAATTCTCCAGAAAGAAATAATAAGGGCACTTTTAAGAGAAAAAGAGAAATAGAATTTATGTGGCTTCTGTTATAGGGGCACCAATTAAATTGGAAAGTAAATTTAGTGAAAGTATTCCAAAAGAAACAGATAAGGCCTGAGATTTAAGCTATGGATTTGTTGTACACCAGCTTAGGTCACCATGCTAGATCTACAGGGTATATATTTAAATGCCTGAAGAGCCTCTTTAAAGCTTTTTAGATACTCAGGTATGAAGGTTGTCTCCATGACAATATTGTGTATGCAAAGTAAAGAAGAATCTAAATAAACCATATGTATATCTTGTTGCAAAGTCACGAAGCAAAGCAAAGATGCAAAAATACTAAATTGTTAATCTTTTAGAAAAATGCATTAAATAAGATGAGTTGACCTTGCTATGCCATCTTAATCTGACTGCCCCCACTTATACTGGCCTTATATAATATATAAATCTGCCCTACAGCCTAACTGAAACTCCCAGGGCAAAGTACAGTAAGGCACCTATATAAATTTCCAATAGGACACAGCAAGGGTGCCTCCTCTCACCCTTACGATATGCCCTTAGCATTGACCAATTAGCAGCTACTATTAGGAATAATCCTAATATTAATGGAATTTCACTTGACTTTTCCCATTATGAAATCACACTTTTTGTAGACACTGTTATATTGACTTTGACCAACTCCTCAATTTAAATTCCCAATCTACATGAGACTATTCAGAAATTTAGACTTTTATTGAGTTATAAACTCAATTTGAACTGTAGTTTTTTGCATGTGGTTTCATTCTAAATAAGCTTCTTCTTATTGTTATATATATTGATGCTTCACCTATGTTTGGACTTATTATGGTGCCAATTGCCCTGGGTGTTTGACAAGTGATTGCTGATGTAATGTTCAGAAACAACCCAGACTGTGTATTATGTTTATTTTTTCTTTATTTCTGTTTTGCTTACCTCCTTTGTTCTGTACACTTTTATGACACTTCTAAAACTTAAAAAAAAACTAATTACCAAAAAAAATATTTTGGAATTGTGATTCACATTCTCAAAAATGAGGCTCTCACACAGAAGAAGCAATTTCTTCCCAGTCATGTAACACCAGGGATAGAGTAAAGAGTAGTTGACTTTGTCATATAGGTAGACTCTTAACCATACACTTATAATTAGCAATTGTACTGAGCAGTAGAAGGGAACAGTCTTACTGTATGGAAAGTCCAGGACTCAAAGTACCAAAGTAACATACAATGCAGTTGCTAAGTGGAACTAACTAAAAGGAGGATTCTTTTTGCAGACTCAGAAGCACTGCTCTTGGCAAGGCCAAATGTAAGGACATTTATAAGCAGCAAGCCAGGTGGATATTGGAAATGGATGTTCATCAACAAACAATTTATATTACACAAGATAAGGAACAGGTTTCACTTCTGTGGTCATATAACTTTTCAGAGTGTCTGACATGGAAAAAATAGCCCCATAGAATAACTGCAAGATAAGATATTTATCTCATGACATTAATATGAACAGCTGATAAATGTAGCCTCAAGTGGTGCCTTTGTTTTAATGGAATTATTATTTTATGGTCTGATTGGAACGTGACAGATATGGATTTTATCAAGGTTTCATTTTTTTTTTGTTCTAAATCTCATCACTGCACACAGAGGAATGTAGAAATTGCTTGGTTGTTATTGTAAGCTAGTAATGAAGTGATGTGAAACAGGGAAGATAAGATGTACATAAGTACACAGTTGAATTAAACTGTAGGCAAAGTGCATATATCCCCCAGTGCTTGACATTATTCAATCACGTGCAAGTTGTTAGAGACTTCTCATGTGCATCTTTTTTTTTTGGTAGCAAAGTGGACATTCCACCCCAAATTCTATAACCATAAGTTCAATGTATCCTAAGATATTCCTGCTGAATTGTCCTTGATATAGATGATTTCCTGTTCTGGCATGGTATTTCTCTGCATGGTATCTGAGGAGTCTCAGCGGGTACTAATGCTAAAGCTACTGTATGCTTGAAGTACTTCATTACTTTCTTCTTTAGACTGGCCATGCCTCAGAGGGGGTTGGCGTCTAATCCGGGCGACAATGTCCAATTTGGCACACCTCGTTAATTGCACTAGGCTCAGCAGCCCAGTTCAGGGCTGCACGTGGCCTGATGGTTGGGGACCCCTAGGGAACACTTGAAATGTTAAAAATGGAGCATGAACTTTTCTTAATGTGAATGGGAAAAATTTATACACAGTGAACTTCTTACCCAGACATAAAAAGCTGTATAATAAAAGTCCTTTTCAAATTAAACATGAAATCCAATTTTTTTATTTATTTAATCATTAATACTTGTTTTACTCATTTACAAATCTCAGCTGTCAATAAATATTGCCTGCTCCTCCTCTATGCCTTAGGTTTAGAGGCGGCAGGCAATTACTTTCACTTTCCGTTCTGCACTTCCTAGATGTAACTGCTCTCCCCACAATCCCCCCGTTCTCTGAACCATTTAATTGTGTAACCAGTGCATTGGGAAGGACATCAGGTCCCCCATTCTGGTTCACAAACAAGACTTTGAGATGATGCAAGGCTTGCCTTAATAATAGTGGCCACAAAATGGCTCCTGCCTGCTTGCTAGAATTCTGAATACCCAGATGGAAGAAAACAAGATTCAAATATTTTTTTATAGTGTAACTAAAGTTCATTTTGCTTGATTAATATGATAAATAGGATTTGTAATAATTTTTTGGGATGACGGGTCCCCTTTAAGGGGCTCATTTACTAAGCCTTTACTTTCAAAGTAAAAATACTTTGAAGTATCGAAGTTGAAGTATTTTTCAACAAATTTGGCTATCCTGTGATCGAAGAAAATCGGTCGATCGTAAGCTAAAATCGTTCGAATCGCATACGATCGAACTATTTTACTTTGATTAAAAAAAACTTAGGCTAACATAGCACCTCGATAGGTTTAATTTGGCGAAGTATTAAAATTAAGTTTTTGTGGAGAGACAGTACTTCGATTTTCGAAGTCGAAGGATTTTACTGTTCGATCGTTCAAATCGAAGTAGCCTATTCGAATTATGCAAAAATATTACTTCGAAAATCGAACTTTTTGAATTCGAATATTCACTTTGACCCACTTCGACCCTTAGTAAATTAGCCCCTTAATCATGAATAGAGAGTTATACCATGATACTTGATAATTTAAGGTATTCAGTGGAAAGTGATGACATCCCTTACATTAATCAATAGAGCTATGAAGTAGGTTGAGGGCCAATGCAAGGTGTTGCTCTAAGAAAGCAGCAGAGAGTAGCTGAAGAAGAAGAGTGACTGGTAAAGTAAATAACTTACTGAGCAATGTAACAAAAGACACAAGTCTTGTTACCCATAGTAAACAGTCAGATGTTTGATCTGCAAATGCCACCAGCAAACTTTGAACCTATCATTATATGAGGCACTTTGATGGAAATAGGTCCACAATGGAAGGCAGAAAGCAAGGTCGGCATTAAAAGTAAGCAAGGAGACTATTCTTGCACTTGTATGTATGGTTTGTACGCATAATTATGCTGCTTCTCTGCAAACAGATATGTAAAACGTAAGATATTCCATGAACATGAAATTGTTAGGCCATCTAAGGATGTCTCCAAAAATGAATAGCTCTTCTGAAGCTATAAACTGAAACATATTGATTGCATGATTGTGAAACTTTAGTTAATTTTCTTATGTCAAGTGAGACACACACACTTGAAAGCACATTAATTACATCATCCATGCTTCATTCTCACTACTTTGAGATTGCTTAAACAAAGGAGAAAAAACATATAAACTGAAATAATAATATGATACACTGTGGAGAAACACAAAGTTCTAGAACCAAAATAGACCAATGGGAAGATATCCTTTACAGGTCAGGTCCAGTAATGAAGCATAATTTTATTGGTTGCTGTGGGTTACTAGACTAAGATGACCTTGGCTGTACAAACATGCAGTTTTTGTTTCCCCCTCAGCTTCCTCTGGTAAGACATGGAGCCCCAAATAAAGACTAACAGGAACTGAAACGTCGGACACAATAAACCCACCATTTATTTAAACCTTATTGCCTGGATATGAATCCCTGAAGTGCTGTTATCTTCTATTACTCTGTCTATAATCCTCAACTAGCACCCGGGTTTGTTTCAGTTGGGCTCATGGCAGTATATAGATGTAAAAGGTTGAACTTGATGGATATGCATCCTTTTTCAACCTAACTGACTGTGTTAAAGGTATGGGACCTGTTATCCAAAATGCTTGGGATCTGGGGTTTTCCAAATAAGGGATCTTTCTGCAATTTGGATCTTAATACCTTCAGTTCACTTAAAAATAATTTAAATATTAAATATGCCTCAGAGGATTGTTCAATTGTTCAATAAGGTTGAATTGTATTGTGCAAACAGAAACTATGGATGTGTAGGCAGCGGAGCTCATCCTTGTCCGGTGTAGCTTGTCTCTGTTGGTCGCAGCTCTCGTGGGAACCCCGGTCACTTCTGTCCGGTATGTCTGAGCCAACAAATTTGAACCCGCTTTTGCTGGCGCTGACCCAACCATCAAAAGGAATGCTTAAAAGATGTGGCTTTTATTTCGAACACACAGTGCGGTACTCATGGCAGTTGGTACGTTTTTGCAAGTATCCACTGCCATGTGTATCGCACTGTGTGTTGGAATAAAAGCCACATCTTTAAAGCATTAAGAAGTGACTCCTTTTTATGGTTGGGTCAGCACCGGCAAAAGCGGTTCACATTCTTTTGCTCTTGTATTGTATTTGGGATCAAGTACAAAGGAGGTAATTTTTAAAAATTGGAGCTATTTGATTGCAATGGACCCGGTGGGAGCTGACCTTCCCATAATTCTGGATAATAGATTTCCGATTAACATCAAACCCTATCAGATATTGACTGTATTGTAAGTGTATATTAGCTCCATATAATTCCATCAGGCTTGTGCCACACCTGAAGGAGATGCTACTTACAGTATACAAGGCTGGATTATAATAAAATTATTATGGAGTATAAAAATCCTTGGTTGACTTGGGGAGCCACCAGCTGGACAGTTGTGGTCTATGTTGAAAAAATCCCTGTAATTTTGGCAGTGAGTTTGCAGAGAGCATTACAGAGCATTTTATAACGCATCGGTACAATGTTGTTATTAAAGCACAAATTGGGTCCAGAAACCATGAGGCGTAGAAACAACATTAGAAAAACATAACTAAAGAAATACATTCAACTTTTCTTACATTAGCCCCCTACAGAGAGGTTTTAATAATGTCACATTGCTTTGCCAATTAAATGAGGTTCATTCCAGGCCCTCAACAGTTCTGAGTGACCAACAATGCATTTCATATGATGATAGCTGCTTTATTATCTCCATCACCAAGGTAGTAAAGGGATTCAATTACAACTTCCTTTATGTAATATCTTTGCAACAGAGCTTGAAACAAAAAGGTGACATGCGCTAGCCAATCATTCCTTGTGCGAT
Source organism: Xenopus borealis (assembly GCA_024363595.1). Taxonomy (NCBI): domain Eukaryota; kingdom Metazoa; phylum Chordata; class Amphibia; order Anura; family Pipidae; genus Xenopus; species Xenopus borealis. The sequence continues at coordinate 134,449,150 of CM044437.1, forward strand.
TAACCTACATTTACAGTATATAATGTAATAATAATAATATAATATATGGCTCCTGTCTCACCTCACATAGGGTGAGTTTCAGTTAGTGGTCATAGAAAGAATGTTCTGGAACTGTGTGATATAATTTGTGATAAAAGAAAATTTCAAGTTAAATCTATGGGAATCAAGGGGTGGTTCACCTTTACGTTATCTTTTAATATGTCATAGAATGGCTAATTCTATGGAACCTTTCAGTTGGCCTTTGTTTTTTCTTTTTTATAGTTTTTGAATTATTTGTGTTCACTCCTTTCAACTTTCAAATGGCGGTCACCGACCCCATCTAAAAAAACAAATGTTCTGTAAGGCAAAAAACATATTGCTATGTTTTCTTACTCATCTTTCTATTCAGGCCTCCCCTATTTGTGTTCCAGTCTCTTGTACAAATCAGTGCATGGTTGCTAGGGCAATATGTATCTTAGCAACCAGATTGCTAAAGAGGTGCTGAATAAAAAGCTGTATAACTCAAAAACCACAAATAATAAATGATGAAAACCAGTTGCAAATTGTCTCACAATATCACTCTCTACATCATACTAAAAGTTAAAGGAAAACTATACCCCAAACAATGTAAATATCTATGCATAAAAACCTGCTTCATGAAAATAAAACATTTTCAGAATAATATATGTTTTAGTAGTATGTGCCATTGGGTAATCCTAAATAGAAAACTGTCATTTAAAAAAATTATGCTACATGTCCTGCAAAACCTGTACAGTGCCACAAATGCAAAAAGTTAGGTCATTTAAGATCTGCTGTAGTGCTGCTAAAGATGTTCATGAAGTCACTACTACAAATGTTATAGTATTAATTGTGGATAAAGCTGGTACATTTATTCCAGACAAGTTTATATACACTGTCAATGTCAATACTGCTTCTGCTGACAAGGGACACTCCTTTAACCTGATGCCTGATACAGGATCAGCTGTTTCTATACTACCAAAGGATATTTTCTTGAAATACTGCAAAAGATATGCTTGTTGCACCTGCCCTGAGACTCGTCAGTTAATTAAAGGATCCAATCACTGTGCTTGGTTGCTTGCCATTGACTGTACAATTTGAATCAAATACTGCAAAATGTGACTTTTACATTGTGATTAAGGTTACTGCTATACTTGGAAGGGATCTCTTTGCTGCATTAAACCTACAATTAGTTGATGGTCTCATTACTACAGCTCCAGTGCCTGCCACACAGCCTGTGTCTAAAATTTCACCACAAAGTAACACTTCACTGGGCTGTGCAAAGGACTTTGTGCACAAAGTAAAGTTAAGACCAGATGTAAAACCTGTATGCCAGAAATTGGGGCGATTGCCCTACTCTATAAGGAAGGCTGTCTCACAGGAACTAAAGAAACTGGTAGAGCAGGATTTGACTGAATAATCAGTATCCTCCAAATGGGTTTCACCAATTGTTGTTACAATGAAGAAAACTGGAGGTATTCGATTGTGTGTTGATCTCCGTGAACCTAATTAAGCAGTTGTTATGTATAATCATCCCTTGCCACACATAGAGGAAATAGTTTCAGAACTCTGAGGAGCAAAATTCTTTTGTACTCTGGCTCATCAAGTATTACTGTATGAGGAAAGCAGAGACCTCACTGCATTTATCACCAATGATGGTTTGTTTAGGTTCAAGCATGTACATTATGGACTGGCTTCAGCACTGAGTTGTTTTCAAAGACTGATGTCTTCTATATTCCATGACATACCTGGTGTACAATGCTACTTGGATGATATAAATGTCTACACTCAAACTATGGATCTTCATAACAAGTACCCATAAAATGAAATGCATTGATTTTGCAGGACTGAAACTGAACCTTTCCAAATGCCACTTCAGACAAACTCAACTCTCTTTTTTCATATAATTTCACAAGAGGGATTACTGCCTGACCCTGACCATGTCATCGCTGTCACACAAGCACCTACTCCATCTGATTTCCAGAGCTTACAAAATTAGGTCTTCCTTCATGGTATTCTAACTTTATTCCCAGCTATGCTTCAGTTGTGGAAGCACAGAGCACTACTATGTGGAACTTCAAGTCTGGTTTGGTCAGAGACTGCTCAACATAGCTTTGAAATAGTGAAACAGTTAATTGTCAACAGTCTAGCACTAGCATCAGACTATGGCTTTGGTGCAGTTCTCACACAGATCCATGCTGATCAGTCAGAGAAAACTTTTCTTCATCCAGAACACTTTCAGCTGTTGAAAAAGAAGCTCTAGCATGTGTTCGGGCAAAAGAAAAAAGGAGAACCCATCTATGAGGTAGAGAATTTACCTTATGCACAGATTATAGACCTTTAACTACACTGCTTACAACAAAGGGACTAGAAAGAGCTGGAATGCGTATAGCTAGATGGTCAGCAAGGCTCCTGAATTTGAACTAAAAAATGCAATACAAACCAAGTTTTAAAAAACATTACTACTGATTGTTTGTCATGTTTACCTTTAACTGCTGCTTCTGATACACTGGATGAGGACATAGAAGTTGTAGCACTGACTGATTTACTATAACCTTCAGTTAAAGCTGTTGATTTTAAGCAAGTTTGCCTCACATGTCCAATCCAAGTAAAACTATGGGAAATATTACAAAGCAAATGGCCAAATGCTGAGAATAAATCCAGTCCTGATCTTCAACCTTACTACAGGATTAGACATGAACTGTCCTTAGTAGATGGCTATATTGTTCGTGGAACTCACCGCTTACTGGTACCAGAGATCTTGCAAGAAAAGCTCATACAACTTGCACATGAGTCATCAAGGAATTTTACGTACAAAACAAAGACTACGAGAACTACTGCTGGCCAGCAATGGATGTCGATGTGGTAACTGCCATTCATTTTTGTGTTACTTGTCAGAATCATGACAAAACAGCTATCACTAGTGATGGGCGAATTTATTCGCCAGGGCCGAATTCGCGGCGAATCCCCGCGATTCGCCGCTGGCGAATAAATTCGCGAATCACCAGCGAAATTTCGCTTGGCGAAAGTTCGCCGAAAAAACGAGTTGCGCGACATTTTTTGACGCGACGAAAACGACGCGACGCGATGCAATTTGACGCGACGCGATTTGACGCGACGTGCGTCAAAAGCGTCCCGCGACTCGTTTCGCGAATTTGTCGCTAGAAATTCGCGAATTTTTCGGCGAAGCGAATCTCGGGAGATTCGCCCATCACTAGCTATCACACATACACCACCACTTCAGCCAGTACCATTCCCTGATTCAGCATGGGAAAAACTTGCTATTGATATTGTGGGTCCTTTTGCAGATGCTCCTATAGACTGTAGATTTGCTATAACCTTGATAGACTATTACAGTAAGTGGCCTGAAATTGCATTTGTTTCTCATATAACATCAGCTACAGTAATAACATGTCTACAGTCTTCAGCAGAGAAAGTAATCCAAAGGAGTTAATATCAGACAACGGACCACAGTTTGTCTCATCTGAGTTTGAATTCTTTCTGAGAGAGAAGAGGAATATTATGCATAGGAAATCTTCAGTGTATTACCCACAAGCAAATGGAGAAATCGAGCGATTCAACCGAAGTTTGAAAGAAGCACTACAGACATCAAACCTTACTTGGAAATCTTAAAAAAGTATTTACTTCAGAGTTCCTATATAACTTCAGAGCAACATGCCATGCAACAACCCAAGCATCTCCATCTCAATTTTTACATGGCAGACAGATGCGCACTAAGTTACATGTTGCAGACATCAAACTTCCACTGAATACTGTGCCTACAAAATCATCTACTGCAGACATTGTCAAATGTCAACAAGCCAAATGCAAGGCTTATACTGGCAGAAAAGATGGCAAGAGAAGTGCACTTTCAGCCTGGATCTTTAGTCAGAATTAAGAAATCAGGACTACTAAAACAAGGACAATCTAAATTTCCTACACCACTTGAAGTGAGACGCTAGTGAGGACCATACACATATGAACTGTTTGATGGACGCATATGTAATGCAATTTGTCTTGTGCCTGCTAGATATGACTTTGGAGAAGCTCCATTTGATGAAGGACATTTTCCTACTCCTGATGCCAACTGCAACAGCCCTGAAGAAAGTGAACTTATAAGGCATACTGAGAGAATCAGAAAACTACCTGCATAATCCAAAGAATATGTCATATGAAGAATGTATATTATTGCTTTAAGATGTCTTGTTGTTACATTTACATTCGCCAAAATGCTTTCCTACTATAGGGGGAATATATACTCTGCTCATACTGGCCTATCAAAACACAACAGAACCATTCCCATTTCCCAGAATATTTTGCCTTCTCCCTTGCCTTTAGCATGTATTCCAGGAGCAGACCTTGAGCATAAAACCTTGTGTGTGACCCAATGTCTCTGCATTGTCAGCTAAAGCAAAACATTTTCCTTGATGATTGGGGGAGCAACACATTCTCCGATAATCAGCACTGAGGGTTGTGCAGGGCTCATTATAAGAGAAAGTCAATTCCCTGTAGCTTGCTCATGAACAGCGCAGCGAGCAGGCCATTGTGCTTTTTATTATTCCAACATTATTTAAAATACCAAGAAAAAAAATATCTGTGTTTCATGTATACATTATGAGTTGTGATATAAGCAATTACTGGGAGAATGGGGTGCAGCATCTGTGGCCCCAGAAAATAATGGTTCTAATTTGATACCAAACAAATGTATATTAGAAAACAGTGGGTTTCATTTCTGCAGATTCTCCTGAATAGAAATGTGGGAAAGATCTCAAGGAATTGTGGCTTGCCAGAAGGATAAGGATGCTGCTGTTAATGAGCCAGTCTTACAGTTTTATTGTTATGGCCAAGTATATCCCAAGGATTTTTTTAAATCGACATTTAAATCACTTAATTCTTACCTTATGGACAGCCGATTTACCTGGCCAAATATTTTTTAAGTGAAGATCACTTTCTTCTAGGGTCAGCTTAACTACAGAGCCATTGCAAGCTATCTTCCAATTTACAATGAAATAACTTATTGGCTGCTAAGATTACTTAAATTCAAGTACAGTCTATGTTTGTACTTATCCAGTGCTTATGCAGTTACACTTTAAAGGAAATGGACACTCTCAAATTATTATTAATTAAAGAATGGTATTGTCACCCTCAGATACACTTTTAGTTTGATTCAGAGAGTGTTATTCTGAGACAATTTGCAATTGGTTTGATTTTTTGTATTTGTGTTTTTCTTAAACAGAATCTGTGATGATTTATATCATTTACTTTTTATTTCTAAATTATACTTTTACATTGCAAATAATCCACTCTACCATTTAAAATTTTGTTCTTGAATCAAAATGTTTTTAATGTCTCTGAGAAGGGTGGAACTGCTTTGAGGCAGCTGTTGCTTCTCCCCTTCTCATTGTACTTCAATAAGAGCCAAGTCGCAAATAAGGGTTTCTCCTGCTTCAGTGTTATTCTCATGTCTACCACTAGGTGGGCAATTAAAATGATTTCTGACTTCATTTTGATCTCTGCAATGCTCAAATATTCTCCAGCCTTCAGGAGACCTACTTTTTGGAAGGTTAAGGGGGGCTGGGATGTCAAGTATAAATCATTATATTTAATGTATCTGAGCCTAAAGTACCTATACTGCCTCTCACTGTATTTATTGTATATGGGGCTAAAGTTCCCACTCTTTCTCATTGTATTTAATATGTTTTGGGTGACACTACTTCTCTCTCTCATTGTATAATATAGTATAGTTAGGATCTGGAGTTATTGTTTTTAGAAGCCTGTGTGCATGTATTTAGAAGTACCTATCCATCTCCTTTACTGTGCAAGCTTATTGAGGCTAATGACACATGGCACAGTTTTTCCATAGTGTGTTTTAGCTGGAAGAAAAACACCTAAAGTCACCCTAAATTATTGGTCGGGGGGGCAGTATAGGCAGTTTTGGCTTTTCACCCACATGGAAGCACTATCAGTTCAGGCAGCTGAATCCTTTAGCAGAGGTGTCAGGTAGCTGCTTTCTGGTTATCTTCCCATTGTTCTGTTGATAGGCTGCTGATGGGCTGCTGGGGGAAAGAGAGAGTGGCCAATATCACTCCAGCTTGCAGTGTAGCCATAAAGAGAAACTGAAGATTTCAGAGCACAAGTCACTTGACTGGGGGGACCTTGGAAATGGACATCAATAGTGATGGGCGAATCTCCCGAAATTCGCTTCGCCGAGAAATTCGCGAATCGGCGAAAAATTCGCAAAACGAGTCGCGGGACGATTTTGACGCGCATCGCGTCAAATCGCGTTGCGTCGCGTCAAATCGCGTTGCGTCGCGTCAAAAACGACGCGTCGCGTCAAAAAACGTCGCGCGACTCGTTTTTTCGGCGAATTTTCGTCAAGCGAAATTTCGCTGGTAATTCGCGAATTTATTCGCCAGCGGCGAATCGCGGGAATTCGCCGCGAATTCGGCCCTGGCGAATAAATTCGCCCATCACTAGACATCAAATATAAAAAAGCTTTTTGCTCTTTTAACTAATATGGATCAAGACAACTCGTCACATGTAAAAACAATTTGAACACCCATTAACTTCAATGCATTTTGTGAATGTTTTGCCTTTTCGCAAAATTCTGCTCAGTTTAGCAAATTTTCCCATGAAGCTAAATGTTACAGATTCACTCATCACTAGTCAGTTGTTTTACATTTGAGACAGTTACCAAATAAGTGCCAGATGAATTAAATACCAAAACATTGGAAGATACCAAAAGACATCTGTTGTGCATCCTTGCCTAGAAGACACCAAGCCACAAACCTAAAGGCTACTCTGATTATATGATCTTAAACATTCTAGCCATATATTATAACCAATTTCATGCATGGTTCGTGCACTGTCACCTTAAGGGGGAGTAGCCATTATTTTTTGCTTGACATTGAGGATATGAAAATGCCTTTCATTTGTTCCAACTGTTCCAATGTAATCAATTCACTGGGGATATAGAATATTTCAAATGTGCAGACTTTTACATCTCAAATCAAATTGAGAAGATAATAATCATGATGTCACGGTTAGTAAATTTAAACTTGAAAGAACTTTTGATCCCTGGTGTACTAATAGTTTTATCCCAGCATTCAAGGGAAGCGTACAATCTAAGGTTGATAAGATCACTCATGTGCATAATTATTTTCATCACATTCCTGCTATCTCTGAACGCAACCCCATTAAAGCTCCTAGTGATGGTGTGTTTATAGTGATCAGACAGCTGACAAAGGTGAAGGGATAGATCTTTTTAACTGTTCTGACACAAACAAAATACTTTTACAGTTCCAAAGTTACTCAGATATACACTTTTCTATCTTCCTTCATTAGGAGACAAGGCAAAAGTATATTATAGGGTCTTCACAGCTCTAGAGGAACTATAATTTCTATTTAATCCAATATCATGGACGTAATGAAAGGTGGATGGGGGGCTACAATCATTTAGTAGGACAATAGGCCTAGTTCATAAGTTACAGTTAACTGTACCATTAATTACTAGTGATGGACGAATCTATACCGTTTTGCTTTGCCGGAAAATTAGCGAATTTCCAGTGAATTGTGGCGCTTTTTTTTTTTTACACGTGTCTCGTTTTTTTTTTTCCCCAAACAAATTTTCGGCAGGCAAATTTTCATTGCTGTTTCGCGGGAATTCGCAGCAAATTAGCGCCTGGCGAATAAATTCGCCCATCACTATTGCCATTAACTGTAAATTAGGAGCCTGGGGGAATGGATTTTGCCAGTCTAGACCTACAATAAATAAAGTATACAGAGTATATTGAAAGCAGGGCAGAACAAAATTGTATTTGAGTAATCACATAAGAGGGACATAGAAAGTAAAACAATTTCTAAATATGGATGGACCCTTCTGTATTGAAAATGATAGTGTAAGAGGAGTACCTGGTGGTCTAGTGGGGGGACAGCAGGGACGCCTGCTGCCCCCTCGTCGGGGACGCCCGCCACGCCAACCTCCGTGCGCTGCTTCCTCCTGACTGCCGGCTCCTATGCGCATGCGCTCACTTCCGGGTTCAGTTTAAAGGCGCAGGCGCGCTGACGTATGACGTCAGCGCGCATTGGCGCGAAATTTGAAATGTTTAAAAGGCCAGTTCGGCTTATGCTCATTGCCCGTGATAGGATTTGTTTCCTGGTGCTTCTGAGCCTTGTGCGTCTGAATTGTATCCTGTTTGTATTATCTCCTGTGTTTGACCCGGCTTGTTCCTGACTATTCTGAAATCCGTATTCTGACCCCTGCCTATACTTCGACTCCGATTCCGTCTCACCCCTCTGATTGATTACCCGGTTTGACCCTTGCCTGCCTGACTACCCTAGCTATCTACCTGCCTCGACCCGGCCTGTCTGACTACGAATCTGCCAACTCCTGTCTGTACCGTGACCATTGGCCTTATAGACTCTATTTACAGTCGTGCCCCACTGCCAGCCAGAACTCCTGCTCTGCACCTCTCTTATAAGTCCAGGTGGCATCTGAGTAGCTGAGGGCTCCTCCCGAAGCCAAAGGCGGCCACACTACTGGTGAAGCACGAGCCGAGATCAGGGTGCTTGGCACTTGTTCTGGTATTGGGTGCCGACCGTGACAGATAGTTGTTGTGGGTGCTCAGTTCCTGTAAAACATTTCTTCTCGGTTTCTGACCTTTACTGTTCACTTGCACTGCTGTTGTTTGAGCAAACTTTGCAGAAGCTTTCTACAATCATGACTTATCAACTACTCAATACTTTAAGGAAGTCTAAATACAAGATATCAAGTACAGTAAGAGTAACAGTGAACAGGAAAATGCTCCTTGATCATGATGTGTTGACATTGCTTGATATACATGATCATAGTCTCAATCTGGGAATCATCATGCTTCACAGAAATCTAGAGACAAGTCATCTTATTGTAAGGGTTACAGTGAACAGAAAAAATGCTCCTAAGTGTGGACATATGTTTGCTATACGTGATGAGCACTTCTAATTCCTGATGCTTCTCAGAAGTCTAGAGACAGTACATTGTCTATGAAGTGTTGGTGCTTGCCCAATATGCACTTGTTTGACACACATGATGAGAATATCTGAATCATGGCATTTCACAGAGGTCTAGAGACAAGATATCATCATGTATAGGTGACAGTGGACAAAAAATTGTTCATTGACCATAAAGTGTTAGCACTTGGTTGATATACATGTTGATCATCTCTGAATCCTGCGACTTCACAGAAGTTTTGAGGAAAGACACCAGGGTGCAAGTAGAGAAGCAAATGCTCCACTGTTGATGTGTTTTATATACATGATGAGATTCTCTGAATCATGATGCTTCACAGTCATTTCCTTGTAAGGGTAATAGTGGACAAAGTGTTTGAATTAGTTTGAAATACATGATGAACACCTCTGGATCATGATGTTTAATTAAAGGCTCTAAAAAAGGCATCATCAACTAAAATTAACAGAGCAACAGTGGACAAGAAAATTATCCTTGAACATGATGGGGCCGATTTACAAAATTCATATATATTCATGTGAATAAAATCGAATTCGATCGAATTCGATGGAATATTTGATCGTATGATCTATTCAATTGATCGATGCAAATTAGGCATATTCGATCATCGAATAGTGAATGATCGAATGATCGAATAGATTTGAATGATCGAATATTCGATCATTCGATCAGAGAAGGATTTAAAATTAAAAAATTATTCGATTGCCTACTTCGCCAGATTGGACCTACCGAATTGTAATAGAAGCATATGGGAGCTAAGTCCTGATCGAATTGGATTCGTACGATCGAAGTCTTCAATCGTTCGAATCGTACGAATCATTTGAATGATCGAATAATTCATTCGAATGGTCAAATGATCATTATTCCATCGTTATTCGATCATCGAATGATCGAAGATTGAATAAAAGGGTAGCCTAAAACTAATCGAATGTCGAGGGAATTCTAATTTTTTTGGGGGAATAATAGTAAATTTGCCCCAATGTGTTTGTTTGACATACAGTACATGATTCATACCTCTGAATCCTGATGCTTCATGTCCATTCAATTCCATTAAAAAGTAATCATCATTAAGGGGCCAATTTATTATATTCACGTGAAGGATTCGAAGTTCGATCGAATTTCGAACGTAGGATTTATTCGTTTGGTCGAATATGTGAATTTTGGCATATTCGATCATCGAATAGGGAATGGCCAAACGATTGAATACATTCGAATAGAGGCGAATTGTCGAATATTCGATCATTCGACCAGCGAAGGATTTAAATTTTTAAGTTTCTTCGATTGCCTACTTCGGCAGATTGGACCTACCGAATTGCAATAGAATCCTATGGGAGCACTCCCATAGGCTTCTGAGACTAAGTCCTGATCGAATAGGATTCGTACGATCGAAGTCTTCGATCATTCGAATCGTACGAATCATTCGAACGATAGAATGATTTATTCGTTCAGTCGAATGATTTATTTGACTGATCGAATAAATTTGTATTCGATCGTCGAATGATCGAATATCGAATATCGAATAAAAGGTAGCCTAGAACTATTTGATTAACATTCGAAAATCGAATGCTAATCGAATATCGAATAGAAACAAATTATTTTTGGGGAATAATAGTAAATTTGCCCCTAAGAGTAAAAGAGTGGACAAGAAAAATATACTTGAACATGATGGGGGTTATTAATTAAAGTCTGAATGCTAACAACACAAACATTTTTAGTTTTTTTTATATGAAATCTGAATTTTTAGTGAAATAAAAAAAACTAATATTTTTAGAGATTTATTATACACTGTGCTGCAAAAAGTCAGAATCCAAAAATCCACCATCTTACCCTGCTGAGGCTGTATAAAAGTCAACAGGAGAGGTCACCTATCCTATTTGGAAGTTTCTGTGGTTTACTTTTTAATTAACCTGAAAATCAGGGCTTTTCTGGCAAAATCCAAAAAAATTTGGGATTTTAGTAAAATCCCCAAAAAACTAATGATTTTGAAATAACCTCCAAAAAATCTTATGTTTTGGGTTTTAAAAAATCAAAAAAATTGGGATTTTGATTAATAACCCCCGATGTGTTGACACTTGATATACATGATGAGCATCTCTGAATCCTGATGCTTCAAAAAAGTATTTAGGAAAGACATCACAGAACAAGAAGACAAGCAAATACTTCTTTACTTTTTGGGGATTATTTATTAAAATCTGAATGCTAAACCATTGAAAAATTTAATTTTTACTATAAACTTAGAATTTTTAGTGGAAACAAATAATAAATAACATTTGTATTTTAGTTTGATCAGAAAACTAAAAAAAATCAGAAAAATTCGGATTTTGTTAAATAACCCCCTTTATGTATTGGCACTAGTTTGACATGTACATGATAGGGATCTCTGAGTCCTATGGCTGCAAAAATCAATCTTTGACAAGCTCAGGCATTGTCCATACGTGCATTGCATCAAGAGCCACTATGGATGGGTTGCAGGAATTAAGACATTTATTTTTGGTGTTTCCTTTTTTACTCATATATAATTCATAGGTAACATCACAGCTAGTCAACCAATTATCCTGAAATGCATCCATTCATTGACATAGCCACTTGCTCATTAGTAGAGTGGCTCCAAGAGCCCTTGAGCATTAACCACTATCTGGGTCAAAACTTGATGTATAAAGAATACTCCATGGATACTACATTAAGTACTGCAGAGTCTTCCATGGTTCTAGTGTGGTTTATTAATAAGCACAGGTAACTGCTCTATAAGAAAGAATGAATCCCTTATTATATGTGCAGTGGTTGCAGTTCAGTGGCCTGTATTATTTATATAATCATTGAACTGTGACTTTTACTTGTCTTGTACATTATACTCTGCGGGTCTCATTTACTAATGCAAGTGCAAAGTTCAAAATGCAAATTACCATGTGTTTTACTGAAAAAGCTGCATTATTTCCCAGAATTCAGAATAAATCAGATGCCCACTATATTCTGTGCAGCACAATATTAGCTCTAGGCAAGTATAGAGGAATGTGAGAAGATTTTGTGCTTTTAATTTTAGACAACTCTGTAGGCCTTATTTGATAGATTTTAGGGATCATTTATAATACAGTATGCAGGGCAGGGTGCAATGTTCAAAAACACTGATGCAATCTGGCATGTTTTTGCACTTAGCCCATATCTCACAGATAGAATTGCCACAGGTTGCTCCTCTCCAAAACGAAATGCAAAAACCACATTCCAAACAATCCTTCAAATGCAAGAGTTGGGGACTGGCAATGGATGCAGGCTGCAATGGGGTTCTGTACCTACTACCTTCCATAGGACCGGACTACTTTGTGCCCATCAATTCTGTGCACCATATTTTTTATCTGGTACAAATGGCAGAATTGCAGCCAGAACTTGGACAAAAGTACTCTTAAAATGAGCATTTGTGCCGCTTGCACTGATAGATAAGTAACCATTAATATGTTCTACACAAGATGGAATATGTTGATATCATACAATGTTGTCATTAATATTGACAATAAACTGGATAACTCTCTCAGCACAACCCTTAAGTATAAAATATCTCCAGTTCTCCTGGTGTACAGAGCTGGAGGTGGCATTCATGTTTCAGGGGATTATGCTTTAGGCAAAAGGATGCACACGCACACCTGGCCTCTCAAACAAAATACTGCATGGTGCATGGAATTAGGAGGACGGCACCTCCAGTTAGGCAACAAACAAAAAAGATATGCAGCACACGTGTAATGCTTCAGGGATTGCTCCCGTGTTTAATGTCTGTCCAAAAAGACAACGTGATGAAGGGGTACACCCCCGAAACGTTGTCTTGTTGGACAGACATTAAACACGGGAGCAATCCCTGAAGCATTACAGGGGATTATGCTGTCATACTGGAGAAGAAAAATGTTGGATGATATATAAATAAACAGTATTGTTTAAAATATATTTTTTGCCAAAAAAACTATATCTGTGTGTGTGTGTGTGTGTGTGTGCGTGAACGGGGGAATCTTGCGACTTTCCCTAATTTTACTCTATTAGGAAACTGTAGTTTTGACTTGCTATGTATCTCACAAGACACATAGCAGAATCAATTACCCTTTAACTGGAAGGTCCATTACCCAGCTGCCTAGAGAGTTCTTTCTCTGATTTACAGTATCTATGAGAATAGAAAGGAAAGCTATGCAGCAGCAGAATAAAATAAAAGCATCAGACTTTTAAAATACGTAAATATATGACATGATCCTGCAAGAGACTAGAAACAAAATTAAATTAGATTAGAGAAAAATTAAATAAGATTGTCATATAAAAGCAATCTTACAGTATTTGTGTCCCTTTAAAATTAACAATAACTGTTCATTTAACAAAATGTTTGTCATGATTTGTATAGATGGTAACAGATGAAGAAACTTCTTGGATTAGTTTTCTGGGCACATTCGTACCCATGTTATCTGGATGGGTACTGACTAACAATGATCCCCACTCCACCAGTTGTGTTTTATTTCCTCTATTGCGGCCAATGGTATATATATATTTTTGTTTGTTCATTTACTCATTCAGTTCTCCAGAACTATTTACTATTTATATTGAAACAGTCTTATTTATTCCGATCATGATATATGAAATAGTAGTGATTAGTCTAAAGCATTTGAACTTGGTGATCGTTCTTCAAAATAATGACTTGTTCCTCCCTACTGGAGAACAGTTTTTTTTTTTTTTTTTTAAGTCCCCTTAGTTTAAGCACAGTTACGAATATAAAAATCATGTATCTGCCATTCATCCATCATTCCAAGACAACCCAAAACATTGCATATAGGCATTCTAATTGACCTTCTTCATTGGATTTCATTGTTATCTAGAAAAACAAATAGAAATTCTCCCCAAAGCTCACTGATGATTATTTGCAGCCTATACGCGCCTCTGGGGGACTAAGCCATATTTTACGTGCCACCACTATTCTAGTGAGTAGATGCAATACCAGTATTTAAAATGATGAATACCCTTTAGTAGATCTAATTGGGGAAAATTAACTTGGGATGGCCAGACTTTTGTTGAGATTGAATTGGTTCTTTTTCAAGATATTGTAACTGTGTATACAAGTAGTACTACATAAACAAAAACATACATAAATAAATTAATTAGTAGGCTAGTTTTTAAATAGCCAAATTTGTACTCATTTCCCATAATAGCAACTAAACTCCATAAATCATGGTATACAAATGTTTTTTTACTTCACTGGGCATTCTGATTAACAAGTAATAACACAAAATAGTGTCATCTAATGCATCTACAATGTTGTGAAACTAATGGACTGCCATAAAGGTCCCTGTTGAGTTGTATATGCAAATGGGACATTCTGTTTCCATTACTGTGTTTTTCAGCCTCATCAAGGAATTTACTTCATATTGTAGTTGAAAAGTTTTCTAACAGGGAATTTAGTCCTGTGAATTCCATTCCTATAGAGTCTAAAATCCTTTATTTGGCCCAAAGTATTCTTTTTGGTCCTTTAGATTCGGTTATATTGTGTGGAACTCCTATAACATCACAGTATTCTTTTGATCCCATAAAAGCATTGCATTGCAGAGCAAAGAAAGTTCAGGACACAGAATTGTATTCAATTTCTTTCTGACAGCAATAGAGAAATTCAGACTGATGGAAAAATATGACTTTTAGCATGCAACAATGAGTTATACAAGTTGAACAAAGGCCACCTGCAATCTGGCGACCCTTTTTTCCAGAATATATTGTTATTCTGTGCTGTAATGTATATTTGGAGATGTAACTAGATTGAGACTTGTGTCAAAAAGACTACTTTTTATTGGATCTTGAGTAAAAAAAAGAATAGGCTTGGGCAGTAAATGGGTATTTATGATACATTTGGAATGTTGGGATACTGCTTTATCTTCAAAGACATAAATATCCCCCTTGTTCATGTAGCTTTTGACAAGATGAATCATTCTCAAATGCATTTGTAGTAAAAAGCAGATTATTATTTCTTCTATCATATAGTTTAAACCTGTTACCCATTTGTGTGCCAAAATATGGTTATAGTTATGGATACTTGAAAATATGTCCATGATGGTCAACCTTCTAAAAAACCAGGGATACTGAAAGTACTAAATAAGCATTTAGCCTTTACTCTCACCTATATTGGTAAGCCACCCTTTTTCATGTATGCACTTCCTCCTCCCCCCCAAAAAAGA
>CM044437.1:134521704-134549355 GCA_024363595.1 Xenopus borealis
ATTTTTTAATCTGTGTTGGCAAATTTATACCACAAAATAGGTCATAGGTTTCTAATTCTGTTGTTACTAATCACTGGTTCATAAAAGTCTGTTGCAATTTACTGTACCTTATTAGCAGATGGAGGATTATATTCACAAAGAAAGGTTTGCAGTCTTGGGTTTCTGTGCTTTAGATCTATTGATTATATAGTGTTAATGTACCTCCTATTGTTAAATATACGAGTGTTGTGGACCACTGAGGAGTTGCATAACCATGTAATGATTAGAATTGTTTAGTAGCTGAACGTGTTCCAAGGTATTTGATCCAGTTATGAATCCCATAGTGGGGAGAGGAAGTAAAATATTGTCTCATTTTTCATTTGTATTTTTTCTTCTGTGTATTGATATGTCTGCCTTTGATTGCATTAATATAAAGAGACTCCTTCTCCAGACAACATGTCCTGTCTCATAATCTCTATACACCCACACATAGCATTCTGTTTTTGCAGGCTTCAGTGTGTGTGCTTCATAGATATTCCCTGTTTTGTTTGCAATAGAGAAAATGTTTTTGGCTACTGATGTTTTGTTTATTTTGTATTTTGTATTAATCAGCCTTTTGTCCCATCATCTCTATAAGGTTATTTAAAGCAAATAGTTGTTGATTGAAAGTTTCCTTTTCTTATTCAGTATAAAGGAATATTGAGTTATTAATTGCATGCACGTTGCACACTGCCCATGCAAATATAATATACACATTATTTATGAAAATATATAATTCCTGCAAACTATTAAATATTCAGTTCCATTGGCACAGGCTGCCAGTGAGGTACAAACATGGGATCTGTTTTTCGGAAAAAAAAACATTATCTATAAAAATCCGAAATACAGTACATAAAGGCCATCAGCTATGGACTCCATTTTAATGAAATAATTGAAAGTATTTCAAAATATTTCCTTTTTCTCTGTAATAATAAAACAGTACCTTGTATTTGATCCAAACTACGAAATTATAAATGCTTTTTGGAAGAAAAACAAGCCTACTGGGTTTATTTCATATTTAAATGTTTTTTTAGTTGAAGATCCAAATTGGAAATAGAAAGACTCCTTATCCAGAAGACCCCAGGTCCTGAGCATTCTGGATAACAGGTCTCATACAGTACCTGTATCTATTTTTTATATATGGTTAATTTGTTGATCAAAAATTGCCCTTGTTAGTAGTATCAGGATAAGGTGTAAAAATTGTACAAATTGAGTAAAATACATAAATAATACATAGATATATTTGCTGTGCTAGGGCTTGTTACTGTATTTTATCAAGATGTTTATACAAATCCTATGAGCCAAGACAGTGGAGGACCTTATAAAGCCAGGGATATAAATTCAAGCTGTACCAATGCTCCAGTTACTTTTTTGACCAACAAATAGTGAGGGGTGAATAAATTTGCCAGGCACAAATTTACACATTCCGCTGCCAGTCAATAAATTTGCGAAACTGTGGCGAAAATCTGGCGCGTCAAGAAAAAAATTGTAGCACACCAGAATAGCTGCATGCATAAAATTGTCAGTTGTCAAAATTATTCGGACAGCCATTGACATTAATGCATTTGAACAAAATAGTTGCATGGGTAAAAATTTTCGCTCATGTCAAAATTGTTGCACATCAAAATAATTTTCACAAGGTTTGTGAATTTCACAGTAAAACGACACAGATTCACCCATCACTGCTAACAAGCCCTCTTAAAACAGAAACACCTTTAGAACAATATACTACAGCAGTGCTGTCCAACCGGCAGCCAGAGTCCTCTCCCCTTGTGGAAAAAATTTTATTCTAGCCAATAAATTAATTTTTTTAAGATGTCATGTTGGTATGTAGGTAGCCATCTCAGGTACTTGTCCCTGGCCATGTGCTTTCAGAAACAGCCAGAACTTTAGGATGGAACTGCTTTCAGCTGAAACTATTGTTTCTCCCTGTAACTAAAGGAGTCGAGACTTGGGTTAACCGGACTTGGATATTTACTATTGAGTGCTGTTCTCATGTCGACCATGGGAGCATTTTTAGCAATGTGGGTGTCAGGGTGCTATCTAGCTAACTTTCCAATTGTTCTACTGTAGGGCCGCTGGTGGAGGAAGGGGGTGATTTCACTTGCAGTGAAGCAGTGATGAGAGACTGAAGCTTATCAGAGCACAGGTCACATGACTCAGGGGACCTGTAAAGATTTAAAAATTAAATATAAAAAAAAATCTCTTTACTCTTTTGCAATACAGATTTCAATGCAGAATTATTCGGGAGGATATCTATTAATTGATTCATTTTGCAAAAAACATCCCTTGGTAAAGTTCAGTCATAATACTGGTTGCATACCCTAAGAGTGTGACTTGGTGCACAATAATAATACATACAATATTTATCTCAGTTACATAGAATGAAACCAGAATTGGTTAGGAATACATGTTCAGCACTTTATTCAGTTAAAAAATATTTTGCCCATGGTTTTGGTTCAGGGTGTTCAATCTATGTGGAGTAGCCAGAAACCATGGGTGCTGAATCTTCTGGATAGGTTTAGTGTACACTGACATGGAGGATCCAATGTACAGGAAAGGGACCACAATCTATGTATAACTATGTATTACTATGTAATGCAAATATTATATAAGACTGAAAAAGTATTATATAATTCCCAGACTTAACTGTTCTTTAACAAAGAAAGTCCTCATTGGTCTGGTCAAGTGGCCATGATGCAGATTAGCAGAAACATGTATCATAATTTATGCATACACAGCTTGTTCTCCCATATTTTTTACTCTATTGGTATTCAGATAATTTTCACACTTACTAGGGTGAATTATCCCTACTTCCATTCACATAATTCACATGTAAGTATAATGTGTGAATGGGCCCTTAAGGTGCAGAAAGCACTTTAAAAATTATATTACACAGTTGACTAGGCGATTTACTCAAGTTCTCTGTTAAGCCAACCAGGGTAGAAACGTAACTGACCCATGTTTTTATGGACCTGCAACTTTAAAAAAAATAATTCCATTGGTATTGATATACAAGAGAGATTCCTATTAAAAAACAGTAAGACTTTGCTTGACTTGAATTTTATAGCATGCAGCCTATAATTTTTCTCAGTGGACCCTGAAGTCTAGGAGTTAGCTTTGGGAATTTGCACCCTATATATTATTTAGTTATTTTTACAATATCTCTCACAAAGAGGACTGCACCCAAAGGACTAACATTTCTTGTATTAAGCATATATGACTAAAGGTGGCCATACACAAGACAAGATGAAGTTCCTGCCAAAGTCATCAACTTATTGCCCAGTGTATGGGGCCCTCCAACGGTCCTACACAATTGATATCTGACTGAATATCATCCAGATGTGGATTGGGCAGGCTTATAATTCCTGTTGGATTGAGGACTGCATTGGTTCATCGATGATCCCTATGGCCCATAATTTGTCGGGCATATCGGGGAGAGATCCCATATGAGCAGACCTTTTTGTTTACCTTTATCCACACTTTTTCTGTCTATTCATTGCTGATTCCTTCTACACCAAGCTTGCAATTACTGTTGAGGCCCAGCTATGCTGGTGATCAATTGAGTACTTCCGCTACATTTATCATGGACATCTGTCCCCATGGATATTCATCATGTGCAGCTGTATTGATTGAAGATAACTGGTTGGGTTAAGTGAAACCTTGATGAATAGCTTTTGTTTAACTAGTGCTCTGCTGGTAATAACATTTCATGTACCTATTGACGAGATTATCGATTGGACTCGAGAGATATGATAGATAGCAACAGCATATATATATAATTATGTAGAGTGACGAATAACAAATGTATTTTTTCTCATCTCTGAGATTCTGTATCAAAGTGACCTTGTAGGTTTCTATGTAGCCAATTGCTGCCCATGAGTAAGAATAATATGATTTTTGAAAGGGTCTTCTTTTTCTTGAAAGCCTTGATGACATTCTTGGAATTAGCTAAACAGTGGCCATCGGTGTTTGGTTCATTAAGGTGGCTATACATGGGCATAATTTATCCTCCAACTCAGCTATTCTTGACCCAATTAACAGCCTGTTGGCCTATGTATGAGTACAAAACAATAAAACCCTCCAAATGATATCTAATTGGGGCTCTCTAAGATATCACAGAGTCTGAATTATCAGCCAAGTACCACATTGGGTTTTTAATAAGGCCTGCCTGAACTCCCCTATTTTGTCATATTTCTTTGGATGAAATTATATTTTGTTGCTGGTCTAATGGCCAAGCGTTTATATCAGCCTGAATTGAGCCACACCTTGCCAAAATCCCAAGAATTCTTCCAGTCTGAAAATGCATATGGATACACCACAACAGCCACTTGCATCACAAGAAGTATGGCAATAAGGTCCGAGCTACTCAAATAATACTATGAGAATATCAAACAATACAGGAGGAGACAATAGAAGGGTTGATATCACTGTGCATTGAGAGGCTAGGGAAGTAAACTGTAACTGTGCTGGCAGGATGGACTTCCTAAAGGTATTTTCCTAAGCACAATACTAAGAATCAATGGGAACCTCCAGAGTGGTCATGGTTTTTGTATTAATACTTGTGGAGGACTATTCAAATTTTAGTGGGTTTAGAGGTTTTTGAAACCACAACTAAACTCACTTTCTCTAAATCCATGAATGTCATGACATTTATTAAAAGCACCAAATGAAGAAAATATGAACAGAAAATAATGCAATCCAAAAACAAATATGAATACCTATACAACCTCTAGAAATCTGAGTTTTTCAAATAATTCCAAGTAAAAAAGAATCCAAAAACCTCTAAGTTTGATTTGCTTTAAAACAACTTAACCTGGCGAAATTAGGACCTTGACAACTTTGACAATGTGGCTTTGTATTAGATGTTTTTGTGGTTTTTACATATAATAAATCTTGAAATTTTAGAGCTTTTAAAAAAGTAGGAAAGCCAAGAATTTTTAAAGATTTTGTAAAAAACAAAATTGGATTGTTAGTAAATGGGCTTCATAGTATTTTATATAAACTAATAAAGGGAAGTTATACTCTTTGTTATTTAGATTTTCTGTTGTATAATTAATGGCATGTTTGCACCTTCCTACTTTTTTCTTGCAATAATGGGAGGCCTGTATGCCAAAACATGGTTGTCCATTCCCAGAGTAGATTAAATCTATATCACTAATATTTGTTGACATAACAGCTTTTTTGCCATTGACTGACAAACTGGAAGTGAAAGTGATAAAGGACATTTCACAGCTTTCGTGTTTGTTCATTCTGTAGCACCAACGAGGATCCATCTTATCCCATTGTAATCATGTTGGGATATTACATCACATTGCTGAGTACTTAGGCAACAGTTTTGTAATTATGTGCTAAAGAGACACAACTACATTTTGGGGCAGATTTACTAAGGGCTTAATTTTTTAAGTGAAAAAAACTTTGAAATTCGACCCTCAAAGTATTTTTAAAGGGCTTTTTTGATTGAAAATTGACCTATTTCGTTTGAATGGGTCCATTTTCGATCGAATTTTCAGGACAGGTTTTATGAGGTCCCCAATAGGCTAAAATGGCAATTCGGCAGCTATAAGCTGGAGGGAATTTTGATAGTCGAAGTAGCCCAAAATTACTTCGAAATACGAATTTTAATAATTTGAGGCACATACCAAAGCAGCAACTAAATGGGAACTCTTATTGCCATTGTGTAATATTTAAACATTTAAAAAATTCAAAATATTTTGCATTACGTTGAAATGGAAATATGTCCTATGCTTACCATTATGTTTGAGTAAGGGGCTCTAGTTTCATGTGTCTCCTAAACATTCCTTGTAAAGATCTGCTTATCTGACAAGGTAGCCTAGCCATTAAAAGGGGTGGTTCACCTTCAAGTTAACTTTTAGTATATTGTAGAAGGGCCAATTCTAAGAGATGAAGGTGAACAACCCCTTGACATCTTTATGCTTGGTGGGGTGGGCAGACAAAAGTTGTAAGCTGTGAACATCATACATGTGCCAGTATTAATCCTGGTCTCTTTGATTTTCCATCCAGTCTGAAAAGCTTATGAAAATGAGTGAGCCCTGGTACGATATCTGTCACAAAGGTCCCATGTGAGTTGCTATTTTCGTTACAAATTATACTCAGTATCCACTGGACACCTTAAAGCAACATGTTGCTCACCAACCGATTGGATGTTGCTCCCAGTGGCCTCAAAGCAGGTGCTTAGTTTTGAATATCAGGCTTGGAGGCAAGTTTTGGTTGCATAAAAACCAGATGTACTGCCAAACAGAGTCTCCTGTAGGTTGCCAGTTCACATTGGGGCATTCAAATTGCCAATCACATACCTTATTCAACACCCCCAGGGCGTTGCCATTGTTGTTTTGTTCCTTTAAGTCGTACATGGGCATAATTTTTCCTCAAACTCAGCTACTCTTGACCCAATTAACAGCCTGTTGATCTATGTATGAGTTCAAAACAATAAAACCCTCAAAATGATATTTAATTGGGGCTTTCTAAGATATCAATCACATAATCTGAATAATTGTATCTGCCAAGTACCACATTTTAATCTGAATCCCCTTAATTTACCAATGATTCAATTTTAATCTTGCAACTTTTTCGAATTGACGCTCCAAAACTCATTGCTGCAGCAACTCTGATTATCGTACTAGGTCCAGTTGGGCATATAAAATTGTTGGCAAGAGTACAGGGACCTACAGGATGATGATTGTATGAACATGCAACCAGTACAGTGCTGGGGGATCATACCTCTTGCTATAGGGCAGATGCTTGAACCTGTTTTATTTACTTTGCACGCTGCCCTGTGATTTGCAAATTGCCTCTACACTCTCTATAGTAAGTCTTAATACAGGTAGGGTACCTGGGATTCCGCAATTTTGATCTTTATAGTCTACTAAAAAAAATGTAAACATTAAACCCAATAGGCGGGTTTTGCATCCTATAAGGATTCATTATATATTAGTTGGGATCAAGTCCTAGTCACTGTTTTATTATTACAGAGAAAAAGGAAATAATTGGATCATTTGTATAAAATGGAGTCTATGGGAGTCAGTCTTTCCTTAGTTCTGAGGTGTCCAAATAAATGGTTTCTGGATAACGGATTCCATACCTGTACTAAGGATTTTTTTAATTCCTGGATATCTGCCATTCTAAATAGCCTAGATAACAAAGGCAAATACCTGACATAAAGGAAAGTAATGACATAAACAGTTACCGTAAGCCCCCAGTGAGCCTGACTGTGTGCTAGTTCTATACAGTTCTATATATAATTTGGTAGATTGCAGTTGCATTGATTGGATGTGTAGAGTGAATGAATGGGTTTTTGTGCCCCATACAAAATTTCCATTAGGCTGCATGGCATGAGGGAATGTTGGTGTCTGAGAGGTTCAAACTGCTTAGGGCTAGAGGAAAAAATGCCTCTGAGTGATGCATTCTCATCTGTCACCCTCTAAATGCATTTCCTACACAATTTAATGCTCATATTAGATTTTAAACTGGCAGCCTTTCACTTCACAGTCCCCAGAAAGACAGGCGACTAAAGGCTTGCATATAGAAAATCAATTGATTTTCTCAATGTTAAAAGCATCCTCAGCACTAAAAAAAAATAACTACAATAAATAAATAAATAAGGGGAAGAGCATATTGCTGAGCGGTTTATATTTGCTTTTATCTACATTGTATATTATGGGTCAGTGATGTATCTAGATATAACTGGGCCCACTACAAGATCATTTGAGGGACCTCAACCTAAAAGCCAGAGGAAAGATGATCTCTCGTAACAGCCCAGGCCAAGGCTGACATTTTAAACAGATTACCATTTGATGTTTCAAATGTACATCTGGCAATATATACATGGCAGTTGATGATACTGGAATGTTCAATCAGACAGTATAAAGAAGACCATTGTTTAAGCATGGGACCTGTTATCCAGAAAGTTCAGGACCTGGGATTTTCCAGATAAGGGATCTTTCCTGAATTTGTATCTCCTTACCTTAAGTCTACATGTATACTGTATATGAGTTTCATGGAAGCAAATTTCACTGTGGTGTGAATACAGTCATTAGACCACGCAGAGCAGTGATGCATAACACACTATAACACACATTGCTGCTACCTGTAATAACAATATCAAGACTTATACGCACCTCCAACCACTTTACATTTCAACACTAGTGATGAGCGAATCTGTCCCGTTCTGCTTCACCTAAAAATTTGCGAAGGGGGGAAAAATGTGTGAAGTCATTGGGCGTCAACATTTTTTTTTACAATTTTTTTACACACATGAAAATGGATCAAGTCAATGGGCATTTTTTGTTATCGCCACTTTTTTTGCCTCAGTGATATTTTTGTCTCAGCTACTCTTTTGTCGTGGCTTATTTTCTGCAGCAGTTTTGAGATAAAATTTGCTGATGGCCAAATGCAGAATTTTCGACACAAATTCATGGCTGGTGGAAAAATGTGCTCATCGCTATTCAAAACTGCTTGTGTCATATACCTTTGGATGTGGTTGAACAACAAAAATGGGATGTTATGGTAACGGGGTGCACAATAACTTTTAGTCATAATTGAGCAAATGGACCTCTTTAGGGAATATTGGAGGTCGCATAAGGTCCAACTTTATTCATAGTCCCCAGTATAGCTTCTCTAATAGTCAGTGTTACACGAATAGCAAAGCAGATATCAGTAAAATGTAAGAAGAGTTCCCAAGCCTCCAGGCCCACCTGTTGCCTACCCACCTCTTCCATCTCATCAGGCCAAAGGTTACCCACTTCACCAACTACAGATACCATGGTCAACCTTCTCTCAAGGTCTTAAACCCTTTCTAACTCCAATTACCTGCATCACTGGGTCCCTGACTAGTGAGATACAGCCAAGGCATTGGCCTCTTCCATACTCCTCATTGAAGCTTCAACTGCTAAACTAGTAGGTCTACCACTACTTCTCACTATCTACAGTGAGTTCTACAGATCTGAACTGTTATTAGAAAACCACAAAATAGTAAAATTCTCCATAGATCTCTTTTAAGTTCATGGTCATTGGCTTATTAAACTTTGCTAATCCCAGATTTATTACTCTACTGCTTTTAGAATCCACAGAAAGCCTGCAGCATGGTGCTTCCTTTTGCAAGGAAAAATTCCCAGTTATTTGAATAACTTCTTTTTGGAAAACAGCACAGCAGAGCTTGCAATTTACATGGAAGTTGTACCATTCTATACTTCATTATGGCATAAATATAATTTCTGCAAGTCAGGATAAATCTAAGAAAAACATCACATTTGGGTTGCACACAATACTTCATTTTCTTTCCTGAATCAAGACACAACAGAAATCTCCACAACTGTACAAATTATTATAGAGTCTAAATTATAGGCTGAGGCATGAGTTTGCAAGATTGTATTATTTGCTAGCAAATGACCTACAGATTTTAGAACCACACCATGCTACTGTTATAATGAACTATTTTATTAGCTAACTAAAACCATAAACTACCCTGCATTGTAGCTGAATTTTATCTGTGGGGGGCTCATATGTAGGGCTATTTCAGTCCATAGAAACAAAATCAGTCAATTATATCTTAGTTGAGATCAAGTACAAGGTACTGCTTTATTTAACTGGAAAATGGAGATGCTTTCCCGTAACATGGAGCTTTCTGGATAACGGGTTTCCGGATAATGAATCCCATGTCACATTAAGGGACAAACCAAAGGAAGCTGAACCATGTTGATTTAACTTTTCACTAGGAAAAGCAGCAATTAGAAGTACCCCAACCCCTGATGAGGTTATTTTTTTAAATTGGATTTTGACATTTGAATTAACTTCTGTCCAAGAAGATGTCAAAAAATATATATTGATTGGCCTTCAGTTCAGCGAGTCCATGATTAGTATACCCATCAACTCACTTTAATTCCATTCACATAGAGGCACTACTAGACTAAGGTGCCTCTGGAAACTGTGCAGATATACTTTATCTATACTTTTATAGAATTACATTGTACTTAGAATCTTCCATTTAATTTTATAGAATCCTTCTGATGTCCTTTGCCTACAGGACTTTTCTACTCTTTTTACCTTTGACCATGTAATGTGATGGTTTTTCCGCCTGGCCAAAATTTGTCGGCGTCAAAAAACAAGACGCGCACTGCCCGGTTTTTGGCGCCCATTTTTTTTCGGACGCCAGTGCCAATGTGAGCTGGCATCCAAAACGAGACCTGCACGTCCAAAACGAAAAGAGAGCTTACAAAACGAGCTGCAGCTTTTCGTGAATTTTTCACCTTTTAACACCACAGATTCGCCCATCACTACACATTATAGAAAACAGAGGGACTTCAAGTCTAATCAGCACCCTCTATGAAAAGTAGAGGGACTTCAAGTAATCACCACTCAACATGGAAATCAGAGGAGTCTAATCACAACCCTCACTTCACAATAGAGCAAGGTATGGGAGGGCTTGCATTACACTGTGAGCCTAAGGGGTTGGGGAACTGGTTCCTGCAAGTCATATATATCATTGTTTCCTTTCAATCTGAGGCATCAGGTTTCCTTTTGGAAGTGCAGATAGTGGTTATGAACCTTTTTTACATAAACCATGTCAAAATAATGTTTTATTAGGAAAACCTGCATTCCATTTTTAAGATATGAAGAGAAGCCTATAGTTCATTGTTAAGTATTTCAAAGCATAGTTATTCATGTGGTACATAGTAAATAACAATTTTCATGTTTCCAGAATTCATAAGAAGACCTGTGTTGTTCTACAAATCTAATTTCTTATCCCTACTGGCTAATTCGGCGTCCTGTTGCCTGCTGAATCCCCAGTAGAGGCACTGTGGCCAATACTAAAATCTCTTAATCAAGACTGAATAATTTAGCATAATAGAGCCATATTCTGTATGAAATCATTGAGAAAATGTCTCCTAAGTAAAAATACTACCTGCTGTATTGCTAATACATTTTATTGAAGGGAGCCCCAGTTAGTTCATATGAAGATGGGATGACAGCGTATAATAGATTGCTACATTGCCTGGAGTCACCATGGGATAAAATCCATTTGAAATTCATGCACAGCCTTTGAAGAAGATATATGAAGGTGGTTACCAGTTTTTCAATAGACCCAAAAATAAAATATGCGTGTTATCAGAATTTGTTTGCCAGAAAATCCCCAGAGCTTCAGTCGATTAACAAAGGCATGTTTTCCACAAGATATTAAATATTTTTTTAGCCTTCTATAGAATCCGATTCCAAATGTACTGTATATAACTGGATCAGAATCGTATGTTGTGAGTGCCCTTAAGCTGACTAGAGCAGAAAGCAAGGGTCTCTGTAAAATTAAAAGAAAAGGAAAAATATCTCTTCTTTATAAATCAGCTTTACATTCCTCTTTATTTTTCTTTAAAACAGAGGTTCCCCAATGTGGAGCTCTGGAGATCAGTGTTGTGGATGGAGAGACATAAGGATGAGGATGACATTTGGGGGGAAATTCTTATTTACTGCTCAGGGTAGCTCTTGAGCTATAGCAGTGTGATCACATCTCTCTTGATCTCTGATCAACTCTAGATCTCTGATCTTGTTATGACCCTAAACATTAATTAGGTTGACATTTTGGGTGAGTACTTATTGCTGACCAGGATACCACTGGTGTTATGGCATTATCTTTGCTACATCAATATTCCTATAGATCTTTGATTTTGTTATGAGTTAGAGGATCCATCGTGAAGGTTATTTAGGGTGAAATTTCATATAAGTCCTTATTTACTGCCCTTTAAACCCCTGCAACTATAGAAGGATTATTGCGTAAGATAGGCCCTCACTGAAGGCTAGTTCGAATTTGGAGTAAGTGCATATTTGCTGCCCTGGGTACCCATAGAACTATAGCAGGATAACTGTTACTACAATATGACTATGAAGATTTCAAATTAATCCAGGCCATGGTAAATCTATTATAAGTAATTCTAAAACAACTGGACTTGCTGAGTAATCAATGAAGATGTTCCATTACTCATCCGAGTAGCTTCTTCAGTTCAACTGACTGGTGTGGGAAGTTCTCGTCACGTAAACTTCCACTAATCCAATCACAATGGCACATTGTGACTCTACAAAGAGGTGACACCTTAAATTTACAGAGGTGTTGATTCTGTGTAGTCACTGTGATTGGATTACCAAAGTGGCATGCAACTCCTAGAAACAGGTTTTACTTGTGAGAGTTGCCTGAATGGATTGTGAAGTGTTCTGAAACCACTGGGGTACAGATGTAAGAACACCATTGTATGTAGCAGACAGTTGGTGTCAAAGGCCCCCACCTCTGTTCAGGGATGGTTTCTCCACCTTGACATGAATGCCTCTTTCACACATTGTTCAAACCAGCGGTCTTCTTTATACAGGATTTGGACCTTGCTATCTTCAAAGGAGTTTTCCTTGTCTTTAAGTGTAGAGAGTCTTGCCCTATAGAGTTCACCTTCCTATGCTGAGCCATTTGCTTGGTGAGCAGTTTTTGATCTCCCCAATGTATAAATCTGTGCACTCCTCACTACACTGGACTCCGTAAACCACATTGCTTTGTTTTTCTTTTGGTGTTGGATGCTTTGGGTGTACCAGTTTTTGTCTAAATGTGTTGCTAGGCTTGAAAAACACAGGGAAATTGTGTTTGTTGAATATCCTCCTCAGTTTCTCTGACACTCCAGCTATATATGGGATGAACATTTTTTGCCTACAATGTGCTCTTGGGTGGATATGTTTTCTATTGCTGTTCCTGTTGGGCTTTGTTGCTGCTGTTTTGACAAAGACCCAGTCTGGGTCACCACACACTTTCAAAGTACCTCTGTGATGTTTTTGCTCTTGGTATTTGGACTCTGTATCAGTTGCCACACATTCCACCCTGTGGTGCAGACTTCTATTGACACCCAGTTTGTGTTCCAGCTGATGGTGGGAATCGAACAACAGATATTGATCCGTATGCATGTGGCATGCAACTCCTAGAAACAGGTGTTACTTGTGAGAGTTGCATGAATGGATTGTGAGGTGTTCTGAAACCCCTGGGGTACAGATGTGAGAACAGAATTGTATGTAGCAGACAGGTGGTCAAAGGTCCCCACTTCTGTTCAGGGATGATTTCTCCACCTTAACATGAATGCCTCGTTCACGCCAGCAGTCTTCATATCCAGGATTTGGACCTTGCTATCTTCATTCCCTTGTCTTTTAGGTGTTTTGAGCTATGGTGGTCCAGCCTGAAGGTTAATAAGAAGGAGATTTTGGTTGTCTTTCTTAGCTGGGAGTGTTTCTTTGCTGCCCTAGGTACCCCTAGAACTGTAGTAGTGTAATTGCTACCCTAATGTTTATCTATATCTGTAACTTTGTTATGAGCTAAGGGGGTCCAGCCTGAAGGCCATTTATGGTGAGATTGGGCTGATTGTTTGTTTGGGACCTAGGTACCCCTGGAATTATAGCAGGGTGACTGTTAATCTATTTTTCTCTATAACTGTAACCTTGTTATGAACTAAGAGGACCCAGTCGAAGGGTCAGTTAGGGGAAAATTGGGGGTGAGTGCTTATTAGTAACCTGGGTACCCCTGGAATTATTGCAGAGTGACTGTTACCCAATATTTGTCTAATTCTGTAATGTTGTTATGAGCTAAGGAGCCTGAATGCCAGTTAGGATTGAATTTGGGGTGAGTGCAGGGGTATAACTATAGAGGAAGCAGACCCAGTGGGGGACTCAGGGATATGGTGCCCAGAACATGGGGTCTGCTTCCTCTATATCTGTAATAAATCCATCTTCCTGAGTGTTGGGAGCGGGAGACAGGAGTCTATGGGTAGGTGGAGGGAGGGCTGGGGAGATGTGCACTGGAGCGCTCCTAAGTGCACCATTATTACACCACTGGTCGAGTGCTTATTTTCTTCCCTAACTACTCATGGTATCAAGGGCAGACCCATGTTTGTATAGTATGAACTTGGGGGACCCAGCAAAAATGTTGAACTACAGAGAATGGCGTTGAACTCCAAAAGGTTCTATATGTTATTCTGCCTAATTCATTGCATATATGTGTTTATTTATATGCATGGGAACAGCAATGATTATTCTGGTGAGTTACACTAAAACTCTGACAACACTAATGACAAAAAGCATTCTGTTGGCTAAACGTTATCACAGTACATCATCCTCATATCATACAATTTCCACCATTATTTGCAAAAAAGGATCAATATTACTTTAAACTGAACACACGTCTGAGGTTTTGGTATAATGCAAGTGCGTGGGATGGATAAACCACAATTCCCTTTATAAAGCTGTCACTGGTATGCGTAGAGACTGGGATACAGCGTTGCTACAAAATTGATGTTTTCAATAAATAAGCCGTGTTGGAAGTCAGATGCAAGGCAACCCGGAGAGAGAGCGTTCGAGCATCGTGTGCAAAATTCATGACACAGAGGAGGGGGGTCAGGCGGAGGGCACATTGCATAAAGATTATTGGAATGCTTATTGTGTATAATACAACAAAGTTGGACTGTTGTATGGCTTTATTGTGATCAGAAGGATGGGAGGTATATATATTTAGGTTCAACAGTTCTGTGTACATGGCAATGATTGCTAATTTACATGTAAAATAAAAGATTTTGTTGTAAGATTTGCAAAATTGTGCTAAAAAAAGATAATATGCGTATTGTCCAGATCTAGGCATAGGGAAATATTGTCTGATTCAAGGAAGTGACTAGTGCACAGCGTTAAAGGACCAATATATTATTGGCCCTTTGTACCTATTGTATTATAGTGGGTATTTTGTCAATAGACAAATAGACAAATTAAAGGGGTTGTTCACCTTTACATTAACTTTGATAAGATGTAAAGAAGTTGGTTTTAAGAGGTTGTTATAAACCTATTTAATTATCCTAGCAACCATGCACAGATTTGCATAAGAGACTGGAATATGAATAGAAGAGGGCCTGAATATGAGTAATAAAAAAAGTAGAAATGGCAATAAATTTGTAACCTTGTGGAGAATTCGTTTTTTTGGATTGGACCAGTTACTCCCATTTGAAAGCTGGAAAGAGCCAGAAGAAGAAGGCAAATAATTATTAAAGGTGAAGTTTTTTTCTGGCTCAGATGGCAGTTACTGTCCTCTAGCTGCTTGTCAGAACAAACAGGTCTCCAATTGTCTTTTTAATCCCATTACAAGAAAGGAGGATGGATGGCCTGAGAGTCAGTGGAAGTCTGGTCTATTATATCAGCATTCATGGCATGGCCAGTTGAATATGACCATAAATGACACAGTTCATGGTAGGGACAACTCCATGGGGTTTTGTACAGCCACCATAGGGATCACTGACTAAGTGCAAGTGATTTCAAATTAATGCAATTGAGAAAGCATATTGATATGATTTATTTAAGAGAGAACCAAACCCATACTTTAAAAAAGCCATACCCCCTCCCCCCAGCCTACCTGCTATCCCGGGCAAATGCCCCTGACATTTTACTTACCCCTCATGGCGATTCACAGCAGCCATCTTCTTCTTCAGTTATCTTCGTGTTTTGATGGCGTTTCGGCACATGCATAGTTGGAGCAAATTCCTGGTTCCGGACAACTGTGCATGCACAGAAACTCATGGTGAATCGCAGAAGGGCTGAAAGAAGACACGAAGATTACCAAAGAAGAAAAGGGCTGTCGTGAACTCTGACCCCTGTATCTGCCACGAGGGGTGAGTTAAAAGTTAGCAGGTAGGCTGGGGGGAGCAGGGAGGGGGCTAGGGCTTTTTTAAAGAATGGCTTTGGTTTTCCTTTACGTACTGATGAATTGTGAACAATTGCATTAGTTGACACTGGGGACAATGGAGCTAACACCACCCTGGACCTGGCAGTAGCTCCAGGGTTCCCTAATCAGGTTGCATCGATAGATGCTTTTTCTCAAAACAACAAACATGCCACAAGTAACTTACAAGTAACTTACCAAGTAGACAGGATGCTGGTGAATGTCTAGCAGAATAACAGCAGAAGCCATGATAAAGTGAAGGAGGTTTAATAGTTAAAATGAAAACAACAATAAACAGGAGTGCAAACTAAAAAGAACAAATACAGGCCTGGGTAGAGACGAAACAAAATCCAGTAACAGGGAAGGTCAAGGCTGGCGGAGACTAGCACTGTTCAAATGGCAGGCAAGGTCAATGGCAGACAGCAGGGTCGAGTAAAAGGCCAAAGGTCAAACAGAGAATCCACAGAAGACGGGTATCGGGAACCAGGTGGGAACACTGGAATGGACACAGGCAATGGACACAGAACAGGCAGGGAACACTGGAAACAGGAATCAAAGCGTCAGGAATGACACATTATTAGATTATTATATATTATATATATTATTATATATATTATATACAGATTATTAGATGATCAAGCAAGGATCATTGGTCAGGGTCAGGTTTAGAAAGGGTACATAATTGAAAATGGGAAACACATTAAGGGTAACGAGATAAGAGGAGAACAGGGAGGAGACAAAAATTACAGTATAGGTAGGAAGACTGGCCTGATGCAGCCATGAGAGCCTCCAGTGGCTCAACTGGAAGCTGCATTGTCCCAGGAAAACACATACTAGAGTTTGAATCCCTGAGAGTCTTGATAACAGGGGCGTAACTACAGAGCAAGCCGGAGGTGTATAGGGAGCCCACAATGCCTTAATTGATATACAGTGTCAAGAAATATTGCACTTGGCTCACTGCATTTCTGTAGTTAAGAAACCCCTCACAGGTATACGTTACCAAAGGTATCCCCCTGTATTAAGTGCAATGGTAGTGGCCTTTTAAGTAGTGTAGGGGACTGGTAAATTATTCACCCAGTATTTTTTAGCAAGTAGTCCCCTAGTGTTATAGATGCCTAAAATGGGTCCTAAAATTCAGTTAGGAAATGGACCTATTTCCTCCTTATCCTGCTTTGAGCTATGCCCCCTGTAGTTCAATCAGTAGATGGCACTGTACGAAAGTATAAAGTCCTGAGAATTCTGAAACTCTGAGAATTAAGGTCTCTTTCTGAGCCACGTATTGGTGTAAACCTCATAGTTAGAGAATTGTGCCACTCAATTTATTATAGCGTTACAGTAGCACAAACAGTTTGGATGAAATATGGCCCTGTAGCAAACTGTGATTGAAAACAGACCCTATAAAGTTCTAATATTCAGTCATCTTAGCAGGGGCATGATTCATCACAAGGCCCCAAGAAATAAATATTCTGTACTCCCCTACCTCTACCCTTAAAAAAGGGTCTGAACAGGAGCAAGGAGGATAGTGGATAAAAGCATTGCTCATTGTACTTATGCTTTTGACACCTCGTTAGTACATGTCTGAAGAGAAACACATCAATCTGACCTAAATACCTTCAGTAATGCCTCCCTTTGTCTGCAAGTCATTTTGTCTCATTTACTGGAATCCTGCTCCCTGTAGGTCAGATCAAGTAACTAACCCAGAACAATTAAGCATCGCCCTGGTATCTATTTTAATTACACTGTATGGGACAAACCATAAGCAAGCAAGCCAGAGAATGATTACTGTATAACTCGCTCATCTCTAATAGATCCAACAGCCTGAGGGTATGCTGCATAATTACATTGATATAACTTGCTGATCGCTATACATGTGCTATTACAACACAGGTTTGCTTTTTTATACAGACCCAACATTCCCATCCTGCATTGAGCTCCATTTGACTTACATTTGCCACTTGTTTAAATTGGCCGTTCCTAATATGAAGTCGAAGTGTTAGAGCAAGGCACTGGGGATTTAGTCATATTAAATATGCCTGGGGTTTTATACTATTCTGCTTGCAAACTGTCTATTGCTTATTTATGCCATACGCAAGCAAAATAGGATAACAAAATGATTTCCAGAAGTGGAAATGCTGCTTATTCTGAGCTGGATCTGAAATGATCTTGTACAATAAAAATCAAGAATGTAAAACAAGAGGTAGGTATTTTATTTAGTTATGGCAGCTGAGTAGTCTCAGCACTTATTTAGCCATCCTACTGTATGTAGTGTATTGATCTCCTTAGTAGAATTCTACAGCTGCTTCTATTACAATAGAAGCATGTTTTAATTAATAAATATATCTAATATCTGAGTACAAGTACAAGCTAACTTAAAGGTAACCTCCTTATTAACTACCATCATCATTTTTTTACCCTATCCAATAACAATTTCCTCAGCTTCCCTTCTGTTGGTCCATGTCATTGATAGAGTTGTGGTGCTACAGCTAAGAGGACAGCTAAGTGGAGCATTTTGACATTATTTTCACAAATAAACCATAAGATAATAGCTCCACAACTGATCTCAAACATGAGGCCCCAGAACGGAATTGGATCAACAGATATTGACTTTTTTATTGCTTGCTGGGAGGGTAAACTAAGTTAAAGTAAGCAAGATAGTCCATTTCTATGAATTAGATTTCAACAATTCTGATAGTATTGTAATAGGTGTTTCCTTATGGTAAAATTACTGGGAGAGATTAGAGTAGACTTACTAGTTAGGAAATTCCTGTCTATTGTACCAATTGACCAGACAGAATCATTCAAACTCCCTCCTGATTTATATAGCCCAAATGGTTCTCTTGAACCTTCTTTATTCTTGAAGATAAATGTTTGTTTCATAGACTGGGTCTATACTATATGGTGAAAAGTATGTGGAGTCACTAGATGGACAGAAGTATCTAGACACCTGTTTTAAAATTGAATGTTCTCAGCTGGAACACTCATTTTCACTATCCACTATTTTTATGGAGCATGGGTTGCCACTATTGGACACTGAAGAAGTGCAAATGTGTTCTGTGGAGGGATTAATAGTTCTTTGTCATCTTGCAGTCTGTTGGAAGTTCTGGGGTTGACAGGTGGCTGTAAATTGTTGCCTGCCTGAAAGTATCATATTGACTATAAAGTTTGGTGGAGGAGAAATTATGATCTATATTTTTGTGGTTTGGGCCACAGGCTACAGCATACAATGATTATCCCATGCTTCATTTTATGCCTTGAAAGGCCACCAAGGTCCAGGCTTAGGGTGGCAGAACGTTAGGGGGCGGCATGCTGCCCAACCGCACCCACATTCATTCAGAAACACTGGGTATGCGCAGGAGATAAAATAGTTTGTGCACCAATCTCCATTTCTCTGGTCCCGATGACAAAAATTTACCTGAATAAAGGGTAGGGGATGGAGTGACAAACGGCAGTGCTCCCAGGGGCATCTACTATGTAAATCTGGCTCTGAGGTTGGGAAGTCCTGTTTTCAGCACCATAATCTTCCCATGCACTCAGCAAGCATCAGTACAAATGAAATAGCTAAGACGGGAGTGAAAAATCTTGACCACAGATCCTTTTTTCCATTCAACTAACACCTTAGGAATGAATCAGAATGCCAACAAGCCAGACCTGATTCTCAACATCTGCCAAACCTCACTAATGCTCTTGTCAGTGCATGGAAGCAGTCCTGAAAACAGTGTTCAGACATCCAGATGAAAGCTGTAAAATAGTAAAATAGTGTTTATGCAAATTCCTATACTAAAAAATGTTCTGTTACTACAGTTAAAAGTTTTTTTAGAGACTTCTATGAAATATAAACACTTTCTATGTTAGGAGAACACAATACATTATTGGACTTGCAGTAGTTGCCATCACACCTTTTCTTTGTTATGTCAAATTTAAAATCTAGAGACCTTTTTGGTCCATCTTTTATATTTCTTTTGTTACAACTATTGTTATGTCAGCAGTAAACACTTCAAATTCCCCAACTACTGAGTCTAATAACATCTGTGTTGCAAGGACGTGAGCATTTGTCTACTGTTCTTTTTGAAAAGCCATATTTCTTCACATCGCCACTCAGTCTGTGAGCTTTTAACCTCCCATTGAATCCTTCTTTTATCCTGACATTCATATCGCAAAATCATTTTCATCCTCAAAAGAAATTAAAAGAAGTTCCAAAATCAGTTATGTAAAAAAAAAAAAAAATCCCAATAAGCCCCAATATAAATTTTGTGAAATGAAATCACTTCTAACATAAAATCGAAGTTATGAATCACAGGCCGAATGCTCTGTATGATAAAATCTATTTTATTAATCAGACTCTATTTTGTGGTTGACAGAATTTATCTTGTTAGTAGCAAAATTGAATTCACTTTTGGCACAGTGGTTAATTTTGAGGATATTAAAAAATCATTGACTAAGAAATATAAGTATTTCTGTAAATGGTATGTTAAATCAATTTTTATAAG
The DNA here is from genome assembly GCA_024363595.1 of Xenopus borealis. Classification (NCBI taxonomy): domain Eukaryota; kingdom Metazoa; phylum Chordata; class Amphibia; order Anura; family Pipidae; genus Xenopus; species Xenopus borealis. The sequence continues at coordinate 134,541,937 of CM044437.1, forward strand.
TAAAGCATTGTGGTATATGAACTAAAAGCAGGCGCAGTGCATAAACCTTGTGAGTGTTTGCACCCTGAAAGGTCTGCACACTGAACTAAACTATATATCTTTGTTTTTGTCAGGCCTAGTCCAACCTCCAGATAAATAAATATTCTCAACTTTTTTACATAAAATAGACATCAAAGGGGAAATAATGAACACTACAGACAAGTTGCTTTGCAAAATGCTCTTATTCAGAATGCTTGGGACCTGGGGTTTTCTTTTTGAAATTTGGATCTCCATCATCATCCAAATCATGTTAACATTAATTAAACACAACAGATTAATTTTGCTTCCATAAGGATTAATTATATCATACTTGGGACCAAGTACTGTTTTCTTATTAAAGAGCAAAAGTCAATACTTTTTAAAAATTGTAATTATTTTATTAAAATGGAGTCTATGAGAGATGGCCTTCTTGGATAATGACTTTTCAATAACGGATTCCATACCTGTATTGGAATTTACAATTCATTTAAAACCAACTGTAAAGTTTTATTCAGGTGAGGGTCAATTATCTGGAAAGTAGGCCCATTTATTGAAGGTCAAATTTTAGTGATAATTTAACTTTTTGAAACCACGACTAACTCTATTTCTCTAAAATCACGAATGCTATTTAAAGTTATTAAAATATCCAAATATAAAATCTATGAATGGGAAAAAGTGCAGAAAAAATATGAATATCGCTCAAACCTCTAAAAATGTTAGATATTCGAATAATTACCAGTGGAAAAAAAATCTAAAAATCTATAGTCTGAATGGCAAGTCCAATAGAATCAACACAGCAAATCCTTTGACTTCTGTCAAACCTCAACTGCTGTTACTTGGAGAGGTTTTGTATTACAGTTTTTGGTAGTTTTTATACTTAATAAATCTCAAAGTGTTAGAGTTTTAGAGAAATTTTTCAAACATTTTTTAGGGAAAATATATGATTTGTGAAAAAAATTAAAATCCAGATGTTAGTAAACAGTTTAACCTTTGGTTGTGGCTGACTTTATAAGGATAAGTAAGTATGTTTTGACCCAGGCCCTGCCACAACGAAAGATGCCATTAATCTGTGTATTCTGTTTGCAGTATGGTAGCTTCCTTTGCTCCATTGTAAACTAACTTTTTATAGAAGACAAGAGTCACCATGCAGGTTATCACTTGTTAGCATTCATTTTATTTTATCTTTCTAATCAGGAGTTTGATTATTAGGGGTCGCTAAAGTGTGTAATCATGTGTTGGGGGGGGGGGTTTCTGTATTATCCACAGGGAAGGATTAGGCATATGGCTGATTGTATTTCATTGATCACATTTTTTCCCTTCGTTTTTTTTCAAGTGGAACTAAATTGCTGCTAGAATTTTTCCTGTTGACTTTAATAGATTGCACAAGGTCTGTCTGTAGTGTAAAATAATGGCATCAAATCCAAAATAAAAAATATCACACCTTGATAAATTCACCTTTTATTTTACACCATTTTTCTGGAGTTATTATTTTACCCAGAATCATAACTAGGCCCATAAAAGTCTTTCCTTATGTTCTTTCCCATGTAGTATGCTATGGGGTATATTTATCATAGAGTGAAGTTAAGAGTGAAGTTCCGCCACTAGAGGGAAATTCCGCAGCTCTCAATTAATTTCTATGGGATTTTTGAAGGCGTATTTATCAAAGGGTGAAACTTCACTTCACCCATTGATAAATACGCCTTTCAAAAGCCAATAGAAATGAATTGAGAGCTGCGGAATTTCACTCTAGTGGCGGAACTTCACTCTTTGATAAATTTACCCCTATGTCCTAGATGGCCCAGTGTCAATGCACAGGCTTCTCCTACTCCTTCACCTAATCCCCTGCCATATCCTCATCCTCTCATATACAATACAAAACATTATCTGAAACAATCCCTGGAAGCAACTTGTGAGCACCGTAATTCTTGCAATAAGTCTTGTTAAAATTGACCTAGATGGAGTATCCAGGGGAGCAAAAAAGCAGCCACTACTACAAATTGTTCAGATTTTCCACTAGAAAAATCAGATTTTTACCCAAAAACCACAAATCTTGGGATTTTTGCACAAAAACCAGCGCTTATTGGGACCTCTGACTTATATACAATCTTGGCAGGTCTGAGATGGTGGATTTTCAGATTCTGACATTTTCCTTCCTTGGACATAATAAATGAGGAAAAAAAGTTTTTTCACTAAATATTCATATTTTATAGTTAAAAAAACTCAAAGTTTTCGAGTTTTTGCCATCTGGACTTTAATAAATAAACCTCTTGGCATGTTACGGATGGAGTCCCAAACCAAGAACTAGCACCAAGGTCCCCATCGCGGCTTACTCTTCTGCCTATAACAACCACCTTTTGCTTCAGGAGGAGCATGAGAGGACCATGGAGAGAGTTCTGAGCAGGCAAGGGAAAAAAACGTAGTTCTTAAACAGAGAACAAGAAGCGTGGTTGAGGGGCAGACCGGGTCAATACCAGTCAGGTGCAGCAGTCAAGATTCAATAGACGAGAGAATAGGCAAGTTCTCAAGTCGAGTCAAGCACACCAATAACACAGTACAAGGTAAAATCCGAGAGAGTCGTCAGTACACAGGCAAGGGTCAGGACAAGCAGCAAACTAGACATGTATATATATATACAGTATATATATGTCTACATTCATATATGTATATATATGTCTACAAATGTAAATTGCAGACCAAATTCTGTGAATTATTAAGAATTAATCAGACTTTATTTTGTGGATGACAGAATTAATCTTGTTAGTAGCAGAATTGAATTCACTTTTGGCACAAAGGTTAATTCTAAGGATATGAAAAAAAAATCAATGACCAAGAAATAAAAGTATTTCTGTGAGTATTATGTTAAATCAATATTATAAGTAATGCTAATGCAGTGAGGGATATGGACTGCAGGTAGGCACAGTGCATAAACTTGGTGAACTTTGTGACCTGAATGTTGAGCATGCTGTACTGAATAGTGCATCTTATGGAAACAATACCTCCTGCATATGAATAAACCATTTGTGATGCTTATCAAACCAGAAAGAAATAGTTAAGGCATCTTATAAAATGAAGTCTTAAAATAAAAATATATGAAAATTATACTAATTTGAAAATTATATTTTAGAAATTACAAATATAGCCACATTCTGTCACCTTCTGTACACTGTAAATGTCAAAGGCAGTTGTTTATGCCGATATTTCCACATTTTACTAACTGGAATAAAGGAAAATTCCCTTTTTAACAAAGTCCACAGTTTGACTTTTTTGTGTAAAGCCCTTTTTTTTTTTACATATTGTGAAACATTTGGAATCGTTAGTGTAATTGTTATTGATTTTCTGGCCTCCTTTTACTCATCTTGTGAGTTGAATTGATTTTTGTGACTTGACTAACACAGTATTTTGCGAGGCTTTGTAAACCTTTTTACTCATTTTTTTATTATTAGGATTTTGTTTTTATAAAATGTGTTGCCAATGGCACCCTGCTTTTTTACTTCTGTTCAGTTAAATTAATATGCCAATTAGAGGGATGGTTCCCCTTTAAGTTGATTTTAATATTTTACAGAATGGCTTCTTCTAAGCAACTTTTCAACTTGCCTTCATTTTTTTACTTTTTTTTCTTGTTTTTAAATTATTAACCTTCTTTTTTCTGACTTTTTTTCCAGCCTTCAAATGGGGTGTCACTGATACCATCTAAACAATCTTTTCAACTGTTAGAGAGCAGGCTAAACTGTCCTGAAGGGATGTCAACCTAAATATGACATTTTGAGTCATGAAGGAAATGTTAATCAATATAAAAAAAAAATCTATAATATTACAAAATATTTGTAAATGTAATTTATGAATGTAGTATCTGCCTGTATTTTGCTATTTACTTTTGCATGCAGCATGGAAAGGATGTTGCAAAGACCGTATCTTGGTTGAATACATGACTTCCGATTGGGTCAGGCACACTTTATTATGCTACTGAGATCTCTGAGAATAAACAACTTTACTTTTTGCCTTCTGGGCAATTTGATTTTTTTTATGCAAAATGGTATTCGTTCTAATTTCAGCATCAAATAGATTGCATAAATGGACAAAATAAACCACTTCCATGAAAATGATAGAGTTTCATCAGTAGACTAGAGCGAAAAACCCTATTTCATGGTCCTCCACAAAATACAATACATTTATATGAACGTTTGGCACACAATAAGAAGCTGCCAGTGGATTTCAGAATAATACATGCGATCAAGCTAAAATGGTAAGTTTAAAGCAAAACACAAAGCCAGCCTCACCCACCTAGAGCAGAACAATGAACCAGGGCTGTCTATTTAAAGAAAAAAGTTTCCCTATTAATGTTACACCGAGTTGCCATTGACTGCTTTTTTCCCCCCGTTCAATATCTTTTTATCACCAAAACTGCCTAATCAAAGTCTCTTGTTCAGCAGCCCCCCGCTCGCATTGGCCTGTCATTGATTTCAGATTGAGAAAAGGAGAGAGGCAAAACAAGCCTTTAGAAAAGGGAAAGCAATTAGCACCCAAATGGCTTCATTTCACGGTGTTTTCAGCTGCTTTTGGATTGGAGGCTCCTACTCCTTCCTGCTCCTTTCTGCTCACGCTCACGCATTTTTCTTTAGGGAAGCTGTTTATCAGCAGGGAAGATGAAACTCCCCGTGGAGAGAGAAATAGGGTGCCTTTGTGTTTGTGTCCTTAATCTGCCTTATTAAAATGGTTCCAGGAATTAAAGGTACTTGAAAAGTCGAAGGAAAGTTTAGCAAGTCAAACAGGGGATGTGTTGTTTGCATGAAGAAAAAGGCGTATGGAGGTGCTAAAGCAAAGGAGCTGGGATGATTGTGCACACAAACACCGAGCTACAATAATACATCACAATAAACCAAAAATTCTTTGCAGTCACTCTTCATGCTTGATGTGCTTAATGCTTTCTGCCTGTGCTATAGAAAGGAAATAAATAGCTTTCTAAGGAATCCTGTTTTTTTCCTTGTCATAAAAGCTGATTTTCATTTTGATGAGAATATCTAGCATCCCCATTTTTAATGCAAGAAGCATGATATTTCCTCAAACGGATTGGCCTAACTCCTTGGCTAGCCATGAAGGTTCAATTAACGTGAATACTTTTAAATAACAGTAGAATGTTTCTTAACACTATCTTTCCTGTATGTCTCTGTTATCAGTCCCATAGCTGACAGAGAATGGAGAAGCCAATCGTCCTAAGCGAGCAGTGTTATGGGGCCCTAGGTGAGGTAAGCAAAGATGAAACTACCAAGGGCTTATTTCAGCTTGCTCCAGTGAGATTCACTGGTTGCACCCTGAGGCTCAACTATTTGCATTGCTGTGTGTGACACCTTGAAATCAAGCCATAGCTTGTATGTTGTTCAAAATGTGCAACCTGGGAGTGCTAGAGGATGAAGGTGCTAGAGAACCCTGGAAAACAGAGGCACACTGCTATTAAACACAAGGGCACATCCCAGTCCTCTACTCTAGAGTAGAGGAATGGGATGTTGGGAGTTCAATTACCTCCTGAAACATTGTGAGATCTGCTTAATATGGTGCTGGGTACAGGAAAGATTGAACTGATCAAATGTTTTTGTTTTTTGTTTTTATTTAGGTCCAAACAATGTTCCCCTTTGTTCCAAGTTATACTGTATATTGTGTTATTCTCATTTCTGAACAATTCCAGCTATATGTGGGCTTTGCTTCCTGTGTCTTACAACAAAGGCAATTATGATGATGATGATGTTGTGGTCCAAAGTGCATTTTGTATGAATTGACTAACTGGAGGGTCAACAAATGGGGGTCAAGGACCCTAAAGCAAGTTAGTAGTTACAAGTGATTGATGAGTTTTAGACACATTTCATTGCTATTATAATAGACACAACAGGAACATCAGTCTTGTCTACTGAAACTGGCCAAGGGGAATACTCTAGTAGAATACAACACATCCAAGCAAAAACTAATAGATCTTACCGGGTGAAATCATTGATATGCATGCTGAGTTACTGAGGATTTTAGCAAGTACAAAAATAACTGTGAATCCTCTATTATCTTAGAGATTACAGAACCAGTACTCTAAAAGTGGAGATATATAATAGACCTTTCTGATTAAGCTTAGATGGAGGGGAAGGTTTTGTTCATATGAAGAGCCCCAAGCCATGGACTGCTGATGGGTAAAACAAACTGCATGTGGGAAAAATGAATTTCAGTGTGAGAGTTTAGAGGGCACTGGAAAGTTAAGGAAATATGTCCATACACTGTAAATTAAGCGGGCCCATTTTTACTCACCAACCTTTCATTCAGTTATATCTGTATAGGTCCATTGGTCAACCTGAAATTATTTAGTGTGGACTTTAGACTTTAGTGTGTGCCATTCCATGTCAACTGATAATGATGAATCAGATGCGCCAACTAGATGGACAAACTGGTCCTTTTCTGATGTCCACTTTTATGTTTCTGTTTAAACGTAACAGAGGTTGACTGGTGACATGCTGATGAACACAGATGAACATAGCAGGGGCGTAACTACAGAGGAAGCAGACCTTTGCAACTGAAGGGGGGGTAGGGGTATAGGGGCCCCATGAGGCCTTAATTAATATACAATTTCAATAAATATTGGTCAACCTCTAGACTTGGGGGCTGAAAAATAATTTGCTGTGTGGCCCAGTAATATTCCACTGGATAGTACTGTTTGTTTTTGAAAATTTCTAAATAATTAAAAAAAAGTTATATGACTGTGACCATAAAGCTCTCAAAGGTCCTTTAAATAAGTGCAGTTTATTTTAATTTTTTTTGATGATGAGCATTTGTATCAAGCTGAACATCAGATGCACATCATACAAACAAAGTGGTTATTGAACTACCAACCTGCCAAGAAGTTTATCCATGGAAATAAATCCTCTCCCTGCCTGCAAATGAGAGCAGCTGACATTTGCAATATTTCTGGGTAATTCTTTTTATTTGTGCACTTCACGCAAATTAAACAAATGTCCAAGTAAATAAATCTTATCATAGAGAAAAACTGTATTTCACGATTGGTTTAATTATAATTGATTTACTCATTTAAAGCAAAAATGGAACATTTTCCCCCATTAAAATGATATAAGTACTTATGTTAAAGGGCAGCTAAAGGCTAAAATGACAAAATTCCAAACCTTACAACTTTCAAGCCTTGCAAGTGCATGAGTTAGTCCCTTGTGACTGTTTTTCCCTGTGTGCTACAATTTTCATTTAAGTAAAATTAAATCATTGAATCTGGGGCATTTTGACAATTTTTGTTTATCAAATTGCAACGAAAAAAATGCATCAAAACAATTACGACAAGCAATGCTAAAAGGAGCCAAAGAGCCCATCTCAAATGCAAGACATGCACCAAGACCCTTCTCATAACAGAAGGTATTGATGTGC
>CM044437.1:134551077-134584342 GCA_024363595.1 Xenopus borealis
CAAATTCAACCCTTAGTAAGTCTGCCCCTAAGTCTTGCTACACACATAGCACTGCCTTAAAACCAATTAGAGGCTTTAACCTTCACTTTATGGGTGGAAATATGCAGATGATGGCTAAATGTCCCTGTAGCTATCTATGCTAATATGCTTCATCTGCTGGTGTCCAGAAAAATGGACGCTGGCACACCAAAATGGATGCTGGAGCACCTGGATTGGATGCCGGTGCGCCAAATTGGATGCTGATCCCCCTCCCGACCTCCCTTCCAACCCTCGCCGCCCCCCCTGGAGCCCCCATTTCCCCCGGTCCTTGAAAAATGTTGACAAAACATTTTTCAAGGATCGGGGGAAATGGGGGCTCCAGGTTGGGGGCCCCTGCCCTAGAGCACCTTGCAATAGCACTCCCTGGTGCACCTGAAAAATGGGGCAAACTAATAAACATACACAAGGACACCCAAATACTGCCAATATACCCCTCATGAACACAATGCAGTTGGGGACACTAATTGCAGCTACAGGACAATGTGCAGGTTAGGTTAGGTTGCACCAGCTTTTTGCAAACTGCCCATATCAATGAGCCCATATGCTGTACATGTACATGACATGAAAAGCATTTCTATAAAAACTATTCTGTTATGATTTTTAAGGTGTAGTTTTTATTTCTAAATGACACTGTTTAAATTACAAATAATTCACTGTACCATATAAAATGTTATTCCTGAAGTGTATGTTTTTTAATGTTCTTGTGTAGGATGCCATTTCAGGTCATTTTGCCTGATCATGTGATTTCAGAAAGAGCCAGCACTTCACTGTGGAACTGTTTTCAGGTAAGCTATTGTTTCTACTACTCAATTCAGGCTACTGGGGGGAAGGGAGGGGTGTGATTTCACTCCAACTTGCTGTACAGCAACAAGTGACTGAAGTTTATCAGAACACGTATGGCTGGGGGCACCTGTGAAACTGACAACATGTCAAATTTCAAAATTAAATTAAAAAGAAAATCTGTTTGATCTTTTGAAAAGCTCATTTCCATGCAGAATTCTTCAGGAGCAGCAATATTTATTGATGTGTTTTGAATTCCTTTAACTGAGAATCCCATACTGAGCTATTCAGGACTAGAGCAGATGACTGGATTATTTAAAAACAGTGACATTGGTTTCCAATTCTTAACTCAAAACATGAGTTAGACCAAAGGCATTTCAATGTACAGTAAAACTCACAATGATGACCTAGAACTTACCAAATCCCCACTATACAAAGAGTCCCAGTAACCTTGCTCAGAGAAAGCCCCACCATTATTTTGGCCTGAGATCTCAGAATAAAAATGTTGGCAGTCCAGATACTTACTTAGTACAATGTTTATGATGACAGACAATAGATATCCGCAGTAGACCAGTTGGAGAATGATGGCAAAATAAGTGAGCAATTTGAATAAAGATTTTGCCTTGAGAAGGAATTACCTTCTTCCTGACAGCCATTCAGATTTTCTAGTAAGATTGAAATCTCGCCCAGTGACAGTATACCTGTAATTAGACTGCAGGATCTGGATAAAAGCCCAGTGGAATGATGTGAATCCATCTTCATTTCTGTCAATATATTTGTTTTTCCTCCAGTCCTGGGATTTTTATTTATTGCTGGACAAGGTATTTAAGGATACCAACTAAAGATTTAAAGGTATTGATGAATGATGAATTAAAAATAAGGAACTGGTATAACTATACATATATTTGTGACATCTGGGTAACATTTATAATAAAAGTCATTAATGGAGAAAATATCAACAATGTGAACAATTTTGAACACCACTTTTCAACAAGAAAACACTATGCCCAGCTAAACCTTGCAATGTAATAATTGTGTCATGAAAAATATTCAATTTTATAGCTTTTTTCAAACCCACATATTGCATATTACATATGTACACTAGAAGAGGAGATATCATGAAGTTGCATCAGAAAATCTTGGCAGTGATAAACAGAAATTGGGAATGCATGTGTAACTGTCTAATACCGATGCATCAGGGGATGTCATCTTTACTAAGATTAAATCTAAAATGAATCTAATGAAAGGATGGTGAGCAGATAATTTACTTAAGAAGTTGTAAATTCTTGCTGTGCCAAAAATGAAAAAAAGTAATATAAACCTTAAAGATATTTATTTTGGGTAAAAATAGAATTCCCTCTCACGTTTAAAAAATTTAAATACATTGGAAGTATACAAATATATATCCTACACCGAGAATATCTTACCCCTCTAACTTAGACACTTTAATAGAAATATAAATCCACAATGCCCCAAATGCCATGCTGATTGCCCCAGCTTTTTCCACCTAATATGGGCTTGCCCAGTGATTGCCAGTTATTGGGTGCAAGTAACTAAATTTATATATGATATCATGAGATTCCCAGTCCCCCTGGACCCCAAAGTCTGCCTATTGGCAATACACCAATACATACTTGCAGACAGCGATGACAGAATGTGCAAGAAAACACATAACCAGCAAGTGGTTGTCACTACAACATCCAACACTAAACGGCTGGATAAATTCGGTGAACCAAGCACTCCCATACAAAGCTATAACCTACAAAAACAGGGGATGCCCGGACAAATATGAACAGATATGGAACCCCTGGCTTGAAAGCCCCCAAACTACAACATGAGCAGACAAACTGACCCCCAGGAGCTAAACTTCTACCATGTGTACCTCTGTACGAGCCTTGTGTCCTGAATATGATATTGCAACTTGTAATGTGCACGAAACAATACTATTATATCTCATGGAAGTGAATGCTTGAAAATATGTAAAACCAATATAAGACTATGTAACCCAGACCAAAAGCTGTCAAGAAATGTACAATTATTCTAACCAAATGTCTGTACCTTCTCAGTAACAATATACAGAAAACAATAAAAGAGTTCAAACAAAAAAAAATACATTGGAAGTGCTACTGATCTGGCCAAATGAATTATAAGCAAACAAAAAAAGAGGGGGAGGGGTGATTAATGCATATTCCCTGGTGCCCAGTAATCTAGCAACTGGATGCATTTACAAAGACAAAAAAGGTTTTTTTTACCCCCTTTTTTTACCACGTCAACGTATACCCCTGTCCCTTCCCCAACGTTGTGCACATGCACAAATTTTCAGCATCGGGTTCAGAGTACTGGAGATTGGTGTATAGGAAATTTCAAAAACTATTGTATCTCCTGCAAATCCCCAGTGCTTATGAACCTCTGCGGGAGTGTTTGGATTTTTTGTATATTCGATCAAAGATAATGATGCCCAATTTGATAGCTTTGATCTGGCGAAGTAGGTGGTCGAATTAAAATTTAAATAAAATTTTATTCGAATATTCGAATCATTAGAATTTGAATATTCGATGGTCGAATTTGCCTAATTTGCATATTCAGAGATTCGAATTCGGATTTAATACAATCAATACAATACAATATTTAATACAATACAAAAATCGAACTTTGAATTCTTCATGTGAATTTCATGTGAATTTAGTAAATCTGCCCCCAAGGGGTTTTTGCTGCTATTCTAGTGAAACCTTGAAAAAATACTTTTCTCTGTTTCAAAGACAGGGAAGCAGTTTTTAAAACAAAAATATAAGCATCTTCAAGATAGAAGTATTCGACCATCCCTGTATTTGGTAAGTCATATGGTCATATACCCTGCATGGTTCCAAACTCTCATTATAGTACAGGTCTGTGACATTTTACCCATTATCCTTGGGACCTGGGGTTTTCCAGAAAAGATCTTTCTGTAATTTGGATCATAATAATTTGTCTACTAAAAAATCATTAAAAAAAAGAACTGTTTTGCTTCTAAGTTTGAGCTATTTGATTATAATGGAGTCTGTGGGAGATGGCCTTCTCATAATTCAGTTTCTGGATAACGGCTTTCCATATAATGGATCCTATAGCTGCACTGCCTAAACTGCCTACAGAAAACTCCCATACCCAATTTTACCTTATTTATTATTTAAAAAAACTCAATTTTATCGGTTCGGGTAAAAACCTGATAAAAACGAGTGAAAATCTAATTTTTTTTATTTTTTCAGTTGTTTTCCAAAATTGCTCGATTTTTTTCGGGCTTTTTCCAGAGAAGCCCGAAATGGTCAGATTTTCAGCCTGATTCCAGTGCAGACCACAGAAACTTCCAAATAGGATAGGGACCTCTACCATTGACGTATACACAACCTTGCCAGGTTTGAAATGGTGGATTTTCAGATTCTGGCTTTTTGCAGCATCGGCTTTATTAATAATAATAATAATAATAATAATAATAATAACAATAATAGTAAATAAAATCCTAAACATTTTCGAGGTTTGCTCCCAGATATGACCAGATAAAATTGTGTACATTTTTGGCTGATGCCACAAAAGTCAATGACTGCCTGTAGAGGTGGATCGGAGTGGTATTGCCATTTTCTTTGGTTGCATTTCTCTGCTACCTGAGAAACCCCAAGTGTCATATTAGCCCGTATACTTGCATATTTCCTGGTACCCATGAGCTTTCTGAATCTAGCTCAGACTCACATGAAAAGATTGTGAGTGGTCCTAATTCCTTTATTCTTATATCATAACCCTTCTTCATACATGAAAAGGGGAGGGGACAAGACAAAAAAGTTATATCCTTTTACTTTTTTTTATTTCTTGGCTTTATACCGACAACTGGTGTTGATATTCCCTACAAATGTTTATTTATATAACACTTATCTGCTTATGTAAATGTTACTCAATGTTGTTTAATTAGAAAAATAAAACTCAATATTTTTGGTTATAGGCAGCAAGTCTAGAAGCCCAAAGCAACCAATCAGATGTTTGCTCTCACACAGATGACCAATTAATTCCTGCTACTAATTGGTTGCTGTGAGTTAATAGAACTGGAGAAAACTTAGCAGCTGTTTCTATATTACCCCAGTGGTATAAGTCCATGTTAAACTATAATCCATTTTAGGACCAGTTACATAATAAAAAGCCAACTTAATTCATGTTCTATTAATGGAAGCAATTAAGGCAACACAAACACTACATTTTGAGCACCATAGTTATCCTAAATCCTGGTATATTTTATCACATTTAAATAGCTCCATTTGACTATCTCAATACACCCAAAGAATTTGGCACCCCATTGTATACACATTAAGCTAATTTACCCAGCATCACCCAGCACCTTGCCAATAAAATGGGTTGCTTACTTGTTTAATTTAAGCAAGTCAAGTCTGATGAAGTAATTTTACTGGCCCCAGGGATCTGACAGCTTATGGCGAGCTTTGCTATTTCTCATGAAATTGAGTTAATTTTCACTGAAATTGCTTCTTAACAGACAAACACGTTCCCCATCATCGCAAGCTTATGCCTCTGCAGCTCTATTATTCTTTAATTTAAACACGCTGGCAGCTCAGGATTAATGCCAGAGACAAACAGGCTACAGTGAGAAAGGAGAGAGAGAAGAAGTAGGAAAGAGTTAGGAGTTATTGTTTCACCATTACACAATGACAGATCATACAGTATGTTTTTTGTAAGGCAAAAGCCAAACAAGCAGATTTTTTTCACTGCAGTTTCTTCAAAGAAAAATCGAAGCGACAAAGCCATACCCCGGGAAAAAATGTGCCTCGCAAGTGGTTTTAGTTGACTCACGGTCTGTCAGATGCACCTGGCTGTGTATTTTTGCAAAATAATTATTTCTACTAAAATGTATTGGTCATTGGACATCCTTATATTTACCATTTTTCATCATCATTCCCTATCAGTTATTAGAATATTACTCCATCCTATAGCTATGCAAGTTAAGTAGATGCTTGACTTTTAATTAGTTAAAGGTGCACAATCTTCATCAGTGAGGGATCTACTTTCAGTTATGTTTCCCCTTAAAGAGCTACCGCCACTTTCACTGTGTAAGGGTTTGGCAATAGCCAATTCTCACGCACTTAAGAAATCTGTATGATTAGAATCAAACAGGATTGTAATTTAATTGAATTGTTTGTAGACAATGATGTTCTCGAGATCAACTGTTTTGATCCTGGGGTACCTGTTGGGCATCCTGACTTAGCCCTATTACTTCTGTAAAGTTTATGTAACAAGCCATCCAGACTTCCCTTTGTGTTACATACAGTAGTTACAGTACATAGTTAAATTGGGTTGAAAAAAGACAAAGTCTAACAAGTTCAACCCCTCCAAATTAAATCCCATCATACACACACACACCCCTCCACTCTTTCACACAAACCGTTTATGCCCATGGCTATACTAACTGTAGAGTTTAGTATCCCAATAGCCTTTGATATTATATCTGTCCAAGAAATCCTCTAAGCCCCTCTTAAAGGCATCAACAGAATCAGCCATCACAACATCACCCAGCACTGCCTTCGACAACCTTACTGTCCTCACTGTGAAGAACCACCTACGCTGCTTCAGATGAAAGTCCTTTTCTTCTAGTCTGAAGGGGTGGCCTCTGGTGCGGTGTTCCTCTTTTTGGGATAAAAGGTCCCCTGCTATTTGTCTATAATTTCCTCTAATGTACTAAAGCGTAATCATGTCCCCTCATGTCCTTTGTTTGTGACATCATATAGAAAAGGGGTCCCCAACCTTTTTTACCCATGAGCCACATTCAATTCTAAAAAGAGTTGGAGAAAATCATGAAAGAAGTCCTTGGGGATGCCAAATAAGGGCTGTAATTAGCCCCTATGTGGATTTGCAGCCTACAGGAGACTCTGTTTGACAGTAAATCTGGTTTTATGCAACCAAAACTTGCTTCAAACCAGGAATTCAAAATTAAGCACCTGATTTGAGGCAACATCCAACATCCAAAGGGTTGTTGGGCAACATGTTGTTCATGAGCTATAGGTTGGGGATCACTGATCTAGAGTGAATATATATCACAGCTTTTCATATTTCCTCTGCCCACCTCAGTGATATGACAGATAAATAAAAATGTTCATTGTCAAGGAATCACCTAAACTCATGTCTCAAGTGATTAAGAAGGTTCCAGCGCAGAGTGGGCTAAAACAAGTGAATCAGAAACAAGTGGGGTTAACTTATGATAGTAACTTGTTGTTTACATTTAAATGAGATATGGGGACCAACAATACTTTAGGTTGGAAGCTATGTACAGTATGTTCTTTAATAGTGATGGGTGAATTGGCAGCGTTTTGCTTTGCAAAATTTTTAGCGAATTTCTAAAGAAATTCATGAAACGGCAAAAAGTTAGTGAAACACTGCCATGTCTTGTTTTGGACGGGCACGTCCATTTTTGGACGCCAGCAATGGGCGCTGGCGTCCATAAAAGGACACGCACGACAAAAACAAGATGCCGACTATTTTTTGACAGGGCAAAATTTTGCTGGCATTTCGCGAATTTATGGGAATTTGCCGCAGGCGAATAATTTCGCCCATCACTATTCTTTAAATCTTTCTGTACCATCCTGGAGGTGAAATGATGATCCATAACTCCAAAGCTACCCATGGAGGGTTCCAAAACATGCCTAATAGTGCTTAGGTTCAAGGTCAAGATGGTGTAACTTCTGGTGCGAGGTGTCAAAATGACACCTACACTCCCATACTAATGCCCATGTATGTTGCATCTGTTAACACTGGCTGCTGTGCAAACCTTGGACCTACCGTCACTTTTGAGGTGGCAGTAGCTGCAGGGTTCCCGTGTATCAAAAGACACATTTGCACTCAATTCAAAGCAGGACAGGGTAGACACAGTGGCACCAAGTGCAAGTAGTGAATTTGGATTTGTGTAAAGACTGTAGCACAAGTTGTGCGACTGAAACTGCAATTGCCCTTAGTAAATGAGTCCTATAGTGTTGCTGTTTGCGGTTACTAAGGGACCAAGGAGAAAATAACTGTAACATCAGTTATTGTTACACATTATAAGCAACAATAACACCTCATGAGTGTTTATTGATGTTAATAGAATTTCCATTTTGAACATTCAATATATTACATAATGCCAGTTTTTAAAATTAATTTTTTCAAAATGGAGAATGGGATTTTTATGGCAGAGGTTTTTCTCATGATCAAATTTTTTATAGTTAAAAGTTTTTAGTTTGCATAGGTAAATTAGGGGGGAAGTGCTAAAGAAAATTGTATGATGCACATGGGTAAAAAATGTTTAACTTCCTTGTTTGTATGACAATTTGGTAGCCCCTTTGTGAACTCCTAGCCAAGTTTTGGACTTTATTCTGAGTGTCCTTTTTCATGTGGAAGAGGTTGGACATTGGCTTCTGACTATCCTCTGGTGGATGGATTGTGTGAGTCTGGTGTTAGTGTGGGTCACATGCTATAGATATATTTCCCTAAATGGACTTTCTCAGATTAGTTTTTTTCCTTATGTTAGTTTATTAAAGGTACGTACATATAATCTATGTACGTAAGTAAAAAAAAAATCCTATTCCCAAGATTCTAAGCATCTGTTTGGCAGTGCAACTGGTTTTTATGGAACCAAACCTTTCAAAAATAAGCACCTGCTTTGAGGTCACTGGGAGCAAAATGTTGGATAACTACATGTTGCCCACGAGCCACTGGTTGGGGTCAACAATTCATGTTGTCTCTTACATGCTGGGGTTCACAGTAAAAAAGCAAAAAAAAAAAGCTTCCATACAGTTTGTTGCTTTGATTGTACAATTTGTTTCAGGGGGTAAAAGGAAATCCCATTCTATCATCCAGCTTTCTGTTAGATGAAAACACTCTGCATTGACTGTTCATTGTAGCTGTCTCTCCCATTCACAACAGAGCACAGGAAGGTGGGCTATTACAGAGGGAATCCTGCAGATTTATGGGTCGGGAAGTATTAAGATGAAATTATAGGCAGACAATTATAACTCTTTCTGTAGTCCCAATTATAATACGGGAAGAATGAAATGAGTAATTATGGTTATTTTATCCTAAATGAGTCAAATAATGAAGCAAGTGAAATACTATCATTAATGCTGACATTCATTATGATTGATATAAAAAAAAAGGAGACTGCAATGTTGATGTAGTTATCTCTAGCTGTTATAGTTTGGGCCTGGTCTTTAAAAAGCCACTGGACTCTCCAGATTTAGGAAGTAGAATAATAGCCAGGTGAAAAAAAACAACTCATTGCACATACCTTATTACTTATGAAATTGTCTAAATGTACAGAGTTTAAATGACAATAGAAGAGATTGGCATTCTGGTATTGCTCTTGCAATGAAATAATGCTGAGAAAATTAGTCATTTTAAGCCTAATAGCCTTATGTAGTGATGATTGAAAATGGGCCATTGTGTGTCACAGAAAAAAACAGCAAAAAGAGAAAACAAATTGCCAAATGCATTGGAGCCAGTAGGTGTTTTTCTTCCAAGAACAAAAACAATGTTTTTCCTCATGTTTTTTCCAGTGAAACAAAATGTATGGAAACATTCTAATGATGTCATTGGCATTTTTCTGTGGTTATTCTATTTATTTATTTTTTGGCAAAACAATATTCATAGTAAAATTCTAGCACATATTCATGAAAATATAAGCCACCGGTGGAACACTGAAAAAGTAAGCTCATCAAGGGCCTTAAGAATCATTTCTAGTATTTCAGCCAAAAGGACCATGTCTAGGTTTTAAGAGTTATGTACAGCGTGAAAGGTCTAGTTACCCATAGCAACCAATAGCAGGTAGTAGTATTGGTGGGATTTTTTTTTAAATGAACATCTGAATCGTTGCTAAAAAATTCTCGAATTTCCAGCGAAATTCGCTAATTGGCGAAAAAAATGTGCGAAACGAGTCGCAACACGCATTGGCTGTATCGCTAATCCTTTGTGAAAGATTCTGCCAAATACCAAACCAAATCTGAATCCTAATTTGTATATGTAAATTAAGGAAACAAGGGGGAAAGAGCGTACAAAAGAAATTGACTTCCTTGTTTGTGTGACGACAGGCTCCATGATTTTTTGTATTCGGCCAGGCACGTGGCTTCGGGTGAATCAGAATCCTACTGAAAAAATTCCTGGATTTGGTGCATCGCTACTAGAGTTCAGCACACTCACACTACATTTATCACTGTTATGAATAGGTCTCTCTACCATGTGCCACAACTCCCTGGGCATTTTCATACCCTGTAGAAAGAAATATCTGAAATCTATGCCTAAAATCTATCCTCTTGGGGAGGTCTGTTAATCAAAAATTTCATTGAGTGAATTTTATAGTTTTTTTTTTATTCAAAATTTTACCAAACTCAACTGTTTGCTTATTAATTAAAAAGCTTGAATCTAGCAAAAAGCTTGAATCTAGCAAAACTTAATAAATTAAAATTGTGAAAAAGTAAACAAATCAATACATTCAAATTGCTATTTAAAAAAAGAGTTTGAGAGTTAATAAACCAGCTCATAGGAGTTAAAGGGCAAGGAAAGTGTAAAATAGAATAAGGGTAGAAATGCTGTATTTAGTATACTAAACATAAACATGAACTTACTGCACCACAAGCCTAATCAAACAAATGATTTATGCTTTCAAAGTTGGCCACAGGGGGCTGTCATCTTGTAACTTTGTTATACATCTTTTCAAGACTAGACTACATACACATGCTCAGTGTGGTCTGGGCTTCTTAGGGATTGTCATAAATGATCAAAAAACAAAGCTGTTTAGGGCAAATTCACTAAATTCACTAAGCGTAAATTCGCCAGCGTGACGTCAAACCGTAACTTTGCAAATTCACTAACACCGGCTCTGGCGAATTTACACTAATAAATAGACTTGCGCAACTTTGCACCCTTGCGCCAGGTGAGTTTGCGCACTGACGAAGGATCGTAATTACGCAAATTCACTAAGATCAACTTTTTGCCGAACGTTACCACTTACGCTAGACTTCACTTTACCTGCTCAAACCAGGCGAAGTTCAATAGAAAAGATAGGAGTTGGAAAAAGTCCCCAAAAAACGCTGTGGCGTGTTTTACCATTGTGGGTGATAGTCTGAAAAAGATCGTTTTTTTTCGGGGGGGTTTCCCTCCTTCACCCCTATATTTCCTAACATATGGCAACACAACTATTATAGGGGGCACATGTAGGGCAATAGGACAACTTTATTTTATTTTTTAAAGGTTTCCTGGGCTTGTGTAGTGGAATGCAGTGACTGTAACATATACTTCCATTATACTTTGAAATTTGCGCCGTATGCAAATTAGGCTTCGCTAGCGTAATTACGCTTTGTCTAGCGAAGTAACAGCGCAAATACGCTACCGTTCACCGATCTGAGCGTAAATTCGCACTGTCGTGAATTTGCGTAGTGTTGGCGAAAATTCACCTGGCGAAGTGCAGCGAAAGCTAGAGAAGCCTGCGCTGACGATGTTTCATATCTTAGTGTATTTGCCACAATGCCTGGCCTTGAGTTCTGCATGGCGGGTAAGTAAGGCAGGGGCTCCCCCTGCTGTTCATAAGTATGATTGTTTCCCTGCCAGAAGTTAGGGACCGTCTGACAATTCCAATCCACAGCACTAAATGAAGGGAGAATTTCACTGTATACAGTCAGGTTTCTTATAAAAACGGTACACATTTTTTAATTGAAGTATATTGGAGATAGATTTCTTTTTTATTAAAGAAAGTAAAAATAGGATTTTATTTCTTTGCCTTTCCTTGCCCTTTAAGGTCAATGGCAAATGCAACATTTTGTGGCCCACAGTAAATCTGTGCTATGGGGGATTGGTGACAAAACCTTTTTAGTGGAAGTGACATATATATTTCCTCTGGGGATTCACATTACTGCTGGTGGGAAGAAAACTATGAGTGTTTGTCACCTGCCATAGCGCAGATGTACCATGGGGGACAAAACGTCCTATGTGTCGTTGTCAAGAGAACCTTGTGGTTGTTGTTTTAGGTTGTTTAGGACTATTATTTTACTAGGTGGAAATCACCACACTCTGTGGGACTAAACCAAAGTCAAGATGTTTCACAGTTGGCTAAATTTTATACTTGACTAATGGTAGATTGATGATTGTAGTTGAGCTAGAACCAGTGAGAGAATGTGAAGTTGAGAAACCCAAAGAGATACAGTCAAAAGATTCCAATTTTTTTTCTTTTAAATACATAGTAAGTAAGGTTGAAAAAAGACACACGCCCATCAAGTTCAACCTTTTAACTTTTTTTGACCTGCTAGTTAATCCAGAGAGAAATTTCTTGATAACAGGTTTCTGCATAACAGATCCCATACCTGTATGGGATCCTGGGGTTTTCTACATAATGAATCATTTTGTAATTTGAATCTTCATACCTTAAGTCTACTACAAAATCATTTAAACATTAAATAAACCCAATAAACCCAATAGGCTGGTTTTGCTTCCAATAAGGATTAATTATATCTTAGTTTGGATCTTGTACAAAGTACTGTTTTATTATTACAGAGATAATGGAAATTATTTTTTTAAATGTGGATTATATGGATAAAATCTATAGGACATGGACTTTACAATAATTTGGAGACGTTTCACTACTCATCCGAGCAGCTTCTTCAATTCAACTGCTGCTCGGATGAGTAGTGAAACGTCTTCAATAATTTCTCAGCAAGTCCAGTTGTATTAGAATTACTTATATTAGATATACCATGACCTTGATGAATGAAAATCTCCACAGTCATAATAATTTGGAGCTTTTTGCATAATGGGATTCTGGATAACAGATCCCATACCTGTCTCTATCAGGTTATAGTCAATCTATAGAAAATAGACCTCTCAAGATGTTCCTCGTTAACATAGGGGCAGAGTTACAAAATTTGTGTGAGGAATTCGAAGTTCGATCGAATTTGCATAAAAATCTAATTTGAATCTTCGAATATGCTAATTAGACAAATTTGACCATCAAATATTCGAATAATTCAATATTCAAATACATTTTTTTTTTTTTTTTTTCGAATATTCGATGGTCGAAGTACTTCCCCTATTCGACCACCTAGTTCGTCAGATCCAAGCAATTGGGGACCATTATTTTTGATCGAATAAAAAAAATTTGATCGATAAAATCGATCGAATCGATCGATCAAATTATTTTTATTCGATCGATTGAATTGCGGTAAAATCCTTCAAATTCGATATTCGAATTCGAAGGATTTTACTTCACATTGTCGAATTTCAAATTTTTTTTAATTCGACCAATAGTAAATCTGCCCCTTAGTGTTGTGTTCTAAAAAGTATTTTACAAAATAAACATTGAGTTTTGTAGGATCCAGATTTCCTGCACAGATGAAAATATGACAACTAACGGCCAGAATTGCCGAATTGCAGAAAAACAATGCACATAGTTAGGCATTCATTACATACAATTGTTATCTTTGGTCTCTAGGGGATTGGGGGAACTGTTGCTGAGCTCTTTTGACTCTGCTTAATTTTATTTTCAAATAAGCCAGAAGTCAAAAACACAAATATGTTTTTTTATCAAAGACAATGGCTCACATGTGCCCACTCAGATGATACACTGAAGACATGTGTGTCACCTTGTTTCTAATTACCGTTTATGTTGGTTGTTAAGATTATTATTGTGCAATTTGGTGTATGTACTGTAGTGTATACAGAGAATTCGTGCAGACAAGGCACATGGCTCAGTTTGTGCTGCAGGTTGTGCCTCTAAACGGAGACCTGGTTTAGTGATCCAGCAGACAAGATAAAGTCAGAGCTTGATTGATCTTACCCTCTGCACAAACATACTAGGTTTACACATGTAGAGGATTAGCATTTTGTGCCGAGCGAGGATTATCCGGGGAGCAGTTAATGCATTCATCCTCCAACTTGGAGTAGAACAGTCCGAAGAGCTGAGATATCCCAGGGCAATTCCCCTAACAGCCAACTCATTCGCAATGTGAATTTGCTGCATATTGGAGCAGGCTTTGATCATGAATGCAATGTTCATTGTATCACTTATCTCTTTGCTATTATCTTTCTCTTTGTTTTTATTTTCTCTGCCTCTTCCATATAGTAGGAAGCACTGTTTATTTCCCATGGTTTAAAAGAATGTAATAAAAATTGCACCTTAAAATTAATTTAAAGTATGATGGAGGCAGCAACATTGTGAGCCAATTTTAAGCTGGTGATTCTTGTGATTTATGAACTTTTAGCCTCTCTCTAGCTTGAAATTTAAACTGCTATGTAATTGCCAGGGTCACTGACCCTGCAGACAAAACACTAACCTAATGCCCACCAAAGGCTTATAATGTTTGTAACCAAAGGATTTATATTGTTATTAATATTTTTAAACATTCTATTTGGACCATCCCATATATATCTTCTAAAAAACAACTAACAAAGACCAACTACAAAAAATATTAAACATGGCAAATCTGAAATTATGCATTAGAAAAGAAGAATCTGAAACATAAATGCTTGCTGTGTAATATTTTCACCTGATCACAAAAATGTGATCTGGAATTCAGCCAGGTTTCAGCCCTTTTCAGTAACATTTGCCGGAATCCAAGTGCCTAGCCACACTGAATCGTTTCTTAAAATCATGTGACTTTTCATCACACAAACAAAGAAGTATTTTTTTACTACTAGCTACATGCACGGTTCTCTTTGGCAAATTATGGTTCAAATTCAGTTCCATATTTTGTCAAATCTTTCACAAATAATTTGAGATTAAGCCAAATCCCAAAATAATATATTTGATGCATCAATACACAAAATATACAAGTTTTTTTTTCTTTGAGTCTTATTATAAACATAAAACTACAATAGCAGGAGAGTCTCTGCGGTGTTGCTATTCATTTTGGATTGTTATGTTGGCTCTGGGTGACAGGTTCACTTTAAGGGGTCAGGGGTAACATATGGAGCTCAGAGAAATTCTCAGTTATACTTGGGTTCAGAGAGTGAAGGAGCCTAACATCTCCCCCCTAGATCAGTGCTCAACCTGGAGATTTATTGCACCTCATCACTAAAAGTGCTACAAAAATTAAATGCTGAGGTGAAAGAATAAATACATAAATAAATAAAATCAGATTAAAAGTGGCTGTGTGCAGCCCCAAGCCTATCATCCAGAATTAGTGATGGGCGAATCTCCCGCGATTCGCTTCGCCGAAAAATTCGCGAATTTCTAGAGAAATTCGCGAATCGGCGAAAAATTTGCGAAACGAGTCGCGGGACGATTTTGTCGCACGTCGCGTCAACTTTGTCGCGCGTCGCGTCTGAGGCGCGACTCGTTTTCGGCAAATTTTCGCCAAGCGAAATTTCGCTGGTGATTCGCGAATTTATTCGCCAGCGGCGAATCGCGGGAATTCGCCGCGAATTCGACCAAGGCGAATAAATTCGCCCATCACTATCCAGAATATAAAAATTATCCTTACCATGCAGGCAATTTGGCCAGAGGCCATGATCAAGTGGCAAGTTCCCTCAGTGGGTTTGCATCTTGCCTGATGTTAAACTCATAAGAACAGATACTACACTTGATTAGTGATGGGCAAATCTCCCGCCGAAAAATTCGCGAATTTCTAGAGACCACTAGCATCTTAAACACTACTACTTGCAGAACCAAACTTCTCATAGTGCAATGGCTTTTATTCTCCTTTTTGCATAGTGGTCAGTGGATTTTGTCTGAGCCAGAACTTTTGATTTGAAGAACAATCATCAAAATTGCTTTCCTGTGTTATTATTTAAATTATTGCTCCTACTACCCAATAGTTATAAGTTTAGAATGTAGTCAGTAGGCATCTTTATCCCTTCAGATAAAGGTTGCACAGGGATTGAAATAAAGAACTAGGGGGAATAAGAATGATGGACTGGGATATGACACTGGGATTGAAATCAAGAACTAGGGGGGATAAGAATGATGGACTGGGATATATTTTAAACTCAATGCACTTATAACTGTTACTGATATATGTACTGAATCAACTTGAGATCTCCTTTTTCCTTGTTTATGAGATGAGACAAGATAATACGATCTTACATTGTTTGCTGAATGTTATATACTGTATGTTCTGCAGTCTGCAGAGAAATAAATTATACTGGCTGTATAAATCAATGGTTAATACTATTAGTTTGGTTGGCTACATATCTAACAGTGTCATCTCTGCGTCTGTGCAGCTGTAATGTGTTCCTAGCTGAAATGATCTTGGCATGGTAGCTTTGGACATTCAGATCCTGAAAGGTAAGGCTGTAGGCTGAGTTCCTTAATTGGAGGTGGGTTTTTTTTTGTCAGTTTCTTCTTTGTAAGCAAAATATATTTAGAATCTGCCCTGCTCAGGAAATAGCGAGGAAAGCTACTTACGTGTGTTGTCAGTTAAGCTGGAACTTTGTGGAAGTCATCAGATCAGGGCAGAACAATATCTAGTGCTTTTCTAGGTCCATATTTCAAAATATTGATCTAGAATTGATTATTATTTGACATTGGATGGTGGTCACAGACAAACAAAATCTGGGTTAAAATTAAATAATTCCATAGACTGAGTGTTGTTCCTATACCTTGGGTCTCATTGTTAAGTAGGAACACCTGCCCAGTGCAACTACTGTACATGGAGCAGCAAAGTCCAGTAGTCACCTTGTGCTCCAAGTGATAATTACAAGACCCCTTGTGTTGTGAACTAACTGAATTCAGCAAAATGTGCCAAGGTTTTGGTGGTTACATCAGTGCAAGGGCTTTTAATCTTACCCCCAGTCACAAGTATCATGCAAATACATAAAGAGGAGCAACAGAACAATAGGTGTAATTTACAAACACACCCACAAGCTTGCACTTTCAGATGTGTTTCAATGCATCCATCCTGCCTCTTCTGATGGTGCACAACTGGGCCTATTGACACTGAGCAACTCTGGACCTGCTCCAGTAGGGTTGCCGCCTTCTGCCCATAAGCAAACTGGGCGGGGGGGGGCAGGTGACATCAGAGGCGACCCTTGTGACATTGGGTGTAGACGGATGATGTTAGGGGGTGGCACAGGTGATGGTCTGGGTGTGTGCATGTGATGTAAGGGGTGGGGTTATGTGTTGTAGTGAACATAGATTGGCTGATCAACGGACCATTAATTTTAAAGACCTGTCCGGATTTTCATATTAGGAAAACATGTCCATGTGAAAACCAAACAGTTGGCAAGGTCATTTTTGGCACACCCTCTGGAAGTGATGCAATCCAACTTTGAAAGGCTAAAACCTTAAACCCATCCATCACATTAGATGCAGTTACACAGGGCACAATTTAATGATGACATTATGGGAGAAAATTTTGCAATATGGGTTAAAAAAAACTAATTTTAATCCAGAATGACCCCTAATACAGTTTCAAAGTCAAGTAAGTACAATACCCTCTGTATTGTGTTTCAGGCTGTGCTTATAAGGATGCACATAGTGATGGCATTCATAGCCTGTGATAGAAATGCCTGATAATCACAGCTTCCTCATTTAGTAAGTAAATGAGAATATAAACTATATATGAAAGAGAAATCAAGGCTTTCAGATCTCATTTTGAAGTAAAAAAATTCAAGAGAGAGTGGAAGCAAAGGAGAGATAGGGAAGTTTATTAAAGCTGTTAATTCAGGCGAGAGGAATTAAAGGAGAGAATGTGTGATTCACAAGAGGGGATCCTTCAAAAAAAAAAGAAAGAAAAGAAAACCCAGGCGGCAGCTGGTTGCAGTAAGTTTTACTTCCATTATGGAACAACTTGAAGGGTAGGAAATTATGCGCATTCCCTTGAAACTCAGAACTCATCTGGAGAAGGAGTTTAGACAAACAATGAATGTTCTTTTCTCAGCTCAATTCACTTTTTTAGGAATGTTTTTCATTAAGAGAAAAAAATACCCATGAAAAACACACTACAAAAAGGAAGTGGGCTGAAGTAGAGGATCCATTCTTTGTGATTAGGAATTCATTGAATACACTATTTGAGATTCGATTGGATCCCCAAATCCTTCATGAAACATTCGGCCAATCCTGGCAAAATACCGAACCGAATCCTGGATTTGGCGCCTCCCTATTACTGATGAAGACGTACAGGCAAGTGAGGGAGAAAAAAGTTATGTCAAACTAAACTCAAATTACCACCCAGGACATTAGGTGGATCTACAAGAACCTCATGTTATCTCTATACCTGTAGCACTGATTGTTTTTGTACAGTGCTTCAAAGACTGTGGGAATAGGAACACCGAGATCAGTTGCTAGGAGGGTGAGGTTGTAGGATAAAGTCTATTTATATTCCTTGATATGTCTGTAGTCCCAGCTGTAGGCCGATGAAACCTTTGGTGAACTCTAACAATGGCTGACAGAGCAACATTTTCCCATTTTTAGATGTATTATTTTTTGCATTAAATTCAGCTCTTTTAATTTCTCTTTAATTTCATGACATCCGTAGTTACAGAGAAAGTGAGTTTAGTTGATATTTCAAAAACCTCTAAAACCACTGAAATGAGACTGTTGATAAATAGGCCTCCACGTAGTGCACATTTTTAAATAAAGCCATGGCATTTACAGTGGCAGCCCCAAGGCCCACTGGCCATCCATTTAGCCTATGATATTGGTCCAGGTTACACTGGTGCTCCTAGACCAATGCTGCCACCCTTTTTCCTACTTATAATCAATTAATGACCCTGCTTAGAGACCTTGCTGATGAAGTTGTGTTTCCTCAAGCCACCACCAAGGGATGGTGGATATCTCCCAGATAAAGCACAAGAAAGTATGCCTCCTATTGGTGACTAGCTGGTGTGAAAGCTTTTCTGTCATTTTTAGTAAAATATAAAAAAAACAAGACATATGTAGCCAAAACATATTTTATTTGTAGGTGTTGCATGAACATGAACTTAAAATGTAAAAAAGAAAGACATGTCACGATGTTACTGCTTCTTTAATTATATGTCTTCCCATTTCAATGGGCACTTCATCCTTCTCTAATAACAGAGGCTAGCTTGTTTTCATTTCACCTTACATAATCTCAGAAATAGAAATCTCTTTCCGCCTTGTGCTGCTGGGAATCATTAACTTTACACAATGCAGGAAAGGCATCATTTTTTTTAGTTGACTGTATTCATATTTTGTTTAGCAGGCCTTACCTGGCATGGCATTTCTAAAGTTTACCCTGGGAAACAACAAAGAACATGAATTTCAAAAGGTTTAAATGTGAAATGGCTGCTAAATTCCCCACAGTTTATCCAAACTAACAAATGAAAACATGTTGTTTGCCATTACCTGTCCAAATGGACCACGGATAGAAATTGTGCATCCTATAAAGTAATCATGGCAGTTATTCCATTATTAATCAATGCAGAAACAGTCCAGTAAGGTAAAATAATCAGTATTTCTCCACTGAGTGTTACTGTGCACAGAAGCCAGATTTCACCCTCAAAATGCTGAAAGTTTATGTGAAATTGTGTAAAACCCAGGAATTGCAGTATGAACTTTTGGTCGGAAGTATATTATTTGTAATATAGGTGATACCACAAACAAATTTACCAGGGAGGGGGTGATATCACTCCAACTTGCAGTGAAGTGGTAAAGAGTGACTGAATTTGTATCAGAACACAAGTCACATGACTGTGGGCAGCTGGTAAATTGACAATATGTCAATGCCCCATGTCAGATTTCAAAATGAAATATAAAAAAAATCTGTTTGCTCTTTTGAGAAATGGATTTCAAAGCAAAAATCTGCTGGAGCAGCACTGTTAACTGATGATTTTTAAAACATTTTTTCCCATGACAGTATCCCTTTAAGTGTCAGATGGACAATAAATGTGTAAGGCTTGAGATGATTGTTCAATAAAGTATTTTCCTGTTTTTATTATTTTTGGTCTGACCTGGTATGGCTTTCAGTGTGCCCTACACCCTTCATTGTTTTGTTGCTATACAAATCTAACATACTTGATTTCACAGATTTGAACAAAACCCTACTACTTGTATGAACCATTTTCAAACCACCTTAGGTTCACAAAGTTATACTCCCTGTATTTTTTTTTTTCTATTGAGAGGTGATTGATTCTGTCACATTCCTACTGTTTTCCATATTGGATGCGGCAAAGATACTCTGGAAAGCAGAGAATGCAAAGTCCCAGAACGACAACATTCTTATTCGCTCTCTTGTCATTTCGCGTCTAGACTATTATAACTCTCTTTTAATTCTCCTTCCCCTCCAGAAATTCTCACCTCTCCAGTCCATAATGAACACTGCTGCTAGGCTTATACACCTCAGCAACCGCTCTTCCTCTGCCACACCATTCTGCCAATCCCTGCACTGGCTTCCACTCCCCTTCAGAATCAAATTCAAATTAATGACCCTGACATTCAAAGCACTTCATAACTCTGCCCCTCCCTACATCTCTGAACTAATCTCCATATACTTACCCAACCGCTTACTACGCTCCTCTACTGACCTGCTACTCAACTCTTCTCTCATTACCTCCTCACATGCTCACATTCAAGACTTTGCAAGGGCTGCACCCCTCCTCTGGAATTCTCTCCCATGGTCTGTCCGACTTTCTCCCAATCTTTCAGCTTTCAAGAAATCTCTAAAAACCCACTTTTTTAGAGAAGCCTACCCTCACTGTTAACTACTTACCCTCACCCACTTTACTCTAATCTTGCCCACTCCCATACCCTGTGTATCATTCCCTTCCCTTTAGCTTTTTCTGTACAGAGCCTTCCTCACCTCCTGTACCAGTATTTATTGTGATGTATGTAACTCCATATGTTCTATGTATGTAATTCATGTGATTTAGTTGTTTAATCACATTCACTTTACAGTGCTACGAAACAAATTGGCGCTATAGAAATACATGTTATTAATAATAATAATAATAATAATAAATTCCTAGTTGAACAAGGTGAAGTAAGGCAAGGGAGGGTTTTCATGACACAAATGGTGAGAGCTATTAATTTGGCCAAATTGATTAAGTGGGCCAGCAGAACCCATACAGACTATGCTGTCCTAGTCCAATTGGATTTAATTTTCAAAAAATCCTGTCTGATTCTAGGCCAGATATTGGTCAGACAGGCCATGCAGGGACCCTGTACACGGGCCTGTGTATGACCAGCATTAGCATTAATGCTGAAAGCAAAATATCTTTTGACTTTTATCATTTAAAATCCAATTGCTTTTTAAAGGGTTTTCTTTATCGGAACATCAAAGGACAGATTTATGATACACACAGCTAATCTCAGAGTTATTTCGGCATGCTAGGGACCCATCCAGCTGATTGTAGCATATCACTTCTGAGGAGAGACACTTTTCTATTGTCCTCTGGGAACACAATGGGCATTCAATTCACATGGCTGACACAAGGGCACCTCGTTACCGTATTTTGGAATTTTTATTCAACTTCTTGTACAAGGTGTAACATTAGTATTTCTGTTCATTGTTTCACTGTAATATAATCCCTAAATAATATGACAAACCCGTAGTGAGTTGGTCTTTGTGATGATTAGTTGTGCTGGGGTGAGGCCTATTATGCACTGGAAATTACTCAGTTCATATAGCAGCTTCTGATCATGTTTAGTTGCTCTCCTGGGATTAAGACTAAAAAGGACTAAATCTGTTATTACCTGGAATAATGATGTATGTGTGAGACATTCAAGATGAACCAGTTAATGTCGTTACGTATAAATTGCATGTTAATATTGTAGGAAATGTAGGGGGGAAGAAGGGTAACCCCCCCAAAAAAAATTTGCTCCTTTTCAGACCTAAAGAAAGGTAAAACACGCCAGCATTTTTTTGAGACTTTTCCAAATTTTTTTTCAAACTCCTATCTATTATATTGAACTTTTCCAGGTCTGACCTGGCGAAGCAACATCTAGCGTAAGTGGTAACGTTCAGTAAAATGGTCATCTTAGTGAATTTGCGTATTTGCGATCCTTCGTCATTGCGCAACTTCGCCTGGCATAAGGGTGCGAAGTTGTGCAAGTCTATCTACTTTTCTAGCGAAAATTCACCAGAGTCGGTGTTAGTGAATTTGCGAAGTTACGAATTGACGTCACGCTGGCGAATTAGCACTAGCTTTAGTGAATTTCCCCCTATAAGTTACTTCAAAGGGGAACCATCCCTTTAATCATGGGCTAACTTTCCACTACAGATATTTATGGGAGAAACAGCTAGTGACAAAATACATTCAGATTTGTCAGATACTAATGTCAGATCAATCTTTACAAATTCTCTCTTTCAATTTTACTTAGACTTTTGCAGCCCTTGTAGGATCCTTGAGTGCCTGGATGTCCCCTGTTCTTTTGTTGGTTTATCCAATCGGTTTTCAGACTTGGGCATCCAGGCCCACCATAGCTGCCACAGTAGGGGCCAACACCAGTTTTTCTTCTGGTGGCCTGGAAGGCCAGGGAGTCATTTAAGCAACTGTGAGGATCAGACTGGGGCCCACCAGATTTTTTCCCTGGCGTCCCACCAACCCAGTCTGACCCTGTATCCTCTCCATGAGCTGAGGGTCTGGAGCCAGTAGATCACTCCTTCTACATGATAAGTGCTTTCTAAACAATGTTACACCTGTTTCTTTTGTAAGATAATTATGCCCCAACAACCGGGTAGAAATTCAAAGCCTGTGAGCTGCAGAACAAAATCCATTAAAAAAAAACAAAACATTGCTACTGTCACACCATACCAACAGTTCATTTTAAGGTGAAGAACCCCTATAGGTTTAACTGAGGCCCGTGTTATATGTGGATCACTTTTGTTTGAGTATCCAGTTCTTTATTGCAGCCACAGAGCCAGCCGGGAGATCTCCTGCTGCTAAGAAGTATTGGCTGTGCGCAGTGCAAGTTCCAACGTGTGCAGTGGGTATATTGCGACCGAGTTCCAATTAATCATGTTTTTACATTGCTGCAGGTACAATGAAAACCTCCATAAAAGAGCAATGTGCTGTCATCCAATTTCCTCCATTCAGCATTCTCTCTATCCCCCAGATATGGGAGCCTTTCGACTTCTAACTTCTGTTTGGAAACCTAAAAGATGCTCTCTGCAAAGCTTTTCTACAAATGGAAAACTGCCCAGGGAGCAGAAAATGAATCAGCAAGCAGAACGTGCGGCTATTGGAGCTTCTTGTCCACTGCTCGGAGAAGGGATGGGAATTAGATACAAAGCACCGAGTGAATTAAATAAATAGTGCTAAAGAGATATGGATTTAAAGGGATAGGCACCCAATCAAATGCTTCCCATACACTGCTAAGTATTATTCATCTGAGCTGGAATGAAAATGAAAACTATATTTCTCTCAAGAGACACTTTGCACTTCTCAAATTAAAGTTACATGTAAGCATTTTTTTTATGTGCAATAAT
Source organism: Xenopus borealis (assembly GCA_024363595.1). Taxonomy (NCBI): domain Eukaryota; kingdom Metazoa; phylum Chordata; class Amphibia; order Anura; family Pipidae; genus Xenopus; species Xenopus borealis. The sequence continues at coordinate 134,574,264 of CM044437.1, forward strand.
TTTTTCTCACCCAAAATGAATTAAAGTCAATGGGTGTCTAAAAATTTTTTATTAGCTTCAATTTTGTTTTGGGACTTTTTTGTCTCTGCAACTTTTTTGTCCAAATGCAAAAAAGTCAATGTGCATCAAAAAATTTTTATGCCTGACAATATTTACACACGCAACTTTTTTGCGCTCATGGGCACCACCTTCTAGCTCTTCGGATTTCTTCGTGAATTGAGCACCGTATTGTCGCATGCACAGTTGGAGCAGTTTTCTGGTTCATAGTACCTTCCAAAAGTGATGGAAATTGCAGAAGAGAAGGAAGAAGAATCGAAGAAATCTGAAGGGCTGGAAGATGGTGCCCAGGAGCTCTGCTGTGCTTACTCTGCACCAATAGGCGAGTAAAGGATTAGGGGCAGTTATAGGTGTTATCACCTATGTGGGGGGGGGAGCAGGGAGGGGGGTTCTGGGTAGGGGGTTTAATTAGTGAGGGGGTTCAGTTATCCTTTAATGCCACCACAATATGAAACTACGGGCATGGACACATAGATTGATTGGTAAGCCTGATTCATTCATTTCAGGCTGAACTGTATAAATAATGCAATTTTCTCTTGATTAGGAACTGCATTGGTCTGCAACTCCACATATTAGGACATAAGCTGATCTGAGGGATCGGGTGGACTTTGGTCAACTATGTGCGTGGTTGACCAGCAAGATAAGAAACAGGCATGGTGTATAGTGAGGATTTTTAGTTTAATCCACTCTTCTGCGACTCTTCAGTCCCACTGGGGCCAGTAGCAGAGAGAACTTCCAGTGCATAAGGGTCATTATAATTATTTTGAGGCTTAGGTGGTTAAGTATGGTGTTTACTGACGTTAAGGTTGTTAAAGGTTAAGATGGTGCTTGCTGAAGAGCACCCTGTGCCATCTCCATCAGTGAATGTGTTAACCGGCAATATCCAAGAAATGCTAAGCCAGCAGCCTCGCACTGTTCAGCCCTTCTCTCAAGTAAAGCTCATAAGACTGTGTTGTACAAGCTAATTAAATGGCAGAAGGAGAGATGAGCACGGTGTTTGGGTAGATTTGCAAGCTGCAAACATTTCTTAATAATCTGCAAATCCTCATTGTGGTTGTACTCTCTAGCACAGACAATGACTAGTAGATGAAACAGTTGCATATTAAATACACGTCCTGCACCCAGGAAATATTTACTGATTAGCATTAAACTGCAATTTACTCGGTGAGGTTCTTTTACAGAAAACAAAAAATGGAACAATCTCTCATGTAATTCCTTGTTGATTAGCCCAGTGCATTTACACTGCTAATTTCCCAGCACTGCTTTGATAGCAGCAGCACATCACTTTAGATTTAAACTCTATTGTTGCTGGCTGAGCTCCCAGGTAGGGTCGCCACCTTATCCCTTTATTACCAACCATATATAAAATCCACATACTGCTGGGCTGGTTCGTAGTCAGTTCAGATAGCGTCAGCATGGAAAAATAAAAACGAGAGCAGACTGCAGCATAATTGTACTGATTAATGATCTGGTAGCAGTGGATTTTTATATATTCATAGTATTAAAGGAATGAATTGGCAACCCTGCTCATTCATCTCATTTGGGTCTAGGCTATCCTTCCCAGCTAAAAGTCAGTCCATGTCCATAGCAATGAGATGTGTTTTGAGTAGCTCACCAGTATCTGGAGGGCCGGGGCAACTTTTGCACGCCCCTCACTGGTTCTCCCAGAATGTCTTTCATCTGTGCTGCCATGTTGGATTAGAGCAGTGATCCTCAACCAGTGGCTCATGAGGAACATATTGCTCACCAGCCCCTTGGCTGTTGCTACCAGTGGCCTCAAAGCAGGTACTTATTTTTGAATGCCTGACTAGTGATGGGCGAATCTACCCCGTTTCGCTTTGCCAAAAAATTCGCAAATTTCCAGCGAAATTCGCAAATTGGCGAAAAAATTCACGAAACAAGTCGCGGCACGTTTTTGACTCGAATAAATTCGCCCATCACTATTCCTGACAAGTTTTAGTTACATAAAAACAGTTGTAAAGTCAAAAAGGCTCTCAGTCCACATAGGGACTACCAAATAGCCAATATAAGCCCTTATTTGGCACCTACAGGGATTTTTTTCATGTTTGTGTTGCTTTCAACACTTTTTTCAGGTAAGAAAGGTTGTGAGAATCTGTATTAGAGTGTTAGGATCAATTCTGATACCGGTGAATCAGTTATCCTGTGAATTTCATATGAACGGAAGGATCAGTAGAAAGGGCATTTTAGTGAATTGTAACTCCAATCCATATGTCTTTTGAACTACTGAGGGGTCATTTTTCTTAAGGTTGTATTCCTCTTTGAATAGAATAAGACAAACTTGCTGTCTTTCATCCCCATGGGGTAACCAAGGACAAGGAATGTGAAGACCCTCAAGTCTTCTTATTTATCCTCACCATTGGGTTAAAGTTGACCTGGCATTTCTTCCTAGGCTAAGGAAAGGAGTTGACCAGATGGGAGTCATATTGAAGTATTCCTTTATCAATTTAAAAACTTGCAGTATCTTTTGCCATTTGAGTGGTTATTACAACAAAAAAGGGTGCTTCATATATAAGTTCCAGTTATTCAAAGACATTTAGCAAGATGTAGGGATGTGGTCAGGGTCATAATGGCAAAAGGACCCTGTGAGCACTATGCATTCAAAATAATATCACCAAGGCCAAGGAACAGTAACATCGGGAAATTAAGTATTAACTCTACCTTATCTAAGGTTAATAAGGATTAAATGAACACAAATGTAAAAAAAAAATAGAGGTGGTATTGTAAAGTGTTTTCCAGTTCATGTATCTACATCTTAAATGGGGGTGCCCAACTTTTTTTTACCCATGAGCTAGAGAGAAACATAAGTAGAAATAATATTCTTGGGTGGCACAAAATAAGTGCTGTGATTGGTCATTTAGTCCTATATGGACTGACAGCCTACAGAAGGCTCTGTCTGGCAGAGCACCTGATTTTTATGGAACAAAAACTTGCCTCCAAACATGGGATTCAAAAATAAGCACCCACTTTGAGGTGAGCAACATGTTACTCAGGAGCCACTGGTTGGGGATCACTGATATAAAAGCAAGTTCCACGGGTGTATCAAGTGATCAATCTCTAATTTCAATATTGTTATTGGGAACCTATGAATCCTCATTGATCATATTTAGTATCAAGGTTGGGCAGTGTCACATTGGGTAAAGTGTGCATCTTTTGCCAAAGGAAAGGTAGGGGCTCATGGTGTGCAGATAATGAAAAACTCGCACTTGACCCTATCCTTCAATACAAAATTTCCAGTTTAGGAACTGTATCTGCTGTCTTCCTGTTCCATACACTGTTCTCCATGTACCTCTGGTTCCAAGAGAGGGAATCTTAGTCCAAAGACATCGGTGGGTAAAGGCTTTGACTCATTCCCAACTTTAAAGCACCACAGTAGCCTAAATATACGTAGGCCTCAAGACCTTTGAATTAACCCACAGGCCTGTGGTTTTGGGTAAACCTGCACATCATTAGTACGGGGCTAAGGGCAGGAAGTTTACATTGCAAAGCTGTATGTGTATGATGCACGTTCAGAAAAGGAAATCTCATAAAAAGCTGTAGTGGGCATTCAGAGAAAATTAAACCAGTTTGCCGTGCCAAAGTCTTGTGTTCCAGCCATGAAACAAAGCTTTTACAGCATGTTCTAACTGATATACACCATTGATGCAGAAGGCAATTACTGTGCTGGTATCCCTGGCTTGTGGTGACCATAAATGCATCCTCACTACTATCAGTTTTCTTTTATACCTCCCAAAGGGACAAGCAGGGAAAACACTGCTTAAACTTGTAACCAGCCTGGTATAATTACCGAAGCTGCCGAGTTCATCTCAGGTGTTACTCTCCAGCAGTAGTTTATTAAACGTAAGAAAGCAAGCTGTTTTATAACACTGTTGCTATGGTTACTTACCACCCTCCATAAGCAACCAAGATCACAAAATACGGGAGAGAGTGTATAGCTGCTGAAACAACGCTTCTAGGAAACTATCCTTTAACCACAGCAGTGCTGAAAAGGTCTGAACAGAGAATGAAGGTTGAGTTTTGTTACACACCTCCTTGATTGATATTATGTGGGTGTGATCACTCATAGATATGACGTAGATGGGAAAGGGGTTAAAATTAGAAGAGATGATAGGTGATCAATGGCGGTGCCACCACCTGATCTCTGAGATCAATTAACGTCTTAGCTCTAAGGTCCATGGCACACTGGATCTTTATGCATTGAGATGGGACTACTTCCAGGGATAGCTTTGTTTGTTGTGCCTATGCACCCATCTCACCTGCACCCTATGAATCCTATTATCACATTGATAAATTGCAGGTAAGTCAAAATGCATCAGAATTCTAGGTCAAGGCTGCTTTGACACATTGACACATGGTCCTAATCAAAGAATCTTCTTACTTGAAGGTGGGACTCTATGATTGTTGTTCTCCTTAAACCTGAATGTCGTTATTGCGTATTCTTTTTATAGACATCAGGAGCTGGATTAGTCTAGTAATTGATTTTCAATGGACTTGATCAGTCAGATATCCAGTGTAAGGTAATAGTTGGACTTGTCAGCCAAATATGTTCTAACCTACACACTAGTGATGAGTGGGTCAGGAACAACTCAACCCTCACCAACCCTAATGTGCAAAATGTTGCCATTTAAGGGCCAGCAGCAACCTGTATCCACATCATTTCACTCTGTACACAACTTCTGTGTGCACCTTTGGTTCCAGGTCATTGAATCTTTGAGAGCATTGTAGGAATGTACTTCCCCAGTCTGATCTGCACCCAGCCTTAACCCCCAATGGTTGGCCAAATTTCAACACCAGCTAGTGGTCAACCGCAGGTCACTAGTACACACACTGATTCACATCCTCAACATGAGTTTGAAGACATTAATCTCATTTTACATAGCACAACAGAGTTCCTATAAAACTGAGAATATGGGTTTTATATGATAAGGCTCAGATGCTTCAGGGGTTTATATATAGTGATGAGCGAATCTGTCCCATTTTGCTTGGCTGAACAATTTACGACACAAAAAGTCACAACACGTTTTTCTTTGCTAATATTATGGCGACATTTTCCGCTCATCACCATTTGTATAGTTACACATTCAATTTAGGTTGAAAAAGTAATTCAAGTTCAACCCCTCCAAATGACCCCTTTAAGGATACATATAAACATACTTGTACAGAACCATCAATACACTCATACCAATACCTATATTAAACTAGCTGTAGAACTGAAAGAGCACAATCATAGCCAAAATCAAACACATATTAACAATCTGACCAGTGCAACCTGAACACATTTAATCAAACTACATATACAATGTTTTGAAAAAAAACAGCAGTTTTTAAAACATCCCGTTCTTTCACTGAGGGAGTCCATACTGCACATGCACATGAGTTCATGAGCATGCTCAGATTGTAGCACTGCCCTGAGTAGTCTACCCAGAATGCCTAGCTTCAGTAAACTCCTCCACTAGAAGTATCACGAGATTTCCCTATCTTGTCCCCTGCTGGTGATGTTATTATTCAAATGAAGGGCACACACTGGGGCACATTTATCAACACTGGGCAAATTTGTCCATGGCCAGTTTCCTATAGCAACCAATCAGTGATTAGCTTTTTGAAGCCAGCTGCAAGTAGAACAATGGATGCAGCAATATGATTGGTTGCTATGGTTAACTGCCCATGGGCAAATTTGCCCAGTGTTGATAAATGACCCCCCACTAACTTCCAGAAGGTGGCAGCACTACTGAACAGCAGCTAACACAGAGGTTTGGCAATTTTTAAATTGCTTAGATGTTTTATTAGGCAACCAAGAAATTTCAGCTGAGCATGTGCGAGATTTCAAAGCTACAGTTGGCTGTGAACATATAGGTAGGAGGAGTCAGTGAAATCCAAGATGCCTGCCTCAATTAGAATTGCAGTGGAGATAGGGGAGATTTTGCAGAATGTATAGTGGGCTGAGGATTTACATTATTCAAACAATTCTAACTGTTTTAAAAGTCGGATTTCTTGAACTTTCACATAGTGTATTTAGCTTTGATTGGTGCCCTTTAAGATTACTTGATAGGCTTGGATATTATGCCTGTCCAAGAAGTCATCCAAGTCATTCCTAATGTAGCACGGTTTTTCACAAACTCATTGCCCTCACTGTGAAGAGCCCTTTCTACTGCTTTAAATTAAGTTCCTCAAGTCTAAAGAGGTGGCCTCTTGGTCTTCATGTTCTTCTTTGTGAAAAAAGATTCCCCACTATGGGGGTTATGTAATAAAAGGTGCTAAGTTTGCCATGGGGTAATAACCCATAATAACCAATCAGCAGGTAGCATTTACTGGTCACCTGTTTAAAAGCAAACATCTTATTGGTTGCTATGGGTTACTGCCCCTGGGCAAACTTAGTGCTTTTTATTACATATGAGGGTATATGTCCATTTTGTTCTCTAATGTACTTTAGTTGCCTATTCCTTTTGTCAGTCTCAGTCAGACTTTTCAATTGAGCTCCATTTGTTTCCCTTTTTACAGTTTTTAAACTTTGTTATTTCTTCAGATTCTTTCCAGCTTTCAGATGGGGGGGGGGGGTTGTCCCTTTTAAGGACTGGGGCCCCAAAACTGAGTGCCATACTCTAGGTGAGGCTTTACCAGTGATCTATAAAGAGGCAAAATTGCTGCCCTCTGCACTACATTAAAATCCAGAGCACAGTGCCATGGGAGGACAGGGCTTCTTAACAAACTGCACCCACAGACACTCTCTTATAAAGAGAACAATTATGGGCTGAAATGCAGGTTACAACCAAGGTTGTGGGGTGACTTTGTGCAGAAGAAATGGGTGCAGAGAGTCCAATTTACACCCTGCTTTGGTCTTGTGTGCTGAGGTGCCTATTGCTGTGGAACTGGGCACTAGAATGGATGGTTTCTGGTAGATTTCTACTGGAGCCAGAATCCTGCATGTTCAGCAGCCCAGCAGACCTGGCATAGCAAACACATTTGTTCTTAATGGATTGTGATACGTTTTGCAGCCTCAGAAGTTATTTTAGAAGGATAAAAGTTTAAATAAATTAGCGATCTGCAGTTTCAAGTAATTAAACCTCAGACACTTTATTTCCTTTTAACATTGAAAAATAAACTCAGCAGTCTGACAGATCAGTATTTTTACCACTGCTAATATAATTTAATGACTTTACAGTTGTCACAAACTTACAGATCAGCAATGTCTGCTTCTTTTAAGTTAAAAGCAAGGCACAGAGATATCTAAATGTTAACCCATCTAATTACAATGAACCACACAATGAAACTTTAGTAATGCTGCTAATGAGACACATAGTGTTTCTCTGCTGGCATATTTCGTCTGGCTGGTAAACATTTGATACCCAACCCCTCTTATCATTCATATGAATGGAAACTATCTGTCATGGCCTGAAAATGCATATTTGAACCTATCATGAGCAGGGATATATGACTTTGGCTCACACTGGGAACATAGTCCATAGTTTTTTCTCCTCCTTCAAAATTGGTCCCAGTGGAAAAATGCCAGCAGGGGAAAATTTTCACAGTTTCTATTGCTGTGGCTGTTCTGATTCCATGAGAATTTGACCTACAAGTTGAGTTAGTGATAAGCAACCAGTGGCTTGAGATCAACATGTTGCTCACCAACCCTTTGGATGTTACTCCCAGAGGTCTCAAAGCAGGTTGTTATTTTTTTTAATTCCAGGCTTGGAGGCAAGTTTTGGTTGCATAAAAACCAGATGTACTGCCAAAGAGATCCTTCTATAGGATGGGAGTCCACATAGGGGCTACCAAACACTCTCTTCCGTTTCCCGTTCTCCTGCACTTCAGGCAGGAGTCAGAATGTAATCTAAAGTTTAGCCTAGGAGGCCCAAAAAAAGGCAACCTGGGTTGAGTGGAATTTGTAGTTGAAGCCTATCCATTGGTAGGATTAGATGTGCTATGTAAAACAGTTAGGGCTTTGTGGATTTGGCAACGAAGGCTCCAACGAGGAACAGTAGACCCTTGTAGTTCTTACAAGCAAAAAGCTCAGATTCTGAATGCATATTTTTCATCTGTCTACACAAATGATGACCAGCTAATGAAGGTTTCCTTATTAATAGTCCAAATTCTAGTAATACATTTAATGATGCTTGGTTCACAAATTATGAAATTCAAAAGAGACTAGAACATGTTAAGATAAACAAAGGTCCAGGGCCAGATGGTCTTCATCCCAGGGTACTTAGCGAACTTAGCTCTGTGATTACCAAAACTCTTAACTTAATTTTACAAGATTTATTGAAGTCTGACATGGTGCTGAGAGACAGGTTAAATGTTAATGTAGTGCCACTATTCAAAAAGGTAGCCCGTTCTCAGCATCAAAACTATAGGCCAGTTAGTCTGACGTCGGTGGTAGGAAAGCTTTTCGAAGAGTAAAGGATGAGACATTGGACTTCATAGCAAATAACAATATTATAAGTTTGTGCCAGCATGGTTTATGAGTAATAGATCTTGCCAGACTAAGGCAAGGGACTAGTGATGGGCGAATTTATTCGCCTAGGTTGAATTCGCGGCGAATTCCCGCGATTCGCCGCTGGCGAACAAATTGGCGAATCACCAGCGAAATTTTGCTTGGCGATAATTCGCTGAAAACGAGTCGCGCGTCAGTCGCGCGTCGTTTTTGACGCGACGCGCGCGACGAAAACGACGCGACGCGTCAAAGTTGACGCGACGCGCGACAGACGCGCGTCAAAATTGACGCGACGCGCGACAAAATCGTCCCGCGACTCGTTTCACGAATTTTTCTCAGGAGATTCGCCCATCACTACAAGGGACCTCGATTCTGGGATGGCATTGGATGTGATTTACTTAGACTTTGCATTTGATACAGTGCCACACAGAAAGTTACTGGTTAAGTAATGTTGGCCTGGAACATAGTATTTGTACCTGGATAGAGAACTGGCTAAAAGATAGACTACAAAGAGTGGTGGTAAATGGAACATTTTCTAATTGGACCAGTGTTGTTAGTGGGGTACCACAGGGCTCTGTACTGGCTCCCTTGCTTTTCACCTTGTTTATTAATGACCTGGAGGTGGTCATTGAAAGTACTGTTTCTATTTTTGTAGATGATACTAAATTGTGCAGAACTATAGTTTCCATGCAGGATGCTGCCACTCAGCAGAAGTTGGGAAACTGGGCAGCAAACTGGATAAATGCATGAAAACGTAACTATGCCTCTTTATAGATCCCCTAGTAAGACCTCATGTAGTGATGGGCGAATCTCACCCGTTTCACTTCGCCGAAAAATTGACGAGATAATTTGCGAAACGAGTCGCGCATGGTTTTTGACGCGCGTCGCGTTGTTTTCGACGCGCGTCGCGTCGTTTTAGTCGCGTTGCGACTGTTTTTTTTTTTGGCGAATTTTCTTTGCAAATTTTTGTTGGTGTTTCGCGAATTTGCCGCGAATTCGACCCTGGCGAATAAATTCGCCCATCATTACTCATATGGATTATGCAGTGCAATTTTGGGCTCCAGTCCTTAAGAGGGATATAAATGAGCTGGAGAGAGTGTGCAACTAAACTGGTTAGAGGGATGGTGACTTAAATTATGAGGGTAGACTGTCCAGGTTGGGGTTGTTTTCTCTGGAAAAAAGGGGACATAATTACACTTTACAAATACATTAGAGGACATTATAGACAAACATCAGGGGAACTTTTTACCCATAAAGAGGATCAAAGCACCAGAGGTCACCCCTTCAGACTAGAAGAAAAGGACTTTCATTTGAAGCAGCGTAGGTGGTTCTTCACAGTGAGGACAGTGAGGATGTGGAATGCACTGCCGGGTGATGTTACGATGGTTGATTCTGTTAATGCCTTTAAGAGGGGCTTGGATGATTTCTTGGACAGACATGATATCAAAGGCTATTGTGATACTAAACTCTATAGTTAGTATATGGGCATGTACAATTTATGTGATGGTATGGAGGGGTGTGTGCAGAGCCGCCATCAGAAATCACGGGGCCCCGCACAACAAAATTGTCGGGGCCC
>CM044437.1:134593804-134620396 GCA_024363595.1 Xenopus borealis
AAAAAATTCGCCAAAAAAAATTCGCCACGCAAAAACGAGTCGCGCGTCGTTTTTGACGCGTAGGAAATGACGCGACGCGCATCAAAAATGACGCGGCACGCGCCAAAAACAACGCGCGACTCGTTTCGCGAATCGGCGAAAAATTCGCGAATTTCTCTGGAAATTCGCAAATTTTTCGGCGAAGCGAAACGCGGCCGTTTCGCCCATCACTAGCTCTGATGCAAAATTTGTACTGGGTCCCTGTCTACCTGTTATTGCTTATAGAGACTTCTTTGTCAAGATGGCATATTCGATCATCGAATAGGGATTGGTCGAATACATTCGAATAGAGTCGAATGGACGAATATTCAATCATTCGATCATTCAACCAGCGAAGGATTTTAATTTTAAAGTTTATTCGATTGCCTACTTCAACAGATTGGACCTACCGAATTGCAATAGAAGCCTATGGGAGCACTCCCATAGGCTTCTGAGGCTAAGTCCTGATCGAATAGGATTCGTACTCTCGAAGTCTTCGATCGTTCGAATCATATGAATCATTCAAATGATCGAATGATTTATTCATTCAGTCGAATGATTTATTAGACTGATCGAATAAATCTGTATTCGATCGTCGAATGATCGAATATCGAATAAAAGGTAGCCTAGAACTATTCGATTAACATTCGAAAATCATATGCTAATCGAATATCGAATAGAAACAAATTTTTTGGGGGGAATAATAGTAAATTTTCCCCTTATATTTTTTAAAAATAATTATTCTCCTTTTTCTCTGCAGTAGCTTGCATTTGCTCAAAACTAAGCTAATATTACTCCTATAAGTAATGGGTGAATCTGTTCATAAAACGGCAAAATACATTGAGATCAATGGGAATCAAAACAAAATTGACACACATCAATTTTGATGCGAGCAACAACTTTTATACATGCAACTATTTAGTCCAAATACATTAAAGTCAATGGGGGTGAGAATAATTTTGATGTGCGTCTTTTCACCGGCGACTTACTACTGCAGTTTCACGAATGAATTAGATTGCGGTGAAATGCTGAATAGTGATGGGCGAATTTATTCGCCAGGGGCGAATTCGCGGCAAATTCCCGCGATTCGCCGCTGGCAAATAAATTTGCGAAACACCAGCAAAAATTCACCACCGTAAAATTCACCCAAAAAACTCGTTTTGACGCGCGACTCGTTTCGCAAATTTTTTCGCCAATTCGCGAATTTCTCTGGAAATTCGCGAATTTTTCGGCGAAGCGAAACGGGTGAGATTCGCCCATCACTAATGCTGAAATGTGCAGCAAATTCGTGTCTGCCGAATTTATTCGCCCATCTCTACCTAAAAACAATCCTATTGGTTTAATTCATGTTTAAATTACTTTCTGGTAGACTAACGGGGTTATTTATTAAAGCTTGAATGCCAAAAACTATACTATTACTATAAAATCCAAATTTATAGTGGAAAAAACTTGAATTTTTGGAATGATTTATACCCCAAGGATGCAAAAAGTCAGAATCCGTAAATCGGCATCTCAGACATGCCGAGGTTGTATATAAGCCAATGGGAGTGCTCCCTATCCTAATTGTCTTTCATCTCCGTTGGAATTAGCCAAAAATCCAACTATTTCGGATTTTTCGGGCATAGATCAAAAAATTCTTGTTTTTTTTTAGGAAAAAGCACATAAAAATCAAGCAATTCAGGAAAAAAATTCCAGGTTTTCGCTCACTGAATCTGAACATTTGCTGTAGCATCTTATTCCCACAGGTACTATACTGTAAAATACTCACTATCTGGAATTAAAACTTTATTTGTCATCTGGCATCCATAACATCCCTATCATCCTTGCTTCAGTCCTGAATGAACTCTTTCCCCATGAAAAAGCCAATTATGTTTTTTTGTGTTTTCACTTGTTTTTCTTTGATATTGTTTTATTCATTTTTAGTTAATTAAGGCAGCTTTGTGCTTCAGTGGCAATGTTACAGTGTAAGGGGCATGTCTAAATATCTGGCATCAGTACACACTGCATCACACTGCAAGTAATGTGCCTGGGGGGCAGAATCCACTGCAACTCACTACTTCAATGTGCTTGTTTTTGATTTAGACTTCATCTCCTTTTCCCTAAGATCGAATAAGAAAAATTTGATCGATCGCTTAAAAATCGTTCAAATAGATCGAATTTTCCCTATTCGATCGTAAAAAAAATTGGAATTCGAAATTCAAATTTTTTTAATTCCCCGCTATTCCCTGGTCGGTTTTCGATTTTTTTTTCATTTGAAATTCAACCAATAGTAAATCTGCCCCTAAAACACATTTAAGCTAAATACTTTTTCCACACTGCACAATAAATATATAAATATGTATATATATATAAATATTTGTTAAAATAAAGGGGAAATCTGTGAACACAGATGGATAGATGACCCATTTAATGTGACCTTATTTGGAACCCATGGAAGTGCAGTAAATACTTTTATATCCTGAAAAATTTAGGGTGAAAAATCACTCAACCCTGCACTTTTCCTGGAGCACAATGGGGCGACTTTTCACCAGCGTTGCCACCAGCAGGGACATCGCCAATTCACTAACAGATGCAGGCGCCAATTCGCTGGCAAATGGGACTGTCACTGGTATTAATTCACACTATAGCCAGGCAACTTTTCGCTCTGGCAAACGATCGTTACTCCACAAATAAACTAAAGCGCCGATTTTACTGAACGTTATATCATTAGCCAGAGTTGACTTCACCACCTCAGACCAGGTGATGTGGTAAAAAGAAGTTACATTCTCCTCAATCTTCTGTCACTTATATCATATCCTGTCTCCCAAAAATGCATTAAAGATCAAAAAACGCTGTGACTTTTCCTTTTATTGAAGAGGGAATACCTAAAGTCCTAACTTAGACTTTTTTTGGGTAACCGATTTTCTCAAGACATTTAATGACATATGGAAGATTAATTTTACAGTGGGCTCATCTGTTGGGCATTACTGTATATTAACACTCTTGTCTTTATTAAGGTTCCCTAGACGTGTCATAAAAACCAGTAACTTAAAGGCATCAGTTAATAGTGCTGCTCCAGTAGACTTCTGCACTGAAATCCATTTCTCAAAAGAGCAAACAGATTTTTTTATCTTCAGTTTTGAAATCTGACATGGGGCTAGCCATTTTGTCAATTTCCCAACTGCCCCGGTCATGTGACTTGTGCCAGCACATTAGGAGGGAGCTGCTTTCTGGCAGGCTGTTGTTTTTCCTTCTCAATGTAACTGAATAGTACACAGTGGGACATAGGTTTTACTATTGAGTGCTGTTCTTAGATCTACCAGGTAGCTGTTATCTTGTGTTAGGGAGCTGTTATCTGGTTACCTTCTCATTGTTCTTTTGTTAGGCTGCTAGGTGGGGGAAAGGGAGGGGGTGATAGTACTCCAACGTGCAGTTCACCAGTAAAGAGTGATTGAAGTTTATCAGAGCACAAGTCACATGACTTGGGGCAGCTGGGAAATTGACAAAATGTCTAGCCCCATGTCAGATTTCAAAACGAAGTATAAAAAATTCTGTTTGCTCTTTTGAGAAATGGATTTGAATGCAGAATTCTTCTGGAGCAGCACTATTAACTAATGCATTTTGAAAAAAATGTTTTTCCCATGACAGGATCCCTTTAAATCATTTGCAGCAACATTAAGGGGCAGATTTACTATTATATATATTGAATTCGAAGGACTTTACCGCAATTCGATTGAATAGGAAAAATTTGATCGATCGATTAATCGATCGAATCGATCAAACTATTTTTTCGATCAATCAAATTTTTTTTATTCGATCAAAAATAACGTTGTCCAATTCGGCAGCTTGGATCTGGCGAACTAGGTGGTCGAATATAATTTTAAAGGGTAAGTACTTCGACCATCAAATAGTCGAATATTCGAATAAAATGTTATTCGAATATTCAAATTATTTGAATTTGAATTATTTCGAATTTGAATATTTGATGGACGAATTTGCCTAATTTGCATAATCGAAGATTCAAATTCGAATTAGAATTTTGTAAATCTGCCCCTAATAATAAAGAATTCCATACAACTATAAATTTCCTGCCATATGCAAATTGACCTAAGCACAAGATCACTAGTGAAGTTTTACTAGGCACAAATGAATGGTAGCGCCATGAAATGCTCACACAATCAAAGTACTGCTAGCGAAGTCGACAGCATTCGACCCCTGTGATGAAACTTAGTATTTTAGTGAATTTGCATATGCATGTCACATTTGCGTCTGGCAATATGGTGTGAGGGGTGTGAATCTGCCGAAATTTTGCCCTTTAGTGAATCTGCCCCAATGAGTTAGAGGTAGTTGCTGGGGGGCGGGGTCATGCTAGTGGCACATTCACTAAGCCTCACATTAGCTTTAGCTCGTTCTATGAATGACCCATCTTCCCCAAACAAAAAATTCACCCTCCGCCTATGCAACCAAAAACATGCAGGCTTGTTGGCATGACAATGTAACTCAAGGCTCTGGCACAGTCATTCCCCCAGCACCCCTGACAGTTCCACCACTGGCTAACAGCACTAATAAATGTCCAGAAGCCAAATCTAGAGCCATGTTAGAATATTATAGCAGGAGCCATTTTAACTATGCAACTAACATACACATTCTGTATTTCACAACAGTTTCTGAAGAACAACATCCATAATCACCGAATAACCTAGCAAAATAAAATAACTATCAATGGGCAATTACAAAAAGAGTCCTCAGTGGGAAGGGACTCTGTATAGCTCTATCTGTAAATATTTGTTATTCGAGATACAGGCCTATAATAGCTCTGTTATTTTTGTGTACATGCTATTATACTTTGTGTTTTTTTTCCAGACTTGATTTAATTATGATTGCTGCCATTATTAAAAGCCCTGTGCTTTCCAGACATGCTAGTACCTCCCAGTGTCAGTGGCTGCTCTGCAGGGGCTGAAATCAGAAATGCGGAATTGACAAAAGGCAATAATTAATATATAACTTACGGGGTGTCCCATTATTTGCCTCACACGTCTGTAAAGAATTATAACAATGAATCTGCTTTTAAATTAAAGGTTTGTCATAGATTTCCCCCAATTATCCTATCGCATCTCCCTCTCATAATTGTAAGTGTTGAATGCGGTGGTGTCATATTTAGGAATAATTACACACTATTTATGGGGATGTTACAGTGGTATTTGGACCATCCAGGCACCTGCAGTCTCCTTCCTTTGTCTGCCCTCCCTGAGGTAAGGTGGCACTACTAAGATTTAGCCTGTCTCCTCAGCCTCCCCAGAGTTTAGCCCTGTATTAAAATTAAATGTTATTAAGGAAGAGGCATTTGTTAGGCAGAATGACAGTGAATTGAATTAGCAGGGAGCACATTTATAAGCAAGCAAATAAATCTTCCTGGCCTAGATATCAGTCAGTCATTACATCTCACCCTGCCGCTATATATCTATCACAGCAAACATCCTCCAATTATTCATTAATATGGAAATTGAATTGATAGACAGTGGCAAAATTTGAAGTTATCGGCTCCACAGCAAAGTCTTTTTTAGGTACTTTAGGCCCCAAACTTTTGGAAACAAAACATGTGTTAGGAAATATCATACTGAAGTTTAATTTGCCAACATCTGTCATTGTTAATAGTGTGTAGTTTAGTAACATAACGCTTAGTAGTAGTTGTAGTAACGTTTATCCATAAACAGGTATGGGGCATGTTCTCCAGAATGCTTGATACCTGGGGTTTTCCAGATTATGAATCTTTGGAAAAGTCTCACTTTTTTTTCCGTGATTTTTTCATATTATTAGGTGTCAGAAAGCTTGATCCCAAAAAGTTTAGGCTTAATAAATTAGTCCCTTAGTCTACTTAAAAATCATTTAAAGATTAAACAAACTCAATAGGATTTTTTTGCCTTCAGTAAGGAGTTATTATATCTTAGTTTGACTCAAGTACGTGGTACTGCTTTTTTATTACAGAGAAAATGGAAATAATTAAAATTTTCTTAATTATTTGGATAAAATAGAGTCTATGGGAGACTTTCACCATAATTCACATAATTCTGGATAATAGGTTTCCAGGTAAAGGATCCCATACCTGTATAAGGAACAGGAAGAGGAAGAATGGTGGCCATTCTGGAAATGGTCATTTAGGGGCATAAGTTTCTTGATAGGAAATGTTGACCTCAAGAGTCCAAGGTTTTGAGAGACAAATAATGCTACTTCACCGTGGGACCCAAAGGTGAGGGTATATGACAGTATCATTTCCCAACTATTTTCTGGCAAGCTCCTTCATTCTGTAAATGCCTTTTCTCTATCAAGCAGATCTTAATTGGTTTTCAATCTATTATTTTGTTACACTATTTTAAAAGGGATGTGTTACTTTTGGTCCAAGGGTGTTATGGTGAATCCCTATTCTAGAAAAGAAGAGGAATGCCATAGTTGATCTTCTTTGAACTCAAGTCAAATGATCGGGTAGATGTGCTGAAGGACCTGAGAGAAAGCCCCGGTAAAGGAGAAACTTGGACTTTAATGTAAAAGGGACATAATGGAAGCTGGGCAATAGGCTTCTAGTTAGTTAATGTTGTTAGAAGTGTGAGACATGAAGTGTGAGCTATCAAGAGTGGTTCAGTGCTCCACTGGGGAGATGATAGTTTAGGGTAGCTGCCCAGATGACAAATGCCCTACTGTAGGAAATTCAGTGGTTAGGACCTAGGGTAGTGTGAGAAATCCCTTGGAAGCAACTCTAGTGTATAGAGCTCCATGTGGAGCTCTAATGATATATATGTATATGATTATTCAATTAACAATTTCTTTTATAGTTCTTGTTTAAGAAACATTGGAGCCCAGGGTCTCTTGTGTGCGCTTAAGAGTTCTTCTTAAATACCTTTAATTATGTTTATTTGCAAGGGCCCCACTGAGGATAGTCACAAGTAGCATTGTTTTGCCCAGGATGCAATTATTTTTCAGCTTATGTGACGAAAACCCCAACTTTTTCAGATTATCCAGCGCAGATCACAATTTCAAGAAACAACTTCAGGGACATCTGCCATTGACTTCTACATGACCATGAAAGGTTTGAGATGGTGTACTTTTGGATTCAGAATTTTGCCATCTTCGGGGTATGAAAATTCTCTAAAAATTTGAGTTCTATTTTTTCCCTAAAAGCCTTGACCAGAAAAAAATCAAGGTTTGATAAATTAGGCCCCTAAGTGTGTGAATAATTGTTATGCTTCTGCAAAGCACACTATCAATCAGGGATCCTCTTCTGCTCCAGTTCGGTGCCATTCCCAGACTGCTTAGAATTCATATGGAAATATATCATTATTTTATATCATTATTTATATCATTATTTTTTTTGATGATCACAAACAGCTCAGCTAACATACTTACAGGTCTATGAATCATCACTATTTATATTGATGCTTCGTCACACCTTCTGCAGCTTCTCAATCATCAATCACATACTTTCCACAGTGACCCCATCATATGTGGGTGTGTTATAGTGAATATAGTGATGGGTGATTAGTGAATGAATAGCCATACTCCATCAGAGCATGCATGCAACCATGAAATTAAATCATGTTACAGAAATTGCCTTTTCCCCTTTAATTGAATTTCACCAATAGAGATTTTATTTTACAGAGGATTTTATACTATAGTTTAGAAGAAAGAATAACCATGGAATTCTATGTGCTTCATTTCCTGTTTTACGGGTGCTTTCAACCTTTATAAAGGTAGTTTGAGTCTGTTCCCTTAGGATGGCTTCCACAGTGTGTGAATTAAATAGAAACTTAAATCTGAAGTATTCCTGGGTATGTACACCAGCTCAGTCTTTATGGAGAAAGCAAAGATGTTTTTCATTGGCACCATGATACTGTGCTGTGTTCAAATCCACTGTAAAAATATGATTGATAAAATGACCTTCTTTGACAGAGCAAATATTTTATTTTAGAAAGTTTGTTAAGTATTTGATAGAGATGTTCGCTTGTATATTTAGTCCCAAATGTGGGAAATTTTGACAAAACAATCAGTTACAGGAAAATTCTTGGCTCAAGTAATTGAATGGTGGCTTTTCATGTTTGAAACACAATAGCCTTCAGAGCTTCGGCCAGAGAGTAATGGGAGGATGGCATGTTCCAATCAGATAGCGAGCGCCATGAAGAACTACAATAGCTTGCATCAGATCTCAATCTTTACAGAGCAAACCTGAGACTTCTTAATTAGATAGAGACCTGGAGACAGAAAGAAATACAACACTGTTCCATTGTAACATCAGGGAGACATCTCAGCTGCCGAATATCTAGGTCACTCACAAAGAAGGTCCTACCCATAGATGGCACTACGGTATAAAGAAATTAGACTTCCAGTACCCAATTCAGATAAAGGGGTTTCATTGTTTTCCAGTGCTGTAGGAATTCAG
The DNA here is from genome assembly GCA_024363595.1 of Xenopus borealis. Taxonomy (NCBI): domain Eukaryota; kingdom Metazoa; phylum Chordata; class Amphibia; order Anura; family Pipidae; genus Xenopus; species Xenopus borealis. The sequence goes on from CM044437.1 coordinate 134,602,230, forward strand.
TTTTTGTGCACTTCCCATTAATCAAACATAAAATTCTATCTGTGAAGGTGGATTTCAAAGGAGAATTGTTAAAAGACCATAGCAGAAATGGTGAAATACCAATAATGCCAAATGTAATACAGGTAAGGGATATGTTATCCAGAAACCTGCTATCCAAAAAGCTGCAAATTATAGGAAGGCGGTCTCTCATAGAGTCTATTCAAATCAAATCCTTCAAATTTTAAAATTGATTTCCTTTTCCTTTGTAATATTAAATCAATACATTGTACTTCATCCAAACTAAGTTGTACATAATCGTTATTAGAGCCAAAACAATCCCATTGGGTTTATTTAATGTTTACACTTTTTTAAGTACACATAGGGGACCAATCAATATTTGGATTTCTATTTTTTCCACGTATCTCTAAAAATTCATGGTTTTCCTATTTTTTTTTTAAAAAGTTATAAAGTTATTTATCAAATATTGAATTTGTGAGGTTTTTTCCAACTCGAATAAACTCAAATTTAAACAAACTCAATGATTACTTATTTATGAAAAAGTTCAAATGTAAAATACTCCATTGAATCCAATTGAGAAAAAACTTGAACACCTTGAATTATCGAGTTTATAGGCTTAAGAAACCTCGAATTTTTGAGCAAAAACCTGTATAAAATCATGAAGGCAAAAATCATCTTCAAAAGCTTTGCCATTGACTTTTACATGAATTCTGGCCATCATATAAGGCAATTCAATATTTTGGGGGTGTCTTTTCTTGGCCTAACAAAGTTTTTCTTTGTTTAACCCTATACCATAGTTAATGTCTATACCATAGTTTTAAAATTAAAACTTCTCTTGTTGCTTTCTGTGTTTAATAGTTTGCATGTCTTTATGATCTTGCCATGCCAAGAGTTGCCAGCAAACACATGGCACAGCATACATCAAAGGGTAACCCAGAACATGGAATTCATTGCAGTGTCACAATATAATCGTACAGTTTTCAGACCATCTGTGGACTCAAAGTAATTGTCCCGACAATTTATGTACCATGGTGAATGGTTATTTAGTTGATCAGACAGGTTAGAAAATTTCTGTTGGATAGTGATAATATTTCTGCATGTATTGTTGACAATATCCATGGGTGACTGTGACTACAATTTACCGGGACATAACTTTAGTTCAATTGCTGTCAATTAATGGCCAGAACTGATTTGTTATTTTTCCTACTTAATTCTACAAATATAAGGTAGAATTAAAAAAGGTAAGCTCTGAGGGTATAGTCCAACTATAGTTAAAAAGTAAGAAAGACCCATTTTAAGAGTACCAATTACAAATGAAAAAAATAAATGCCCTCTAATTTGTAATCCTTTCGAGAATCAATTATTTGAATTAATTGAAACTGCTAAAAGTGAATTGTGCTAGGTAAAAAAAAAATGTTTTCAAACAAAGAATTCCTCTCCAAATATGGTGGTCTCTAAAAGAATAATGTCAATTATAAATTGTTACTTTCACAAACTTTAAAAGTAAATCAAGGGTCAGTAAAGGAATTTAATTCATGAGGATGGTTTCTATTACATAAATGTGTTCAAATTTGATATTTCATCCAAATATTATGAAACAATTTTGATTGTCTATTATAAAATTAATGACAGAATCCTGGATTCTCCTCAATTCATTAGTACCTTTCCATCAATGTTTTATCACAGAACCATTTAGCCTTTTTCAGGTAGTAATCATAATAAAACATTGATGGCTAGTGATCAGCAAAATAAGTCACTAGGTAAGGATTTGTGGTGAAATTTAGCATTTTGCCATCAGACAATTTTTTTTGCATATCCACAGCAGAATTTTGCTGTGTAAAAAAAACCCAATTGATCATAATATATTTTCTGCAAAAAAAACAAAATGCACAATGCCTTGGATGTATTTTGCACCGAAAAAGTTGCTTCAAAAAAAATTCCCATTGATTTTAATGCATTTTGCACAGAAAAGAGTTTCCGCAAATAAATGTTCATTGACTAATATATTTTGTGCAGGAAATTTTGGTGCAAAAAATACACCTTGACTAAAGTTAATTTTGTGCATTTTCACCTTTTAAAGGATTAAACACATTTCCTTTGTCCTTGATAGGTAATCATATGTTTTTTTAAGTTATTATTATTATTAGGTGTAGGATGCCCAACCTGAAAACATGCACTTTTCATTGAAATACAACTCCTAGAAGTTATGTGGACTTGCTGAGAGACTCATCATTGTGTTCTGCCTTTCTCTTGGACAGATTGTATGCATAGTCCTTCATATTAATTTTGGAGGCTAATTCTTACTAATTCGAGGCATAGAGTTATCTATCTGTTAAGTGCTACCTACATTTTGGTTAGTTGTTTATAAGACATGGCATTTTTTTTATATAAATAGTCTTGTGTCCACCAGGTGTCACAAGTTGCTTCTAACAGCTCCAGATAGCAAATTATTTTAGCTGAGGACACCATCAACCTGTGTATGTTATAGGAGGTCCATGGACAACAGCACCATACACCTGTGCAATATAATCAGTGGCCAAAGGCTCAAACAAATTAATATGTTCCATGCTTTTCTGTTTTTGCTCTTCACAGAATCATGGTGATCTTCTCACAGCACAAAACTCTTTTGGATCATGATATTATTCCTTAAGGTGGCCATAGACGTGCAGATTTACCTGCAATATCTATCGGATGAACGATTGGATGTCCCCATCTCCCTACCTGCCACTAACCTCCAGGTCAAATTAAGTAGTAAAAGAACAGCTCAGCAGATGTTCTCACCCTACAGCAATCGTACAAAAGTTTATGTCCGACAAAGCTGGTGACAATCTCCCACTGAAAACCGTCAGATCGCAATATATTCAGAGATATGATCAGCAGTCGACAGAAATCTTCTAACCTGTCCGATCGACCTATCGTTATGGCACGACAAATGTCAGGACACTCTACACACAGCACGAAAATCGTACGAATCAGGGATTCGTATGATCCGATCTTTGCGTCTATGGCTAGCTTTAATCTGACCCGCCAGCAATATCTCTGTCTGCACTGTAGAATGTAATAGCAATTTTGCCTTCTTTCAAGCTAATCATTGCTGAAGTTTGTCCAGCATACGTACATTTCTATGGTTCTTAACAGCATGCATATTTCTGAGGGATGACTCACAGAGTAGCTCATAAAAATGTAGCAAATGCTAGAAAATAAAACTATTAAGCATAAATGGCTCTAGGGGGATGCATACTGAAGTTGGATTTTGCAGACACAGCACAAAGGAGTTTAATGAATCCTGGAATCTGATCTACTTTTTGTAGTGGATTTCTTTTATTCATTTTAACAACTGCTTTTCAAATACCCTTGGTGCATCTGTTACTCAGACCAGGCTGATAACTCTATTTATAACATTAAAGAGAGCAGGCCTGGATATCTACACTAAACATAATGACGTATGTATTACAGCTTGTATTTATCTAAATAATAAAACTCCTGCCTGGTGTTTTGGAAATGGGTGTAGCTGTCTGGAACTGACCCTGTATTTGTATAAATACAATTACTAAAGTTACTAAATTACAGGTATGGGATTTGTTATCTGGAAACCCATTATGCAGAAAGCTCTATGGTACAGGTCTCCCATATACTCCATTTTATCCAAATAATACAATTTTTTTTTTAATTATTTTCTTTTTCTCTATAATAATTAAACAGTAGCTTGTACTTGATCCAAATTAAAATAGAATTAATCCCTATTTGATGCAAAACCAGCCTATTGGGTTTATTTAATGTTTACATGATTTTCTAGTAGACGTAAGGTATGAAAATCCAAATGACAGAAATATCCATTATCCACAAAACTCCAGGTCCCAAGCATTCTGGATGACAGGTCCCATATCTGTATAACCAAAAACAAAGTGTGGCACATGTAGCGGTTTCTTGCCTTTTAGCTGCCATGTTCTATACAAGTTCAGAAAGTGTTACCAAACACCACAAGTTGCATCCAACAGAAATCCATAGGAATCCTGCTAATTCTCTGAAATAGCAAACCCTAATCCTCTTTAATTCTTTCCCCTTATAGGGCAATTAAATTGTAAGATCTGACTGAGACTGGGACTTATATGGATGATTAAATGATATTCTCTTTAAAGCTCTAATTAATATGTGCTATATAATAAATATCAATCTACACAAAGGACATCTGTACAAAGTAGTACATTAGTAAAGTGCACTCTCAGGGATGGGTTTGTTTGTTCAAATGTAGATAGGGAACTAACTACCATCTTTATAAATCAAAGGGAAGGAAGTCTATACAAATAGCCCAACTTTCAAATGAGTAGTTTAAAATGTAAAAAAAAAAAATAGAAAAATACGGATTTTTTTAATAATGGGTGGAATGCAATTTCAAAACCAAGTCCTATTTATTATTTTCATTTTTAAAGGGCACCTATCAAAGCCAAAATCATACACATCGGGGGAAATACACTAAGCCGCGAAAATTCGCTAGCGTTGCCTTCACTAACGTTCGTCGCACTTCGCCAGGTGAATTTTCACCAGCGCTACACAAATTCACTAAAGTGCGAAATTACGTTAAGGCCGGCGAACGGTAGCATAGTTGCACTAGTGTTTCTTCGCCAGACAAAGCGCATTTACGCTAGCAATGCCTAATTTGCATATGGCACGAATTTCAAAGTATAATAGAAGTATATGTTACAGCCACTACATTCCACTACACAAGCCCAGGAAACCTTTAATAAAAAAGAAATAAAGTTGTCCTATTGCCCTACATGTGCCCCCTGTATAGTTGTGTTGCCATATGTTAGGAAATGTGGGGGGAAAAGGGTAACCCCCCCAAAAAAATGTCGCTCTTTTTCAGACTATCCCCCTAGAAAGGTAAAAAACGCCAGCGTTTTTTTGGGACTTTCAAATTCCTATATATTGTATTGAACTTCGCCAGGTCTGAAGTAACGTCTAGCGTAAGTGGTAACGTTCAGGAAAACCATCTTAGTGAATTTGCATAATTACGATCCTTCGTCAGTGCGCAACTTCGCCTGGCGTAAGGGTGCGAAGTTAGCAAAAATTTGCCAGAGTCAGCGAAGTTACAAATTGACGTCACGCTGGTGAATTAGAGCTAGCGTTAGACGATTCGCACTTTAGTGAATTTGCAGGTTTAAAAAAAAAAATGTCTTACTTCTTTCACTGAGGGAGTCTATACCGTGACCATAACAGTGACTATAACATGCAAAGTCCTGAGTATTCTACCCAGAATGCCTAGTTTTAGTAAACTCTAGAAGTATCACAAGATTTCCCTGTCTTATCCCCTGCTAGTGATGTCATTATGCAAATGAAGTGCACACAGCAACTTCCACAAGGTGGCAGCACTAACACAGAAGTCTGGCAGATTTCAAAATAGCTTAGAAGGTTATTAGGCAAGCAAGGAATTTCAACTGAGCATGTGCGAGATTTCAGAGCTACAGTTGGCTGTGAAGATATAGGTAGGAGGAGTCAGTGAAATCCAAGATGCCTGCCTCAGCTAGAACTGCAGTGGAGATAGGGGAGATTTTGCAGAAGGTATAGTGAGCTGATGATTTACATTATACAAACAATTCTAACTGTTTTAAAAAATCTGATTTCTTGAACTTTCACATAGTGTATTTACATAGTAAATGATTTTAGTTATAATTGGTGCCCTTTAACAAAAGTGTTTTTAGGTGTATGCTGCCCTTTTAATACACCTTAAAACAAGGGATGCAGCATATCCAAAAATGTTGGCTTTTTATTCATTCTCTACAAAAGATTCATCTGAATACAAAACGTAATATGAACTCTAGCTTGAATACATACATTTCAGAAACATTTTGTAAAATTGTGACGTTCTGAACAAAAACTTGTCAAGGGTAAGGATTTCATTGGGCCGCTAAAGTGTTAGGATTCAGAATCCGGAAATTTTATGTGGCCCTATGAGAAACCTACAATATGTTTAATGTGAAAAAACAATGTTAATTTGTCAAGTTTAGTAAACATGATAATATAATTTTTTTAGTTGTAGCTAAACCGTAATAAAAGTTGTAAAAGTAAAAAAAATAACCCCATTTGCATTTACAAATTGCATTTCATAAGTAATGATGGGCGAATCTACCCCATTTCGCTTCGCCAAAAAATTCGTGAATTTCCTGCGAAATTCGCGAATTGGTGAAAAAATTTGCGAAAAGAGTCGCGGCACGTTTTTGACGCGCGTTGCGTCAACTTCGTCATTTTCGTCGTGTTGTTTTCGAGTCGCGTTGTTTTCGTCACGTCGCGCGACTCGCTGGTGTTTCGCGAATTTATTCGCCAGCGGCCGATCGCGGGAATTCGCCCCATGCGAATAAATTCGCCCATCACTATTAATAAGTACTACATTGCAATGTTTATTGTGCACAGCATATTTTTAAAATCCTGCTCAAAGTAGGCATTGTTTGTGGTGCAAAAATAAGTGGTGCACAATAAGGTAAACTTGAGAAAACTCTCCATTCCCTCTTTTTTTAAAAAGCTTCTTTTCAGTTTGGAGAGATTTCTCACTTATAATTTCAGTCACATGCTGAGACGCCAAGTGCTGCAAATCACTATTCAGTTCCACAGAAAAACATCTACCTGAACTCAGTTTATTGTGAAACTGTAGCTAAAACAGAATCACTCATATAAATACCTATATTTCAGCATTTGCATATATATATATATATATATATATATATATATATATATATATATATATATATATATATATATATACTGTATAGAGAGAGAGAGAAGAGATAGATGGATAGATAGATAGAGAGAGAGAGACAGACAGACAGACAGATAGATAATAGACAGACAGAGAGATAGATAGATAGATAGATAGATAGATAGATAATAGATAGATAGATAGATAGAGAATGATAGAGAGGAGAGAGAGAGAGAGAAGAGATATATAGATATATGACAGCGATAGATGACAGACAGACATATATATATATATATATATATATATATATATACTGTATAGAGAGAGAGAGAGAGAGAGAGAGGGAGAGAGAGAAGAGATAGATAGATAGAGAGAGAGAGAGAGAGAGACAGACAGACAGACAGACAGATAGATAATAGACAGACAGAAAGATAGATACATAGATAGATAGATAGATAGATAGATAGATAGATAGATAGATAGATAGATAGATAGATAGAACATAAACAGACATACAGATAGGGAAATGGATGATAGATAGACAGAGAGACAGATAGGGGAATAGATAGATAAAAAGACAGATAGGGAGATGATAGATAGATAGACAGACAGACAGAAAGACTGACAGACAGACAGACAGACAGATAGATAGATAGATAGATAGATAGATAGATAATAGACAGACAGAAATATAGAGAGATAGAAGATAGATAGACAGACATACAGATAGGGAAATAGATGATAGACAGAGAGGCAGATAGGGGAATAGATAGATAAAAAGACAGATATGGAGATGAAAGATAGATAGATAGATAGATAGATAGATAGATAGATAGACGTACAGATAGGGAAATGGATGATAGACAGATACCTAGACAGACAGACAGATAGGGAAATAGATGATAGACAGAGAGGCAGATAGGGGAATAGATAGATAAAAAGACAGATATGGAGATGATAGATAGATAGATAGATAGATAGATAGATAGATAGATAAGATAGATAGATAGATAGATAGATAGATAGATAGATAGATAGATAGATAGAACATAAACAGACATACAGATAGGGAAATAGATGATAGACAGAGAGACAGATAGGGGAATAGATAGATAAAAAGACAGATATGGAGATGATAGATAGATAGATAGATAGATAGATAGATAGATAGATAATCACTGTCCCCCAGAGTGTAAAAAACCTTTATTATAAATAAGGGCTCATTTATGATGGTTGTGAATGCAATAAAATGGAGAAAGGGACATGTATTTGTACTGTGCATGCATACAAATGGTAGGTGGGTGGCACATGAAAGCAAGGAACTGGGAAGCCGTCCTATACTTTTATTTACTTCTATTGTGTACACATGGACTACTGTATCAGACTTCCAGTTTTCAGCTTAAACCTCCAGGGCTAGGGCTTGAGCATGCTCAGTTTGTTCCTCTCTACCTCTACCTCTCCCCCTCCTTTTTCCCTCCTCTCCTCCCTGTTGTAATCTGAGTGCAGAGCTATGCATGTATGTCTAGATTGAGTAGGGAGAGACAGGAATTGATGTCACACCAAAACTAAACTAATATGTCAGCTACTATCCTAAACAAACAGAGAATGTTTCTAGAGCTGCTTACTCAGATATGGTAAAGCAGCATTCTACAGAATAAATATTCTAATATAAAAATATACTATAAAAAATATTCTAATATAAAAAGTCCATCTTGCACTATTGTGGTTAATCTAATGGCAATAAACTGCCTTGGTAGCTTTCATTCTCTGTTAAGTGCAGGGCTTCTTGGGTCAGACAATTGCACTCTACACATTGCAATCTTGCAAAGATTTTACCAAGAGTGCTATAGGCCCAAACACTTGTGTTTTCAGACAGGAATATAAATAGCATTGTTCCTAATAGTGTCCCTTTCATTATATTCTGGTATTCCAGCATCCATTGGACGCCCAACTTCATAGTTCTTTAGTCCTAGTTGTGCTTGACACTCACAAGTTCAATTCTTTGTGCTCCTTGAATACAAGAGGGCAAGACTTGGGCATTGAAAGGAACAGAAGAAACTTGCGAACTATGTATTTGATTCCAGTTTAGGGCAGACATTAAGAACATACCTTTGTTACTGTGCTCTGCACCTTGTGCTAGTTGTGCCATGCTGAATGCATAAGTGCCATGTTTCTTGGGTGCAGATATTAATATTAGTGTGAGCAACTCATGAGACCTTATATACCATTTCATTAGAACACACATTCTCCCAACATCAACCGCCTCACTCTGTAATGCCCGCCGCCGATCGTCGGCGCATAAACGCTGGTGCTCATAAACTTAGGCACCGGCGTCAAAACGATGGCGAGCGTCAAGTTGGACGCTCGCACCAGAATGAACGCTCCCGCCTAAATACTTAGGAGCGATGACCTCTAATTTATTTGCCCAGCTTCTTATTGGTCCTTGATGTGTCTGTTCTCCCTCAGCCTGCTCCTGATTGGTTCCTGCTCCCTTAAATACCCTCCTCTTCCTCCTCTCCTTACCCAAGCTGGCTTCAGTTTCTACTGTTCTGCTAAAGCCCTGGTTGTCCGTGTTCCTGATTTTGACCCTCTGCCTGTTTTCCTGACCTCTGAACCTTCGCTGCCTGAAACTGAACTTTGCCTGAACTTGACTACGCCTTTGTCTGATCCTTTTGGTACCTCGCTTCTCTGTCTTCTGAAACCGACCTTTGCCTGTACCTGATTACGTCTTTGCCTGTACCTTGTACTACGCCTTGGTTACACGTTTGGCTCCTTTGCTGCCACTGCCACAGAAAGCCCGGGGCCCCAAAAGGGCGTTGGTGAAGAGCCGTAGAGGAGTTCCTGTTGCCACCTGTCCTCTGTGGACCAGCCATCTTCCTACGGGATCCGAGGTAACAGCACGTTACACACTCTGTACCAGATATGGTTTCCATTGTCATGAAAATATCCCACATAATTCCTACTGAATGGAACAAATGATGGCCCGTAAGAAGATGCAAATGCAACAAACCTGAAGCAAAGTAGAATAAATAGAGTACATAGAGGTCTGCGTGACTACCAATTTGCTGTTGATCTTGACGCTCACCTCTGAGATACAGTCCCCACAGTCCATGGAGCATCAGGAGAGCTGTCACTGTTTGAGCCGAGTGGTTCTGGGAACCTGACATCTGTTCCTCTTGTCTCAGGCTCGCTGTAGGCTAAAAGCTAATTTTGTTATTCTCTGCGGCAAATATGTCTTCAGGACACGCATGTGAGTATGAGGCATGTGAATACAGAGAGACCTGGATATATGCAAAGAGCCACACAACAGCTATCTATGAAAGTATCAATTCTGTGCAGCAGCCTATTGCATGGTAAAACTCCCCAAGTAGATGAAATACAGTAATTAAATGGATACTGTCATGGGAAACGTAATTTTTTTCAAAATGCATCACCTGCTCCAGCTGAATTCTGCACTGAAATCCAATCCTAAAAAGAGCAAACAAAATATTTTATATTCAATTTTGAAATCTGACATGGGGCTAGACAGTTTTTTAAGTTGCCCCAATTATGTGACTTGTGCCAGCACTTTAGGAGGGAACTACTTTCTTGCAGGCCGTTATTTCTCAGACCTAATGTAAATGAATCTCATTGGGACTTGGCTTTTACTATTGAGTGTTGTTCTACCAGGGAGCTGTTATCTTCTGTTATGGAACTGCTATATAGTTACATTCCCATTGTTCTGTTGGGGGGGGGGGGGGGTGATATCACTCCAACTTGCTGTACAGCAGTAAAGAGTGACTGAAGTGTATCAGAGTACAAGTCATATGACTGGGGGCAGCTGGGAAACTGACAATTGGTCTAGCCCCATGTCAGATTTCAAAACTGAATATAACAAAATCTGTTTCCTTTTTGTAAATGGATTTCAGTGCAGCACTGTTAACTGATGTGTTTTGAAAAAAAGTTTTGAAAAAGAGTATCCCTTTAATAGCACACTCATTCTGTTCATTGAATATACTCTTATTCTTATTCTTTTTAGCCATGTAAACAGTAAAAATACACTGCGAGGTGCAAAGGACAACAGAGACCAGAGCTGATAGGGCACTAAGGTGCCCTAACACTGGCACCCAGGGTAGTCAACCCCAAAATAAAAAATTGCCTAATAAAAGAATATATCATTCTAAGCAACTATTTAAACAGATAACAGATAAACTGGGATTCTATTTGGAGGATTCTTTTTTCTGCAGCCACTGGTTCTGCAGAGTTGAAGAAAGTTTGTATTAAACAATTCAAAAACTATCAAATCCACATTAGATTACATAACAACACTGGACCCAGTACAGTCTGTATATTCTGATTATTAATCAGTCTTGTTGTATCAGCTTCTGGCAGGTATTTATGACGACCCCTAAGCAGCCCAGATCACACTGAGCATGTGCACAGTCTTGGTTTTGCAAAGATGTTTAACAAGGTTACAAGATCACAGCCCCTGTGGCCAACTTTGAAAGCATAAATCATTTGTTTGATTAGGACTTTCCTTGTCCTTTATAAGAAATCCAAAGTCTTGAAACACACTAATGTAACATTGCTCAGAGCGCAACTCAGAGCACTTTTGCAGATGTTTTAGATGACTCTTTTCTGCTCACTAACTCTGAGCAGCGCAATATGACAAGACTTTTCTTTTCCCAGTAATTTCACTTTGTTTCCAGTTGTCTGGAATCAAGTGGTGCTGTTTGCTTTCCATGCAGAGCTGGATTAAGACTAATGTTTTCATCCCTTGAGTTTATGCCCTTTTTTATGCAGGACAGAACCCTATTTGCTTTAGTAGCTACAGAATAACACTGCCCAGAATTAGACAACTTGTTATCTATAAAAACCCCAAGATCCTTCTCAATTAAGGAAACTCCCAACACACTGCCATTTAGTGTATTTATGTTATTTTAGCCAAAGTGCATAACCTGCATTTATCAACATTGAACCTCATTTTCCAATTTGCTTCCCAGTTTCCCAACTTTGCTGCAAAGTGACAGCATCCTGCATGCAACCTATAGTTCTGCACAATTTAGTATCATCTGCACAAATAGAAACTGTACTTTCAATGCCCACATCCAGGTCATTAATAAACAAGGTGAAAAGCAAGGGGCCCAGTACAGAGCCCTACGGTACACCACTAACAACACTGGTCCAATAAGAAAATGTTCCATTTACCACCACTCTTTCTAGTCTATCTTTTAGCCAGTTCTCTATCCAGGTACAAATACTAATGTTCCAGGCCAACATTCCTTAATTTAACCGGTAACCTTCTGTGTGGTACTGTATCAAATGCTTTAATCAAGTCTAAGTAAATCACATCCACAGCCATCCCAGAATCGAGGTCCCTGCTTACCTTCTCATAAAAAGAAATTAAGTTAGTCTGGCAAGATCTATTATGTATAAAACCATGCTGGCACAAACTCATAGTATTGTTATTTCCTATGAAGTCCAGTATCCTAATCCTTCAAAAAGCTTCCCTACCACCTACATCAGACTAACTGGCCTGTAGTTTTGAGGCGGAGAATGGGATCCATTTTTGAATAGCGGCACCACATAAGCAATTTGCCAGTCTCTCGGCACCATGCCAGACCTCAATGAATCCTGAAAATTAAGTAGAGAGGTTTGGCAATCTCAGAGCTAAGCTCACTAAGTACCCTGGGATTAATCCCATCTGGGCCTGGACCTTTGTTTATCTTAACATGTTCTAGTCTCTTTTGAATTTCCTCATGTGTGAACCATGCATCATTAGATGTATAATACATTAGATGTATTATTAGAATTGGGACTATTGATAAGGAAACCTTCATTAGCTGGTGTTGCATCCCCACAGAACCATGGCCTTGGGAAGTTGTCCCAATAATAATAATAATAATGTTGTTTTTGGGGAGTTGCAGAAGAGCCTTTTCACTCTGTGGGGTGACAGTTTTAATTTTATTGTTTCTATGTATGTATTATGTTTCTCTAGAGACTATCTCTTAGTTATCTTCCATTCTGAAATCACCACAACTACCTGAATTCAAGGGTAAATAGGATCCTAACAACCAGGTAGCCATAGAAATGCTAATTGTACTACAATTAAAACCCAAAATAAAAATAATAAGCAAAGATTGCAAACATCTTACTAAAAGATTAAGACAACTTCCCCCACTAATGAAAACCTACTAGAAACAGCAATAAGAAACTTTAAGCAACCAGGGGCAAACCTTCTTTGAAACTACTTTTATGCCCTTGGACAAAATATTTAAGCTTAGTCTTATTCAGGGGTTATTTTACTGTTGTCCATAAACAACAGGTTATATGACACAAGAAAGATATTTTGGTGCTTGTTTCTGACATTCGCCTAAAGCATCAACATCTGCTGTGCATTTAAAATTGAGGGTTAGGCAGGACTTCAACGTGAAGGTGAAATTTTGACAATATGTCCTGTTGCTGGGCCCCATCTTGAAGGAATGTAGTCTTCATAAAAGCTTTTCTGTAAACAATAGGATTGTCTATAATTATATGCCAATTCCTTAAGAAGAAAGGCTTCAAAAAAAGAGGTACAAACCTTTTACCAAGTAATCTGATATCATAACAGAATCTTTAGACGTTATGAGAACCAAAGGGATCATGATGAAGAACAGACATTTAGGATGATGAGGGTCTTGTATTAAGAAACAAAATAAGGAACAAGGGAAAATATTTACATATCTTTATGTAAATTCCATCTATTGCATCGGTTTTACTCAAGAGTCTTGGCATTCTGAAACAAAGGCAATGCAATATTATTTAAAGTACTGAACCACTGTTGTGATTGGGCTCATGTTCATCAATTTATACAAACTTGAGGCGAACCAGAAAACCTTTAAACATTCTAGGCAAGGGTTTGTAGAGATATAGAGAAGAAAACATCATAAGAAATAGTATCAAAAGAAGAAGAGGAAGGGTGGAAAAAGCGGAAAGAGGAATGCAAAAGGCAGATATAATGTATATAATTAGCATGGAAAATAGGTGTTAACAACAACGCATGATATGAAGAATGGCAAGGTAGAAGTGAAAAAAAAGATAAGATAAATGAGTGGAAATATATCTAGAAAACAATAGAAAGAGAAAAAGGGGAAGTTGCAAGTGGAAAAGAAAGTAGGATAGATAGGTGGCAAGATGGTGGCATTCTTGAAGACTAGCTAACTTTCTGACTTGACAGGGGCCACATTGTTCAACTAATGAGTGTCAAACATCCAGAACATGTCTACTGCTCCTGTCAGCTCCTGCTCATAGCATGTATTGATCAATTCTTGCAACTTCTATCCTCACAGGGACAGTTACAGAAGTCCATATGCTGAAGAGCTCAAAGTAGACAAAGCCAAGCATATATAAAACTGAACTTGGTGTCAGGTGAGTTCATAAGCAAATATATGTCCATTTCATGAAAACATTTTATGTGTTTGTAATGGAGAAAAGGTAGAGCTGAATGATCCCCTTTCTTTTTTTCCATATGACTATTCAAATATGTAACATCAGGACCAAGTGGTTCTTATTCAGAAAGATGAATTATTAACCAACAGTAACTTGGCAAATGGGAGAACATAGCAGTAAAGCAGTTTTGCAATGGTTCGAACATTAAGCAGAAGAGATAAGTAAGGATCTGAGGGAATAGTCTCACCAGTTAAGAGACACCAAAGTGAAATGGATCTATTCCAGTGGAATTAGAAGAATCGGATCCGCACACACAAATTTTCTTGCAGTTGGGGGGCTTCCCCTTTTATTTTCACCAAAAATTCACCACAAGTTCAACGTTTCGGGGGGAACAATCCACCCTTCATCAGGATGATCCTGATGAAGGGTGGATTGTTCCCCCCGAAACGTTGAACTTGTGGTGAATTTTTGGTGAAAATAAAAGGGGAAGCCCCCCAACTGCAAGAAAATGTGTGTGTGCGGATCCGATTCTTCTAACTCTGCTGTTAATGAGGGACCTTGCCAGGCCTACGGATTTCCAGCACCACGATAAGCAGTGTGAGTAAATTGTGGGAGTGCGGTGATAAAAAGCAATTCTATTCCAGTGGAAGCCATTCCAGTCGAAGCTAATCAGGGAACTACAGTATATGGCCTTTCCAAACTGTGGGCCCCACACTTGTGTTTTGCCAGGGGGGGTCAGACTGGGGATCCAGGGCCCACGGGTACCCAATCTTGGGTCCCACAATAACCTAATTTACCAAACAAATGCTCTGCCTGCCCACTCACACAACCCTACCCCCAGTGCACCGCCCGCCAGCTTCTCTGTAACTTGTACTTGATCCTTTTCCTCCTGAAAACTTGTGTGGCAGAGGGAAGGCCTGGGTCGGTGGGGCCTGTTGAATTGGGGCTAAACATGTTTTATCCCTACACTGCTGGCCCAGCCCTACCTGGGGACTTCTAACTAAAAATTACTTCTCCTTGGTGGCATAGAAGCTGCTTCTACTACACTGGCCTGTCTGATTCACAATTTCTATGAGAGCACTAGGTAAGAAGCAGCTAGGCATGACCTCTACCTTGTTTATGGGGCCTGTGCTCCCCAACTTCAGTAAGATGGTTGGTTGGCTAAGAGCTCATGGCTTAATAATGGTGCTCCAGGCTCATAACATTTCCTCCCCCTCCAGTACCAGTTGAAGGCCAAAAAAAGTGAGCCATGTGCTCCCTGTCCTTAAATAATTCAGGACAAGTACAAGCAATACTACCCTTGGGCCATATTTTCTCAAACAGGACAAAGCAAAATAAATATTACTCCAGTGCTTGAGATTAAAAATAGAGAAATATGACCTTGGTTGCCCTGAATGATTCCCTTGTCCTACTTTTTCTCTGCCCTGTTCCTCAGGAGCTGCATCTGAGATTCTGCAGGGAGCGAGGCTGCTACCTTTCTCTTACCTGAAGGTATTCAACTCTAAATATACACAGTATGAAAATTAACCAAGTAACTGGGAACCAGAGCTGCCCCAATATTTCTCCTCACTTAATCATGCATTCTGCTGCTTCAACAGATTTTTCTCAGGTTTCTAGTAGTAATTGCATCCCAAAATATACCATGTGTTTTTTGTGACCTACATTGAATGTGCGTTTTATCAAGTAGGCACTTAATGGAATTATGCAGAGCACAGCTGTGCAGAAAGCACATAGGGACCAGATGCGGGAGATATATATTTGTGTACATGTTTATTTATCAGTCTGGGAATATTTGTGACAGGTGAAGCTGGCACCCTCCCTCCCCGCTGAATTATTTCTATTACTTTTATTTTCATGAAATCTATTCAAATTTTACAGCATCTGTCCTAAAAAGTTTGATTTATTTTTCAGGTGTAAAAAACTGGAGGGCGGATAAAAATTCCATAAATTTACTATAAATATATTTAGATTTTTGCTTGGAATATTCTTAACTAACAGTTTTAATGACAAGGTGAATTAGAATACACCCAGGAAAAAACACTTAGAAGATAATAAAATGTGAAAATATTTATATTATTTCCACCAGTTAAACCTGTTCCCAGCTATAATTTCTGGGGCAGCCATGCAAGGAATAAGATGATGAAAAGATGTGTGCATCACGGGAAAATGTCAGCGATTCTGTTTTTCCATGATCATTTGCAACAGTCTTGTTCTTTTTATTGCAGAAACAGAGGTCTGGTCGGGGAAACAGCAACTGAAGTATATAAGCAACTGTTAACTCCTGCTAGCTCAGCGCAGATCTTTAATGAGGAATGGGCTTTATGAAGGGATCATAGAGGGCACCGTATGGCTACAAAGAAAATAAAAGCTATTATGAAAGAAAGTGGCTTGGATGGCAGACCATTGATTTGGTGCTCTGCATAGATCAGAGGTCCCCAGCCTCAATGCTCAATAGGATTAACAGAAGGGAAATCATCTACGTATGTCAGTGATCCTCAACCAGTGGCTAGTTAGCAACATGTTGCTCACCGACCCCGTGGATGTTGCTCCCAGAAGCATCAAAGCAGGTGCTCATTTTATGAATTTGGCTTGGAGGCAAGTTTTGGTTGTATAAAAAACAGATGTACTGCCAAACAGAGTCTCCTGTAGGCTGACAGTCCATCTAGAGGCTACCAAATAGCCAATCAGGGCACTTATTTAGAACCCGCAGGAACTGTTTTCATGTTTGTGTTGCTCCCCAACTCTTTTTACATTTGAATGTGGTCAATGAGTAAAAAAGGTTGATGACCTCTGATCTATTTAGAGCACCAAGTCAATGGTCTGCTATCCAAGCCCCCTTAATGCATCCAACCAGGTAGTAGAACTTTGTAAACATGATCCCACCAGTCATCCTGCTACAGTTACAGGATCATATGTGGTAATGAATATGGAATGACGCTAAAACAGACCCTGATTGGTTTCCAGGTTGGACCCCATCAAGTACTTTGGGCCCCCCTTTGAGATGCCAGCTCCACTATAAAAGGATAAATATGATTGGTAAAGTCCATGACCCATATCTATGGAAGTCATTGGTTCCTGGGCCAGTTCATTCATCTACATGTACATTGTGCAGCAGGCACCCAGCTGTGACTCTAAATTGCTGGATAAGGATTCAGTGTGCTGGAAATATTCCTGGCTTATAATTAGCAGAGAATATGATAATAATGACAATGATTTTTAACTGTGATGCTTTCCTTTCCCTTTTGCCTTTACAAAAAATATTAAGGTACCATAAGGCATCGACTATTCATTAAAATGCAATCTTATTGTCCAGAGAGCAGATCATTTTCATTTGTATTTTTTTTTCTACTTACGAGTAATTTATTGATATTGAGCCTCATTTGACTCATTTTCTTTTCCATTTCCAACTTCACTCTAAATCTCTGTACAATAGAATATCCTTCTCTGAATCTATATTCTATTATAGCCAGGGTTGATTCCAATGCCCAAGCCGCCCTGAGACGGCTCCTGCGATGCCCCCCTCCCCTCTGCTCTTCTGGTTTAAAACCTGGATATTCAATTTCTTACGTTGGCTTTTTGCCCCACCCTGGTACATTATGGGGCAATGCCACCTGAGGCAAGGTTCTCTTATTGACTAGGTGGGCTAGAAAATCCTTTCAACCTAACACAGAACTGAGCCATGGTTGTTGAGCAAGAGACGTGATTTGAACAGCCCAATTTGGTCACCACCAAAGACTTGTTGGTAAACATTTTTGTTTCCATGTTTGATCAGATTAGTTTTATATTTTAACATGATTACATCCTTAGCAGGCATATTAAATATCCTTTCCTGTCATGTTGACTACTGTCAGTGGGGCCTATCGGCTCCCAGTGGGACCAAGGAGGAAGCAATAGGGTTATGTCCAATGCAAGGTACAGTAAAGGTTAGGCAATATTCAGAGTCAATATCCAGGCAAAGGGTCAATAGTCAAATAGCAAGGACAGGTTCAGGCAAAGGTCATAATCCATAAATCAATAAAGGAGTAATTTAGGAGTAACCCAGGGATAATTAGCTAAAGGCTATACTTGGGCA
>CM044437.1:134622077-134653081 GCA_024363595.1 Xenopus borealis
TCACCGTGCACCCCGGCTAAGCCAGAATTTTGCCTTGGAGTGCTGATACTATCCGAGAATATATATATATATATATATTCTAAACAAAATTAACATTGGAAGCCTATGATGCCCATGTCAAAGTGTTTGCACAGTTCCTACTGATGAATTTTTCTTTTGAAGATTGTAGTCAAATGACTTTTCTCCACTGAATGTTTTAATTTGAAAGGTATGAAGCTGACATCGACCTCACCATTAGCTGGTGAAAAAGAGAGTCATTTGTGCCTATGTTGAAGATAATGTTGTGATAAGAAAGACAATGACCTAGTTACGTTACCCCCACTCCCCTCTCTTGAATACTGTATTCCATTTAGGAGTCACACTTATGTCTAGTCATGTAGCTGATGTTTCTTAGTGATTTACTAATGAAGCTTTTAATGACAAAGCAGATGAGGGAGTGAGAAGCGTGACCTTAATTACAAAAGGAGTCCCGAGTATTCCTTTTGGCAGAGACAATCCTGTGACATTGCTCATTGAACCCCAGGAGAATCCTTGACAATTACCTTTCAGCTTCTCCTTAAAGCAGCATTCTCCTGCTTAAATAATACTCAATTTAGCATGCTTAATTAGCATCTCCAATCATCCTTTTTGTGCATGTTTATATCTATTGCTTTGCTCTAGAGGAATATGCCTAGAAATGTTAGGTCCTCCTGGTGTTTTAAAAATGGCTGCTTTCTTAAAGACCTTACTAGCAGCTATAATCCCCAACTGTAATATGATCTTGATGCAGACTATCTACCCTCAACCTGTAAAAAGTAAACAAGACAATAACACTTTGAAGAGGAACCTTTATTTTATATAGTAACTTTGTATAATTTTTAGGTGCACTATATCTGGTGTTCTGGTAAAGATATTAGCTTTTGAGAAGTCAAATTGCTGAGTGCATCTCAATCTCACTTCTCTAAAATATTCTTGTAGAAGTTTCATGTTCGAGTCTCTGCTCATCTCCTGACTGCCACACTGCATAGGAGCCCAAAAGGGATGGCCAAGTTCTACAGTAGATCTTGGATGGGTGACCAGTAGATGACAGCAGTCAAGCAGTATCTACCCAATTAAATAAAAATAAATAAACTACTTGTCCTTTAAATGAACAACAGCCTGTAAAGCCAAAGTCCTATTCCCTGGAGGCTGCCAATTCTTTAGACACCTCCAGTGAATATCATTTTAACATTCGACTTCCAACTGGTGCTCCTCTTTCCATGTGAGCGCCTCCATCCCCACTTACAAATTAGCTTGCCCTCCTCAGTGACCTTCACTTTCTGCATCCTTTAAGTACAACAATATAGTGATCATTTACAAACATGAAGGCAGGTTGCAAAGTGTAAACTATGGACACCATCCACATTTATTTTTGCACTTGGCATTTAGGCATAAATCAACTGAAACAGGTATCTGTGCTCTGTTTTGGTGTATAGTGACCTCTAGCCACCCCTATATATACAATTGTCTGTTTTCAGCTGGCAGGAGGTGGCAGCATTTAGGCATCCCAGTCCCACCTCCTACCTGTCACTAAGCCACAATGGAGCCTTATTTAATGCCTTTTCTATAGCAGGTAATCTGTACAGGGCTGGCCTGTGTCTTACAACTCTGTGCTCTGCCCTAGAGCCAATCTTTTTATTAATGGACATGGTCTTGCACCTCTTTGTTCACTTGTACCCAGGGATGCAATAAAAAAAATTAAAAAAATCCTTATTGTACTGCGATGCAGTGACATTAAAATTTCAGTTAGTAGACCCTTGCGAAAAAACTTCACTAACAGTAGACCCTTTACATTGTTAAAATCTGGGGCCCCTCTACAGTGTCATAGCGGAATGTGATTCATATCAGTGGAGCAGAGATAAGGAAAATCACAAATAGCTGAAAACATTTGGGGGAAAATTCACTAAAGAGTGCAAATTCACCAGCGATGGCTTTGAAGCCATCACAAAACTTTGCCACGCAAAAATTCGCTCAGACAACGCTAAGTCAGTGCAAAGTTGCGTCCAGGGCGCCAAACGCTGACAAATTTTCTCTAGCACTACTTCGGCAGAGTGAGCAAATCAAAGCGAAGCTGTGCTAGAGTTCAATTCTGCCTAGTGCAACTTCAGTTGAGTTCGTGCGCTCAGGCTTATTTGCATACGGCGGGCAATTTAAAATGGAGCTATTTATGTTACATGGTGCATCTAATAGATTACATTTTCACTGATAACTAGACATGCCAAGGAAACCTTAATAAAGTCAATTGAGTTGTTATAATGTTCTACACATTAGCCCACTGTTAAATAATGTGAAATATGGTAGAAAATGTATAGTGAAAAACAGGTGCCCGAAAAAGTGTTTTATGCTTTTTGCAGCCTAACCCTGAAAATTTGAAAAGACGCCAGCGTTTTTTGTACTTAGAAGATACAGTCAAAAATGATGATGTAAGTAACTGAAGTTGAGTTACGTCCATTTGCCAGTGAAAATTCTCCTAGCGTTAAAGTGCGAAGCAATACTAGTGTACATCATTAACAAAGGGGCTCCTGCGCTCGTTAGTAAATCAGCAAAGTAACGAATTTTCGCTAGTGTTAGTCACTTCGCCCTTTAGTGAATCTGCTCCATAGCATGCATACCTAACCATTCTGGGGGAAAAAACACCTACAAGAACACCTCTTCTATTTCCACTTTAACCTGAATGTGATAACTTGCCAGGAGTTGAACCAGGGATCTGTTGTGTCTGTGTCATCTCCATTACCATGGCTTTATGGGGTAAATTTATCAAAGAGTGAAGTTAAGAGGGAATTTCCAACACTAGAGGGAAATTCCGCAACTCTCCATTCATTTCTATGGGATTTTTAAAGTCGTATTTATCAAAGGGTGAAATTTCACTTTAAACCATTGATAAATACACCTTTCAAAATCCCATAGAAATTAATAGCAAGCTCTAGTGGCGGAACTTCACTCTTTGATAAATTTACCCCTATTTGAGCAGACAGCTAAGACCTTGGTTCACTCCTACAGCTATGCTTGGTAATTGCTAGTAAGCATGGCTTGTTTTCTGAAGAAAAAGCTCTTCCTTTACATCAGCCTAAAGACTATAACACTGAAAGTAAAGCCTTTGGAGGTTTCATAAATCTAATTGGTTGAAAAAAGATGGTAGATATTAAAATTCAAAGATGTTACCAAATAAACCAGGTTCAGTTTGTATAACGGCTTTACTGCTTCTGATAAAGATCCGAAAAACAGCTACCATTCCTATGGGAGAACTTTCAATACTTTTAGAGTGAGCAATGTATTATCTCAGCTGTTTGGACATTTGATAAAATTAATAACCTCTCATATGTTATATGTGAGAGCTGAGTTCAGTATCCCTGATAAGTGTTGCTTCAAACCAGTTCTGTCAAATGACAAATAAAAAGAAAATAGGAAATAGAATAGTCTCTGGGGTCATCTGTGAATATGGAATGCTGCACATCCGTTCAACCAAATATACCACAGTGTATATGGCCTCTGAATCATTGTTAGTATAACCACATCATTGAAATGCTACTCACAGCAGTTTGAGGCCATTTATGGGTGGTGCAACCCACTGAGTCTCCAGATAAATGACTTCAGTTAATTTGACCTCACAGGACCAACTACTGTCCAAATATTAAACAGTCTGGCCAAATTGCAGATGGGATATCATAGTACCCTTGATATAGAACTTAGATGGCACTAAATTAAAGTATCTTGATGACCAAATGTGCACCTAGGTATGCTGTGTATGACAAGACCTTCAACAGTAGGTAGGCAAGGGTTACTCCACTTGTAATGCCAATAGCAGGCACATTTATTGGCTCCCTCATCAAGGTGACTGGCATGAAAGGAATATGGACCATAGGATCCAATCATTGCTATTAGCAATTACTGGTTACCTCTTTAAAAACTACAAGTCTGTTGGGACAGAAGCTGCATTTAATGAACATAAACACTATAATAAATGTTGTAAATCAGCAATCCAGAAGGCAAAGAAGAAATGAAGAGTTAATTACGGTGGAGGAGAAAACTAACCCTAAAAAGTTTTTAAGTATATTAATAGTAAAAATATGCAGGTTGAGAGTGTTTCTCCATTAAATATATAAATAATGATACCAGTATGGTTGTAACTGATACAGAAAAGGCAAATGTGCTAAATCAGTTCTTTTCTTCAGTGTATACAATGGAGGAGTCTGAGTTCCCAGGCTCGCTTCATAGCTGCACTGATGGCTCAGCTCAATCTAGTCAATTGGCTGACTCAGGATATGAAAATTTTAAGTAAACTAGGCTTCAGGGCCTGATGGCATACACCCCAGGGTTCTAAGAGAGCTTGGTTCAGTTTTAGACTAGACCCTGCTTTCTGATTTTCTCAGATTTACTTTCATCTGGTATGATGCCTATGGACTGGAGAAAAGCTGATGTCATTCCAATATTTAAAAAGGGAAGGCAATTATAGGCCAGTAAGTTTGACATCTGTGATGGGCAAATTATTTAAAGGCTTGTTAAGGGATCACATTCAAAAGTTTGTCCTAGAGAATGGCATTATGAGCAGCAATCAGCATGGCTTTATGAAGGATAGGGTATGTCAGACAAATTTGATTGCTTTTTTAATGAGGCAAGCAAGATGCTGGACTGTCGGGGGGGGGGGGGGGGTCGGGGGAATGGATGGGATCTATTTGGATTTTGCCAAAGCATTTTCCCCACAAACAACTGCTTTCTAAACTTAGGTCTGTTGGACTTAATGAAGTTGTTTGCACATGGATAGGAAACTGGCTACAGGATCGGTGGTTGTTAATGGTACATTCTCTTTGGAAGGTTCTTAGTGGGGTCCCTCAGGGCTCAGTATTGGATCCACTTTTATTTAACTTGTTCATTAATGACTATGGGGAGGGTATTGTAAGTAATGTATCAGTGTTTGCAGATGACACAATACTATCCAGCCCAATTAATTCCATCCAGGATGTGGCATCCTTGCAACAGGGTCTTGACAAACTGGAAATCGGGACAACCAATGTTGATAAATGTAAAGTCATGCACCTGGGATGTAAAAATATCCAAGTCACTTATACACTTAATGGGACAGCACTAGGCAAATCCATTATGGAAAAGGACCTTGGAGTCCTTGTAGATTATAAACTTGGCTGTAGCAAGCAATGCCAGTCAGCAGCATCTTGAGCTGGATTAAAAGGGGCATAGAGTCACGGAAGGAGGGGTCATTCTTCGACTTTAAAGAGCACTTGTAAGCCCCATCTGGAATATGTCATAGCGTTGTGGTCTCCATCACTCAAACAGGACATTATTGTATTAGAGAGGGTAGAGAGAAGGGCAACTAAGCTGGTAAAAGGTATGGAAAATCTTAGCTATGAGGAAAGACTGGCCAAATTGGGGATGTTCACGCTGAAGAAGAGGCGCTCAAGGGGTGATTAGATAACTATGTATAAATATATAAAGGGATCATATAATAATCTCTGTAATGCTTTATTTACCAGTAGGTCTTTCCAGCTGACACAAGTTCACCCATTCCGATTTTTTTACAGTGAGAGCTGTGAAGATGTGGAATTCTCTCCCTGAATCAGTGGTACTGGCTGATACATTAGATAGCTTTAATAAGGAGTTGGGTGGCTTTTTAGCAAGTGAGGGATTACAAATTTATGGAAGATAGCTCATAGTACCAGTTGATACAGGGATTAGTCTACATGCCATCTTGGAATCAGAAAGGAACTTTTAACCCTGTAAAACAAATTGGAGAGGCTTCAGATGGGGTTGCTTTGCCTTCCTCTGGATCAACTAGCAGTTAGGCAGGTTTAAAAAAGAAAGTTAAAAGGTTGAACTTGATGGATATGTGTCATTTTTCAACCCAACTTACTGTTACTATGTTACTGAATGTGTGCAAATGCTGAGACTTTTATTACATAAACAGGGGAAAATGCAAGGTCCACTGGGTCAGGGACTGATGTGAATGACGAACAATCTCTGTAAAAAGAGGCCCTCCAATGGGCCAATAAAATTGGCAGGTGGATGGGAGCCTTCCACCAGGCTTCCCTGACCAATATCTGGCTGAAAAGCAGGCAGGAGTCAGTTGGGCAGACCTGTATTCCCAGTTTTGTGATATGTTGCAGGTGAAAATGTATGGACCGCTGGGTCAGGGACTGATGGGGCCCTCCAATGGGCTTCCCTGACTGATATCTGCCTGAAAATCTGAATTTTGGGAATATTGTGGAGAGATCTTTGCTTGTATTGCCACCTTTATTAACTGTATATACACAATATAAATAAAGGATTATAATCTATTGATGTAAATAGCCTCTGTGGCAGTCAAAAGTATCCAATTTGAAGGGTTTCACTGGTTTTAGCACTTTTTATTTTTTTTCCCATTGATTGAAAGCACACATGTGACTTTAGTGTAGCACAGATAACAATAACAACTGTATATAAATAGACTAAGGAGTAGTAAATAGTAGAGAATCACTTCTATATTTCCAGATATCCAAGCCCCAGTACAGGTGGTACCACAAGAAACATTCAGCCAGTTTTATCTGCTGACCCATGGAGCACAGCCTTGTCCACACCAAATTTTACAGCATCCTAGTCAGTGACTGTGAAGGGAAAAAAGGAAAGTTAATTAGACACAGATTCCCCTCCACTTGTTTGTCATTAAATCTAGAGTTTGTTTAATTAAACAGAGGCTATAAATTCACTAGTGGTCGCATCCAACATCTCAGCAAATAACTCGTAAATTCATTTTGGCGAAAGAAAGAGGGCGGGGAAATTAAAATATGAGTCATTAACCTTTGCATTTCCGAGAGATGAATCCTCATATTAAAAAAAGTGGCAGAGCTGCTGTCATACTTGAAATAAAACCAGATTTAGCATGCCAAAAAAAAAAAAAGAAAAAGCATTTTCATGTCCAAAATAGACACAATAGATATGATTTTTCAGCAATTTTGTACTCGGCACAGGCACTACTCCCCCGCTCTTATGTTGAATCATGCTTGATCACACAGAAGAATAGAAACGGGCAATGTTACAGTAATGTTAGCTCACTCATCAGTCTCTTGTTTGTGATTAGGGGATGTGGCCAATACACAAAACCATTCACAGTTCAGGGGACAAAAAGGTATTTTTATTGTACATGATATTTAATAGGCTTCTTCCAGCAATTGTCATTTCTAGAAGGTCATAAATGTCCACAATTTCTGGACTCCACAGTGGTAGAAACAGAAAGCTGCAAAGTGTCTCTGTATGGAGGGATTATAAGAAATATTGATTGCAGTAGTTGTATTATATGCACCCCAAGGGGGAGGGAGCCAGGTTTGGTCAGGTTCTCGCTCACAGCTAGGTTTTTTTTCCAAAGTAAAGGGAGGATTAGATTAAATTCTTGGTGAAGTTCATCTCAGTCAAAGAGGCTATAATCCAGTCCTGGCATTTTAAAAGGACAAGGAAAGGCTTTAATATACTGTATGTTGGTGGGTACTTCTTTGAAAGGTATTTCCAAGGAACTTTTGTTTTTATCCAACAGCAGTGCTATCTTGTTGTTTTTATTCATAGCCATCAACTTGGGCTGTCTATTAGACTCATGTAGCAAATTTGCACCTGGGCAGAAACCCATGTCTACCAAAAAAAAATTTCTTTGGTTGTTTAGTAGTGATGGGCGAATTTATTCGCCAGGGGCGAATTCGCAGCGAATTCCCGCAATTCGCAAAACGCCAGCGAAAATTCGCAAAAAAAACGAGTCGCGCATCGTTTTTGACGCGGCATGACAAAAACAACATGACGTGCGTCGAAAACGACGCATCGCATCAAAAACATGCCGCGATTAGTTTCGCTAATTTTTCGACGAAGCGAAACTGGGTAGATTCGCCCATCACTATTGTTTAGCTGGATGAAAAAACATTATGGACTGGATGCTTTGGGTTACTGCCCAGGTGCAGATTTGCCTAGTATTTAGAAATGAGTAACATTAATGCATACCCACATAATTGGCGGCAACATGCCTAAATATCAGCTGATCTGAAAGATGACACCATCAACAATGGTTACCGGTTAAATGGTAAAGAGAAATTATAGGATTTATTCGAAACTTGCAAATGCTACCCAGTAACACACTACAGCTTCTTCTTGACCTTGTTTTTTTAAGTGCAGAAAAGAGAAAATATCTAGGCTGGATCATTGCCTGTCTGATAACATGGAGCTGGTTTATAGCATGTAAAAAAGGGCATAGTGTTATGATATTATGACCCATGTGTTCAATATGTGATCTGTGAGTTCTCCAACTGGGAATTAAATCCCAATCAGACATAATTAATTTTGAACTGAAAACTGAGTATTCATTCATACTGGCCCAGACTGTATGAAAATTGTCTGCAATGGTGCAATGGGCTGTCATCGCTCACATCAAATTCAAGTGTCATGGAATTTTCAATCAAAGACATAAAAAGAGAAATACACACCATTGGGGTTCTATAACAACACCCTTTCTAATTTTTTTGTCAGTTTAGCAGAATTATTTTGCAGGAAGACAGGCCAGATTTCCTCGTGGTTGTAACACCTCAACCTCTTCATTGGTGGACTTACACCTTCAAAAATGGATGTTGGAGATCAGGTACTGCATTAGTCTTTGAGGCCAATGTCCAGGACACACTTTTCCCAAGATGCAACCAAGCATGTACGACCAGAGGTTTGTGTTGACATAGAATGGAGACTTGGCAACTTTATGATCATAATCTTTTTGCTAAAAGCCTGTGTTTTTGAAATGTATGAATTTGCACAAAAAACATTGATTTTTGTAAAAAAAAAAAAAAAAAGCATTGATTAATGTAAATTTTTAGTATAATTTGATATTTTAAGCTATGAAATGTATCTATAATGGCCACGCACTTTTGTGTGCAGTACAATTTCAGTCCATTGCTGCTCTGGTGTAGAGTTTTATCCATACGTCTTTTCTATTAAAGGGAGACTTTGGACCCTAAATAAATACCACCAACTGGGAGGGAGATGTGAGAGTTCTTTGGCATAGGCAGTGCTACAAACACAAAAGAGAGTGATTACAGAGGGAAGAAAAACAGTAACAAAAACACAGCAATTAGCAGGACAGAGTAAGAGGAGGCCTGGTTTGCCGGCATAATTACAGGGTTAAATTCCCATTGTGAGACATGATCCAGCTTTGAGTAGCAGCCCAGGTTGAAAGGAGGCAGGGTCCTGTGGGTCAGACTGAAAATATAACATCTTTTTTTCTGGCTTATACAAGTGCACCACAAATTAGTGCATTGAATCCAGGAATCTTTCAGTAAATTGTTTGTTTCAATTACATTTTTAAGAATGTGTGTTTTTATTGCTTTTGGTTATAAACCTGCTTTAACAGTAACGATTATTGGAAATTCATAAGTGCTAACTTCCATCATCCCCTGACAGTGGTAAGTTGTGATCAGAAGACTAACACTGAAAGGCATCAGTGCAAGAGCCCCACAATTTCCTCAGGTCATCAAAAACACACGAATCCCCCATGTCAGACAACCCTATAACGCTGTCAAGCTTCATTCTAGCTCCCAATGGTATTGGCCTCACTGTAGGTCTTGTGTGCTGGCAGTCCAAAAACAACTGCAGGCTGCAGGTGGGACTCTCCTTGTCTCTATTTTCTACAAAACTTAGGATCTCACCAATCTTTTTATTAGTTGTCCCATGACCTCCAGTCTGGGGCAGGATAAGAAGCATGGCTGATTTTATTGTTGTTGGAGCACAGGACAAACAACCTATGTGGAACCCCAATATGTGAATATATACCCTACTGCTATATACCCTAAGGCTTTCCATGTTGCTCGTTCTAATCAGTAGATTCTTTAATTCACCAGCAGTTGGGACTTAAAGGGCAAGGAAAGGCAAAGAAATAAAATCCCATTTTTACTTTCTTTAATGAAAAAGAAATCTATCTCCAATATACTTTAATTTAAAAATGTGTACTGTTTTTATAAGAAACCTGACTGTATGCAGTGAAATTCTCCCTTCATTTAGTGCTGAGGATAGGAATTGTCAGACGGTCCCTAACTTCTGGCAGGGAAACAATCATACTTATGAACAGCAGGGGGAGCTCCCGCCTTACTTACCAGCCATGCAGAACTCAAGCAGCTTTGTTTTTTGATCATTTATGACAATCCCTAAGCAGCCCAGATCACACTGAGCATGTGCACAGTCTTGGTCTTGCAAAGATGTATAACAAAGTAACAAGATGACAGCCCCCTGTGGCCAACTTTGAAAGCATAAATCATTTGTTTGATTAGGCTTGTGGTGCAGTAAGTTCATGTTTATGTTTAGTATACAAAATACAGCATTTCTAGCCTTATTCTATTTTACACTTTCCTTGCCCTTTAAGGGCTGTTCAGCCAATTGTTTTTTATTTGCAATCCAACTGCTTCACAGATGGAGGTCGGAAAGTTCATTTTTTTTATGTGGACATTGGTTTGTGGGTCACCTCTAAAAGACAAACATAAAGCAAGCAGACAAATGTTCCTTAAAATGTAGCTCCAGTCTGGATAAGCCAGTGATTAAGGCTATATTTCAAACTCTACCTATTCTTCTATGAAGGACCTTACATTGGCTAGGTAGCAATGCAATCAACAGAAGGTGTCTACCTTGAGAAGATATTTCTAGTGAATTAAAAGCTGTTGGAAAAATGACACAATGGCTTCAAAGTCAATAGGCCAAGAACAGATTTGTAGGCAAAACTGTTCTGGCAAAAGCTGCTGTTC
Organism: Xenopus borealis; assembly: GCA_024363595.1. Lineage (NCBI taxonomy): Eukaryota > Metazoa > Chordata > Amphibia > Anura > Pipidae > Xenopus > Xenopus borealis. The sequence continues at coordinate 134,632,835 of CM044437.1, forward strand.
CTTCAGTCAAACGCCATATGGATTGGTGGGTTGAAAAAGACAGATGATGTTGTTTCCTCATATATAATGAGGTGATTGCTCAAAATTTGTGGTAAATGTTTCCATGGACTTGTTTATTATCTTACAGAGATCAAAGTCCATCTCTGTAACAACAAGAAGAGCTCTGTGGCCTTGGCTGGTTAATGATGTATCTTGTGTATATTGCCCTCTAACTAAGATAGATGCTTTGGGAAAGAATATCTTCTGTAATTAGAAAAATAATGCAAATGTCTTACAAGAAGTGATTCAGTTGTAAATTTCATCATCATCATTTTTAATTTTTTTTTTTGACAGACAGAGACAGAACCAGCATGGATTCTGTTATTTAGAGGGTGACACTTGGTGTCTTACTCTCCCTACACGAGAAGAGATTAAACTTTTAATGTAGATGTTATTACTTGTTTTTTTATGACAAGCACAGACAAAGCCAGATCCAGTCATTCTGGAATAAAATCTTACGTCAGATGAGTCCTCTCAGATGAGTCCTCTCTGTATCTTCCAAAAAGAAAATGGTTTCTTTCTTTCATCATCTTTTCATCATCAGAAAGCTTGGTGGCACCAGAACATACTGTATCTGTATCATCTCTTGGCATTTCCCCCCAAAAAAAATATCAAAATGGATAAATGTTTACTTTTCATATTTGTGAAGGTATAGTATGGGAATTTACATCAATCCAAAGTCCATAGTTTTCAGAGCTTACCGTAGAGTCCCAAAGAGAACTACACACAAAGGACAATAGTTCATTCTTGTGTGAAGAAGACACAGAATAGCTGTGTATACTACTGGACTTGTCCAATTAGGATGTGTGCTATGCTAGCACTTAACACAGGAGTCCCCAACCTTTTTACCCATAAGCTACATTCAAATGTAAAAGATTTGGGGAGCAACACAAGCATGAAAAAATCCCTCAGGGTGCCAAATAAGGGGTGTGATTGGTCATTTGGTAGCCCCTATGTGGAGGCTATACTTGGCACTATACTTAGTTTTTATGCAATTAAAACTCACTTCCAAGCCCCTGCTTCTGTGGGAAGTACAGAGGATGCGATGCTCCCCGGTGCTCCGACACTAAGGGCACTTGTGCGCCTGCTAGCATTAGTGTACGCGGGCACTAGGACTGTGTGGCCTAGGGGTGTCCGCCCAGCAAATCCGGCTCTGGCAACATGTTGCTCACGAGCTACTGGTTGTGGATCACTGACTTAACAGATGAGATTAGTTGGCCTTAGGTAGGGTTGGACTGGGCTAATGGAACACCAGGAAAAAAACCTGGTGGGCCCCAGTCCTCATGGGCCCCCGCCTGCCCAGTCCCACTCCTCTGATCAGCCATCCCTTAAGTAAAGGAGATTATTGGTGCATGATAAGATGCAGCGTGCACTGGGGGGGGGGGGTTTATTTAATTTGGAAGTCAGAAGAAGGCTACTGGTGGCTGCCAGGAGGGTCTTTGGTGTTGTTGCTTTGTAGCAGCTGTGTTTGGCAGATGTCTAAGTTATTAAGTAAGGGGGCAGTGTAATAAATGCTCTTGGGGTTGCTAGTTGTCACCTATAGCAACCACTGATTTGGTAGTATTTAAAGTTCAGCTATTTGAAAAGAAACATTAAATAGGTTGCTATATGTTACTAGATGTTGGAAAACCTAAGATTTTTTTTATTACATTGCCCTCTAAAAGGAGACTTCATTTTCTTGGACTTCCAGAAGAATCAATAGTTTCCCATACTTTAAGGCTACGATGAGATGTGTTCATTGGTGTAGTTAGAAGTTACTGGGCCCCACAACAAAATTATTGTATAGTGTTACATGGTGTACCCTGGGATAATCACTTTTGTAACATGTGTGAGGGCACACACCACTGTTGCAGGGAATGTGAGGCTTACAGTTAACATTTTGAATAGAATAACTGGGGGTCCACATGTTCTTGCAGGCTCCGTAAATCTTCATTCACTAGCACTAGCACAGATTTTCCTTAGTAATGATCACAGTTCCCTATATAATCAATAGAGAAACCGTACAGGCTGCTTGGCCATATCCTGCTGTCTACCTTCCCAATTCTGCTCCTTCAAATCAGGTGGTTCTAATAGCATTTAGGGTTCTGGCACAGAATAAGGCTTTAGCTGCCCTTTATGCAGCAACAAAACCTTTTTAGTCTCAGTCCAGTGGATTTCTGAGTAGCAAGATAAAGCCAGGTTGCTAACCCTTACCTTTCTCGTTATGGGAGCCTCAGCTGTTCAACTGCTTGGCCTATGTCTATCTTTCAGAGATGTGGCCTTCCACTAGACAACATAACAATATGATTCCATGCCATGCAGTTACTGGAGGAATAATAACTAATATAGAAAACCATATCACCCCTTACATTTTCCACCTGGGTAACACAGCAATTTTCTCCTTGCTAATAATAATTACACACTTTGATACAACATATTTACTCTTGACCCCTCTCACAAGAGACTCCATGAACTTTGAAGATGTTGATTTCTTATCACTCACTAGCCTGCTATAGCTTCTAGACTCCACTTCTCTACAGTTACATCTTGTATTGGTATAAAAGCAGAGAAGCTGGTAGAATTGTCACATTATTATTATTTGCTAGTGAGTAAAAACCCTCTACAAGAAAGGAGTTTGAGGCATATCACCAATGCACTGCATATTGACCACCAATGGCCACAATTCTTCTGTTGTAATCTGCATCCTATGCCTTCCATTTCCCTTGTATAGCTTTGCTCTTTTTTGTCTCTGTATTAAGGTATGAGGTAAACCATGTAACACTGGAAAGTCCTTGATTCTGAATTTCATCCTTCTATTTCCAGGGGCCCGTTGAGAGTTTAGTGCAGCAAGGATTTCACCTGAATTCTGGCATATGGCAGCTTTCATACACCCACCTCCCACTGACCCTCCTTCTAATTTCCAAGCACAAAGCATCGCTTCACAAATTTAATTAATGTACAAACAGGTCCCATATGTTTGTTGCTGGCATTGTTATGCCACAGCATCCTGCTACCCTTCAGTCCATGTCTAGGAATCCAACTCAGCAGAAAAAAATATCTGCAAAATGGGGCACAAAAACATTGTGTGTATACAGGACTAATAATAACTGAAATGCAACTAAGTGTGAATTGTTGCGCAGTGAAATCACATGCCATCTTATTTCTAAACGGCACTGGCAAAATTACAACAGACTAAAAATGAATTATGATTCATTTGTGCGTAGAATTATCCTTTAAAAAATATTAAGATTTGACTGCAAAAAATAGATTTCCTTTTTTTTTTTAACTATGACGGCAGAACCAGACCTTATGCATAATTCTTTCTATCCTATACTGCTACTATAGGCACCATCTCTCCCTACTATACCTGCTATCCCACAGTCACACTCTCTTCCCAGAGACTATTATCCTCACTGCTACTATAGGCACAATCTCTCCCTACTATACCTGCTATCCCACAGTCACACTCCCTTCCCAGAGACTATTATCCCACTGTTACTATAGGCACCATCTCTCCCTACTATACCTGCTATCCCACAGTCACACTCCCTTTCCAGAGACTATTATCCTCACTGCTACTATAAGAACAATCTTTCCCTACTATACCTGCTATCCCACAGCCCCTGTCCCTTCCCAGAGACAATTATCCCACTGTTACTATAGGCACCATCTCTCCCTACTATACCTGCTATCCCACAGTCACACTCTCTTCCCAGAGACTATAATCCCACTGCTACTATAAGAACCATCTTTTCCTACTATACCTGCTATCCTACAGCCACAGTCCCTTCCCAGAGTCTACAATCCCACTGCTACTATAAGAACCATCTTTCCCTATTATACCTGCTATCCCACAGCCCCTGTCCCTTCCCAGAGACGATTATCCCACTGTTACTATAGGCTTCATCTACCATTGCTCCCTACTATATCTGCTATCCCACAGCCACAGTTCCATCCCAAAGACTATTATCCCAATGTTACTATAGGCACCATCTACTACTATATCTGCTATCCCACTGCCACACAGTCCCTTCTCAGAGACTATTATCCCACTGATACTATAGGCACCATCTCTCCCTACTATACCTGCTATCTCACAGCCCCTGTCCCTTACCAGAGCCTATTATTTCACTGTTACTATATGCACCATTGCTCCCTACTATACTTGCTATCCCATTGCCACAGCCCCTTTCCAGAGACAATTATCCCACTGCTACTATAGGCACCATATTTCCCAACTATACCTGCTATCCCACAGCCACATTACCTTCCCAGAGACTATTATCCCACTGTTACTATAGACACCATCTCTCCCTACTATACCTGCTATCCCACAGTCACACTCCCTTCCCAGAGACTATTATCCCACTGTTACTATAGGCACCATCTCTCCCTACTATACCTGCTATCCCACAGTCACACTCCCTTCCCAGAGATTATTATCCCACTGTTACTATAGGCCCATCTCTCCCTACTATACCTGCTATCCCACAGTTACACTTTAGGATATCTCTTGAAGACACCATTGATAGTTTTGATTGCTTTTGTGATTATTGGAGTGCAATTTTACAGTTGAATTTGACAACTTCAGCCCCCACAGTTATCAATGGCAGTTTTGGGGTATGGACATGGTTATTAGATCAATGATAATTAGGGTTGACTGACTCATTTGGGCATGTTCACTCAGGTCTACTAATCAAAATACCTCCAAGACACAACTCAGAATGGTTTCAGCAAGATAAACAGTATATGTGGTATCTCAGAAAAACTCACATGCAATAACCTTGTATTACCTTTAAGCAATTATCTGATTTGTATTGGTTGAATGGGATGGAAATTAGCTATTGTATTGTCTGTCACTGTTCATATGGGGCATGGGAAAAATGCACTGTTAAGTAACTAAATTGTGTTTATTGCTTTTTTTTTTAAGTAAGTTACATAAGGGAAAGGATATCCGACTTCCTAATTTACATGTCATCCTCAATATTGGATTCAGAGAGGAAGAGGCCTGCAGGGCAGTAGAGAGCAATGTGCTGTAGGCCCATTAGTCACTAGCGGATCTCAGGGACCAACACCAAAGGGTGTGAAATCAATAGTGCTGTTATTCAATGCTCTGTGTGGGTTGTATTTCTCAGCTAGTCCTTTATGCAGTACTCTTGGAGACCCATCATAACTGAACAAACATGACCTCCACCAGCTTTCTTACAGAATCCTATAAATAATATATGGTTGACACGTGGAATTCTAATTAGCAATAAATGATTCATTCACTTTAATACCAATTAGTGTTTATTTAATTCAAAAAGTGCAGCTCAATTATACCAATGGCCCTTTACTACCTCATTACTGCTTGCATTGTTACAGAGAAAGGAGACAGCTTAGCTTATCTATGAAATATTTCCTCTGCAAACTTGATCTAACCCTTACTTTCTACATCTACCATGCTAGTCTTTATAGCAGAGGAGATTTTTCAGTTCCTTTGGTTTGTGTGTTTTTATCTCATTCCAGTGACAGTATAAATATATGTATATAATATGGGAAAAACTACATTAAAAAAGCCCTTGGCACAAAGTCCCTGGAGCAAAACATTTGGGTCTTGCTGCTGGGTAGGATCCAACCATGCAAATTAAATGGTGGTTTATGCCTGTTTTTTTAACTTTATTCCCAGCCCTCCACTTCATAAATGAGGCATAAGTATAGGGAGGAGATGCAAGGTTAAGAAACTTGGTGCAAATTTTACCTTGTGCCCCATTCCTTTGCATGGCATTACACACTGGCAAGTAGGTAGCCCATGGACATCCACATACATGCGCTTAACCTAGATAGTATTCAAGGTGCATCAGGAGCTCTGTGCTTGACTCACATGGACATTAAGGGGTTGATTTATCAAGGTCTGAATTAGAAATGTTGCCACAATTCTAATTTCTTTGCACAAAAAGTCACAAATTTGAATTATGTTTTCAAAAACTCGAATGTCTGGTAAAAAAAACTTGAAAATCTTGAATGTACTGTAAATGTTAGGCATGTACAAGCTGGCATGGTTATGTAGAAGTCTATGGGAGTTGTCCTAGGCAATATTCAAGACATTTTTTTAATTCGAGATTTTCAAGTTTTTTTGAACTTGTAAACTTCGAGTTTGTTTCCATGATTGTATTCAACTGAGTTTTTTTACATTGAGGGGCAGATTTACTATAGGTCAAATTCGAGGGTTAAAAAACCCTCGAATTCGACCATGTGAATAGCTGGGGGGAAAAAATCCTTTGAATTCGACTATCAAATTCTAAGGATTTTACTTACCGTTAATCGATCGATTAACCATTCGATCGAATATTTTATTCGATCAAAAAAAACTAAACCCAATTCTGTAGCTTTCATCTGGCGAACTAGGCAGTTGAATAAAAATTTAAAGGGGAAGTACTTCGGCTGTCGAATAGTCGAATATTCGAATAGATTTTAATTCACATCATTTGATTCGATGGAATTTTCAAAATTCACTGGTCGAAGTGGTCTTCAAAAACATTAAAAAATTTTAATCTTTTTGAAAAAATTAGATCGAACTTCGAATCCTTCATGTGAAGTTAGTAAATCTGCCCCTATGAATGTTTTCATAAATAGGCAAACATTTCAGTTTTTTTAGATGAGAGTTTATTCGACATAGAAAAAACCTCACAAATTTGATTTTGATAAATAAGCGCTTAAGTAGAGGGACCCCTTCCACCACTGAGAGATAATCTATGGCAGTGGTCACCAACCAGCTTCTTCTGAGCAACATGTTGCTCACCAACCCCTTGTGTGTTGCTCCCAGTGGCCTCAAAGCAGGGGCTTATTTTCAAATTCCAGGCTTGGGACACCGGGCCCTGCCGGTCCAGATAAGCACCCAGATTCGCAGAATTCTTCCTGCTGCAACCTCCCTTTTTCAGGCAGTCAATGCAAAGCATAGTACGTGAGTATGTACATGGCCACATGTGCTGCACAGCTGAGGTGCAGGAAGGGGGCATGGACAGCAGCTCTGGTGGGCCCCAGGCCCCCAGTCTGACCCTCCCTCCAGGAACAATTTCCTGCTTGTATTGCTCCCCAACTCTTTTTACATTTGAGAGTGGCTCAAGTGTAAAAAAGATCAGGGCCTCCAGCTATATGGGTATTTCATGATTGATCAACGTTTGGGATCTATACGCCCCTTAGTTCTCCAGAACTTGCACCTCTAATATACTCTGTAACAAACAACACATATTTGGTGAAAATGTACATCATCCTTTTCAAGCCACTGAAATAATGTAATTTTGTAAAAGTGCTTACACCAATAAGGATGTATGAAGATTCCATTCCTATTATCTCAAGGACATATTATCACTTTTAAAGAATTACTGATTGAGGGCTCAGATTATTTTCAAAATACTTGATATACCAGAGCAGAGAATGTGCAAGTGACAAATTGATTCAGAGGCTTTGTACTGCACAAGGACTAACTCATTCTTGGACCTGGTAATTGACAAGAAAGGTGACCAAGATAACTTGCATTTGAAAGACTGTCCCCCTGAGGCATACTTTAGCAATAAAATGTAACCCCCTTCACATATTTCTCAGCATCCAATTTATATTAAGCTTCTCCCTTGTGGATAGCACAGTACATTTCCATGTGTACGTTACAGGGGCATAGGCAATAGCAGGCAACTAACTTTCATAGCAGAATGAGAATGCTGACGTAGGCGCAATCATGCAGCACGTGGGTGACAGAAGCAATGAATTGGTGGCAAAGACAAATACAAGAACCACCCTTTAATATTCCTGCAGAAATAAAGCACTGCATAATTTCGAAAATTGTCCTCTGGCCACCATACAGAGAAGAGCAAAAGTGCCACTACACTATAAAGGGCACCATGTATAGATATAGTTATTAAGAGAGTACTGTGGGAGGAGTTCCCTATTGAATACAAAGGTGCTCCAGAGCACATTCAATATCTTATCTTCTTTCTGTAACCCTTCTTATTTATTCTAAAATCTCCTGTCAGTATAATGCTTCAATTCCAAGAAACGGCATAGCTACTAAAGGAAGTTGATCTAACGTAACTGTAGTTATAGGCAAGGGCAAGTGGCCAAGACCAAACCCGGAGCATTGTCCCCCTATATTTTGCTTTGTACAAGTCACAATTAATCAAGAAACCTCCACTCTTTCTATGTTCTTTCTGCATGCAGCCTGGGTTTGTGGGCCCCGGTTCAGGCTTGGTGATTTAGTGTGAAACCTCCATCGCTGATTAATCCAGCATTCTGACAGCTTTGACCTTTCTCTGGTCAGAAATACATACTCCTCTTTTCCAGTATGTTCTTTTCCAGTACCGAGCGTGTTTCAATAATTAATTTTTTATTCCTTTATGGTAAGTCAACTTTGATTTAGACTTGGTGCCACAAGTGGAAGAAATTAATCATGCTACTTCCTCCATCTACCAACATTCAAGACTCAGGGGGTGGATCTAAACAGAGACGTCAAGGCTTGGTCAGCTTTAGTAAAGGGTCCATTTACTAACAATCTAAAGTTTTTCCAAGAATATCTAAGATTTGTGTTTTTCTCATTTCTTAAAAAGCTCTAAAAATTCTCTAATACAAAACTTTGCCAGTCAAAAGTTGTCAAGGTTCTAAAGAAGTCGAGAAAGAGTCTGAGATGGAGTATTTTCTGATTCAGGTTTTTAGCAGTTTTGGGGCATACAAAATCTATAAAAAATTGAGTTTGCCCCTTTAAAAACTCATAAAAATTCAAGATTTCATAAATGGCCCCCTCATAGTTTCAAAAGCCTCTAAAACCACTAGAATCCAATCTCCGATAAATAGGCCTTCCCGTGTTTATTTTCTAGTTCAGGCATGGAAGTACCATTTTGTTTACTGCATACAATTAGCATTTTTTTCTAACCATCTACAACAGTGGTTTTGAGATTTTTTTGGTTCAATTCCTCCTTAGAGGACCAGCTTTTGATTAGGGTTTTCAAGGTAACATTTGTATATTGGCCATAGTTCCACTGATATGTAGGACAGCAATAAGTGTTTACCCTGAAATATTACCATAACTGTCCTTCTATCTGGACTTCCAGGGGTATCTAGGAGAACAAATACCTTGACTGGCCTTCAGGATGAGCGTTAGGCTCCCCCTGCATGATCTGTCCACAGTTTGGGAACTACTGGTATACCAGAAATTGCAATAACAATAGATGTGCACTTGAAGCCCAATCTGTCACTCACTAATAATGCGATCATTTATCATTGTTTAGCAGCCACTGTTTTAATCTGGAATATGACAGTGACAAAAGTGTGGCATTTTCCCCATCTACTTTCCTCTCTGGACACTGTGAATTCAAGAAGCGACTTGAGAACATTTCCATGTTGCCTTTCTTTTTCTGAAGAAAAAAAAACACAATAAAGACAGCAGAAAGAAAGCAGAAGTTGAACTGCTGCTGAGAAGGATAGGCTCAATTTACTTGGTGGTACCAAAAGTTAGGCAAAAAGTTAGGCACAAACTTTCAAAAAGATTAAGCTCCAAATAGTCCCATTAGAAATGTTTAAAAAATTTCAATATTTATTCATCATATAAATCAGTAAAAAAGTTCAAATACAGACCCCTTGATCCTTCGCCTTACGCGTTTCGTACCCCCTGGTACTTAATCATAGGCTTGAATCATTACACAAACAAATCCAATATTTAAACCCACAGAGGTCCCACCCTCCGAAGCTAAAACCAATCGTGAATCGCCACATCACATCCTATTAGTGATGCAGTTTAAAAGATCAATTAGGTCTACATTCATTTATAAACAGTTTCTTTACATATGCATAAGCAATATTCTTGAATAAAGAAGTGCTTAATGCCATTCTGTTGAAATAACAATACAGTTTAAACTTTGAAGTGTATTTGAAGTAGATCCCACATACAAGTGATTATACAAATGTTTAACTCTAACCCTGCCAATTCAGAGCCTGTTTTAACCCTATCGCTGCCATTTCACAAATTAGGTAAAGCATGTAACATCAAATTCGTAGTTTAAACCATGTGGTAATCGAGTATGTAAATAAAATATCCAAAACAACTCTTTTTTCCTTAAGATATTCATCAAAGCTCCTCCCCTACTGCCTAGCCTAACTTTCTCGATGCCCTGTACAGAGAAAAACTTTGCATTGCTCGAACTGCAATGCGCAAAGTGCCTTGTTATGTTACTTTTTTCTGCTGCCTTTTGATTCTTAATTTGGTTCAGATGCTCTCTTATACGTTCTTTCAGCATCCTCCCCGTACATCCTGTGTATTGCTTTTGGCATTTAAGGCACGTGACCAAATAAATAACTGTAGATGTATTACAATTTATGTATTCCTTTATTTTAAAGGATTCTCCCGTTACTGTTGATCTAAACTCACTTGATACTTGAAGATGTTGACATGTTATACATCTCTGGCCTCCACATTTGAAGCAACCTTTTACCTTCAGAAAATCAATTTTTTCCTTGTTCTCCTCCCTATTATCCTCCCTATATACACTAGGTGCTATCAAGTCCTTCAGGTTAAATGCACGTTTTGGTATATTACTTATTCCACGAGCCAGTATTTTGTAAAAGTCATCATCAGCATAAAGGATGGGCAAATACCTTTTGACTATATCAAGTATATTGTAATACTGTCTGCTGTATCTGGTCACAAATGGTATTTTTCCCAACTCAAACCTCTTTCTCCTATCATCTTTCACCTCAATCTTGCTTTCCAGTAACTGATCTCTTTCTATGGTTCTGGCCATATGGTAAGCCCTGTTCACACATTTACGGCCATAACCCCTATCCAAAAATCTCTTCTCCATATCCACTGCCTGCTCACAAAACGCTACATCAGTTGAACAATTCCTCCGCAATCTCAAAAACTGACCCCTCGGTATACCATCAATCTGTTTTTTTGGGTGACAGGAAGATGCATGCAGCAAAGTATTGCCGCTGCATGGCTTCCTATAAATAGTCGTGTGTATCTCCTTATTCACTACTGATAATTCTATATCCAGAAATTCTATTTTATCCCGTCTAAATTCCGTGACCATTTGGAGACTGGTCGTGGTAGCCGTTTTTTTCCCTTAAATTTTAAAAAGTTAGGCACACCCAAGTGATTATATATATATACTTACATCACACCCTGGGCCGGTGCTTTTATCAGGAGAAAACTGCACTGGTCCAGGGTAATTCTAGCGAACAACACAGAGCAATCAGCTTCCTTCTTCTACTTTCTTCACTTTCTTTCTTCACATGCGCAGTAGTGCAAAAAGCTGAATTTTAGTAAGTAAACTATTTCATTCTACTGTGGGAAATCTGAAGAAAGAAGAAAAAGGAAGCTGATGGAAGGACCTCCGGTCCAGTGCAGTTTTCTCTTGATATGAGCACCATTCTGGGGTGTCTGGTAAGTATATATATAATCACTTGGGGGTGCCTAACTTTTTAGCTCCCCCAATTAAATAGGCCTTTCCTGCTCCTTTAACCAAAAGCAGTTTTATATAAAGAAAAGAGTAAAGAAGTGAGGCTGATAAACCAAGGGGAGAAAGTGATTGTAGAACCAGTCTGGTTAACAAAAAAGCAGATCTTTGACTGATAAGCTCACCACTGCATTGTTCCTATAATATATTCAAGGATATACAGGTCTAGGAACCATTATCTAGAAAGCTCAGAATTACAGAAAGATCATCTCCCACAAACTCCATTTTAATTAAATAATTAAAAATTTTAATAATATGACAGTACCTTGCGCTTGATCCAAACTAAGATATAATTAATCCTTATTTGAAGCAAAACCAGCCTATTGGGTTTATTTAATATTTACATTTACATACATATTTACATGAATTATTAGTAGACAAGGGGGGGATAATTATGAAATCTTCTATTGACTTCTATATGGTTTTAGGTGGAGTATTTTTGGATTCTGATTTTTACCAGCTTCAGGGAATGTTTTTTCCCCCTAATATTCAAGTTTTCCCTCAGAAAAAAATGAGGCTTTATAAATAAGCCTCTAAAAGTAAAGGGATCTCAAAGACCCCTTATGCAGAAAACCAGGTCCCTGTAATATATTATAATAATGCTAATACTGTTCGGGATGGGTTTAATTAAATGTCAACACCCTGGTAATATCTAGAGAAACTTAGGTTACTAGTTCAGTTGTATATTTCTGTTGCTTTCCATTTATTTGACCCCAGGTTTTTCTATGTGCCCTCAACATTTTTGTAGACCTTCAGCATTCCAAATTTTCAAACAGCACTCCCCTCAATTAGGCAGCCATGCTGGGTGAAACACAGGTCTGGGGGTCTGAGAAGAGAATTCAGGAGGAAAATTGGACTGGATAGCACAGGGATAAATGCTGTGGAAACAGAGAAAAGTGAAATTGTTTTCTTAATGACTCATATCATGATGCAATCATCAGGATCCCACTGATTTTATCTCTACAGGTTGACAACTTTGAATACTTCCCACAGGTCACGGATTTTATGAATAATCTTTCTACTTCAGTAATCTTTGTATCACTTACTGATACTGTTTCCTATAGCCCTCAGTTCATTATATTATACATACATGATATAAATATACAACTTTTTTTTATGGCTGCGAGGGGAACTCTTTAAACAAATTACAGACGACATTATTTTCCAAAGCTGAGAAACGAGTTTCACACAGTTCCACTGAATTGGAAAATAGCTCTCAGCACCAAATTTCATCTTCCGTTGTGGCTTTTTTTTTTTTTTTTTTTTTTTTTTTTTTTCTCTTTTGTTCCTCATAGAGGATAATGCGGTGAGAAATAAAAACTGTATTTATTGCTGCTATAATTGGAGAACCAGGATTTTCACAATAAATTTCATAGCTCATCTGCCTCGGAAATGGAGACTTTTGCTTAAAAAGTGTACAGACTTTTTTCAAGCCTGAAACAGGTTCTTGCTTGCGCAAAGTTGAGACAAGGATAAAGCGAAATTCATACATTTATGCGTTTAGGAGTAAGCACATTTCTTTCTTGATACAGTATGGAAATTCCCGTAAATCTGGCATAAATCTTTGCAAAACTGCACTACAATTTCACCGTGTGTTTTGTTTGGCACTAGAAAAATGTGGGGAAAATACAATGGTAGTATTGGGATATATTCATGCATTTTGTTTCACCAGAAAAAGATGCAGTTTTATGTGCTAGATAAAAATATTTATTATATTTTCTCAATGATTTTTTTTCTTGGCAATGGCAACCTCACACACACATTTTTTGATCTGGAAAAAAACACCCACTGAAGTGAATATATTTGCGTCAAGAAAAAATGGGCAGTGACACAAAAGCAGTTGGAAAAATGTTATCATTCCACAAATTTTTCTGCAGTTTTGTCAATTTTTCTTTAAGAGTTTCCTCTGGGAGATTTATTTACTAGGGGGCTCAGTTTATTAAAATAATAAATGTAGTTAAAATAACTATATTGTGAACTGTATATTATAAATTAACTTTAGAACGTAAAATGTTTTATTTGAGAAAAAGGAAAGCCCTGGAGCTGTATGTGCAGGGGCTGCATGACAAGGTATCTGTATGACCAGCAGCCAGATTACACTGGTTTATTTAGAGATTGGCGGAATGCAGCTGTGATTGTGTGAGGAGCAATGAGTTAAAGGACATGTGAATCCTCCCCACAAAAATGTAATCAGTGAACAGCCTCTTTGAAATTTTGGGATAGCTGCCACTCTGGTTGTTAAATATTAACAGTAAGGCTGCAGCATCCCATTAATCACTTAGAATTCCTTCTCCTCCTCTAACCCACGCTGACCCCCCCTCAGGAATTTACTTTGTTTGTTGGCTAATGAGCATGCTTTGTTCTTCTCAGCTCAGATAACTAAACACACCCTCCAGTCTAACAGCCAATGAAGGTATAACATTGCTGGTTCCCATAGAAACTCTGCTCTAGCTGTCTGATCCTATTTTTTCTCACAAGCACCTCTCCTGAGCTCAGCTTAACCATTACAATGCTCATCCCCAGCATAACTTTTTCTCTAAGTATGTTGTGCCTTTGTAAACCTGCATTCTGCTTTGCATGAACCTTACAGCATACATGTCCTGTTTGCACATATTAATGTTACTGATGATGTGTCAAAGGGGAAATGGCTACCTGGTGATAGCTGCTATTTGGAAAATTTCATGGCCTGGCAAATGGAGGGGTGTATGCAGTACAAATGATCTGGCTTGAGTGAGGAAGATATGTCCAGCTTATATACATGACATAAAAAAATTGGCTTTAGGTGTGTTTTAAGGCAGGGGGATCTGGTCTGTGGGTGGAGAACGAGGATGATGTGATATCAGGGTAAGAAGCAGTTCACTTCCTTATCTTCTGAGGAATTAGAAACATAAGGCAGAGCTCTCTCTGGGATATAATTTTATTAGCTGCAATGCATACACCATATTGCCCAACGGTCCTGTTTTGACCGGGACAGTCCTGCTTTTGACAGCTTTTGACAGCAGTTCCACATTTGTACTGGAAAGTTCTGATTTCTCTGCACTGAACTGGAAAGTCCATATTTCTCTGCACTCAACGGCAAAAAAAGACATGTTTCCAACTTAACTGGCTCTTGGCAAAGAGTGCAGAACAGAGAAGTTAGACTCACAGCTTAAAGGGCAATTCACCTTCATAAGTAAAACTATAATAATCAGCTGAATGGTGATAAAAGGATATATATATATATGGGGGCTTGGCCAACCACGCATCAGAGTAGACGCAGGTACACGGCGCTCCTGGGGCACAACCTGTAACCAGTGACCATCACCCCTGCACAGTGAAGGAAAGACCCCAAACTTGGAGGAAACTCACATCTGAAACCTCCTGCCAGGGAAATGCCACTGGAGCAGAGTCTCTGGCTGCCTCCAGGGGCAAGATCTGGTTGTGGCCTACTGAAAAGGCAGAAGCCCGGGCCTCTGGTGGCAAGACAACATGGACCACGGGTGTACCAGAACCAGACCCCACTGAAACCTCTGTAGGACAATGCCAGTCCCAATCACACATAAAGGGACCTTGAAAGTCGCCAGGGGTGAGTGTGCATGGGCCCCCAGTAGCGTCGCCATTTGCCTCTACCACTTCAAAGCTTGGCTGTAAGAACCAGCATGCTGCCGGCAGTAAGCGGTCTTCCCTGCTGCCTGATTGGGCTGCTTGCACCTCCCCCTATATAAGCAGGACATATGCTGAATGTGCCAAAGGGGAAGAAAGAATAGGGGCTTAGTACACAGCAGCATCCAGGCTGGGCACATTCCAAGGGATGATTTATTTACAGGAACTAAGGGAGCTATTAAACATCCCCTGCACCTGTTCGAAGCCCACCATTAATACTAATTAACAGGCCTGTGGGGAGAGATGGAAAATCCAACTTACTGACCTGAGATACCTACAGCAAGTTGTTGAAAGTGTATGCAGAATACACAGGCTTATATTGTCAAAGCACATCACCAGCAGCAACTCTAAATACAGATGAGAAGCATAACCTGCTAAATCTGGGACTCTATATTAAACTCCTGAATATACAAGACAATGCATAAAGAACACACGTGATTTCTACACTGGAAGATAGTGTGTGCCAACCAATACTTTAATCAGCGCATCGCAGCCTGTCCACCATTGGGAACTACAAATAGCAACAAATAAGTACTAGAACAGTATCCTCCTACAGACCTCTACATGGAGAAACTTTCTCAAAAAACCAAGGCAGAGGCAGCAGCCCGCCTGGAATGATTTGCCCACTCTCAGCCTCTTCCAGAGGAAGAACCCAAAGACTTAATCCCACCTATGCAACACAATATCCGGTATATTAAAACTCTGGACAAGACTGATGATCTTGAAAACAGACTACGCACTATCCGGATCATTGGCCTTCCAGAATGGGTAGAAGGGCAACATCCCAAGGTCTTCATTGAAAAATGGCTACAGGATACATTGGGTACAGATAACTTTACCCCGCTTTTTGGGGTATAAAGAGCGCATCGAGTCCCTACCAGAGCCCCACCACGCCCATTTCTTCTAAAGCTGCTACACTACAGGTACAGAGATGCAGCGCTGAAAGCTGCTAAAGTAAAAGGGCCCATTATCTACAATGGAGCAACAGTGTCTCTATACCCTGATTTTCCCCCTGCAATTCAAAAGCAAAGAGGCACCTTTACAGCAGTAAAGAAGGTTTGAGAGACGCAAATATTCCATATAGTATGCTCTACCCAGCAAAGTTGCGAATTCAAGACAGAGATCGGGTTCTATTCCTCACTACATCAACAGAGGCAGAGGACTGGCAGAGCCGCAAAGGGATATGACATTCTCCACCAGTCCTCAGTTGAATACAATATCATTACAGAGATGAGGATGATTCTCAGCCTACAGCGGTTTCAATTAAGGTAACTTTGTAAAACACAATACCTCAACTCCAAATCCCTATAGGCTATTATAAACTAGCCCAGACTTTAAAAAATTTATGACTCTTCAGGCCTGCAAAGGGATTCTGAGACAGAGGAACTTACTAGTTACCTATACACTCTACTAAACTAATCTTCATAGGCTCTTATTTGTGAGCCCTTACAGTTTGATGAGGAGCCCACCAATGGATATTGAAGGAATCGCTCACTGTTATTCTAGGGCCAATTAAGGCAATACAATGTTGGTTAACAATCAGGCAACACAGATCATATTATGGTTAGTATAAAGCACACATAAGTAACGATTTGGTTGCTTGTTCCCCCAATTTAACCTGCTTTTGCAGAATAAGTTACAGGGTATAAGACCTGCCCAAGTTTGGAGGGTGGGTAGGGAGGGTAAGGGTAAGGAAGTTATGTTATGTTTATTGTTTTTCTCCTGGTTTTGTTATAATAATATGCTGAAATCTAATGCACTGCTGATTGATACACTGTACAGCCCTAACTCTAATAGTGACACAGGAGAATTTCTACATACCTATACTTATGTCTCATACAAGTATACATATCCCTCCACCAATCCCTTTATATGGCTGATCAATGGCTGATATTACACTAACCTTCTGGAATATCCGGGGATTAAATGATAAATTTAAGAGAGCACAAATGTTTAACTGTCTTAAAAGACACCCTCCATCCTTGCTTCTGCTTCAGGAAACTCACCTGATGGGGCAAAAAATACCAGCATTAAAGAGGCATTGGGTAGGTCAGGCAAATCACTCCAACTACACAACATATCCTGGAGGGGTGTTGATCTTGGTAAAAAAGTCTCTCCAATTTAATTTACTCACTCTCAAAATCGATTACTATGGCAGATTTGTTATTCTTCACTGCACAATAGCCAACTTCCCTTTGATTATAGATAACCTATATATCCCACCCCCATTTGCTATGAACCTACTGAATGCAATTGATAAAAAGCTGGCACATTTTCCTACATCTCCTACTTGTTATATAGGTGACTTCAACGCCCTTATGGACCCGCAAATGGATAAATTAAATTCCCCTTTCCTGCTGGAGACAAATTATACATTTGAAACAGGGAATAGAAGTAGATACTGGCCTACTTAGTCAAACTATAGGCTCCCTCAATTGCAATTGCAGCCATAGCAACTCCAGACAGAACTCTCAAATCCTTTCCACAAGATATAGTAGAAAAGTTTGCCACATACTTTAAGACACTATATGCTACCAAGTCTAGATACACAGAAATGGAGATACAACAGCACCTTAGTCAAATGAAAACTCCCACCCTAACAACAGCCCAGCGGGACATTCTACTCCTCTATTACTAAGCAGTAGATTCAGCAAGCCACCAATGCCGTGGTGCCTGGCAAAACCCTGGGTCCGGATGATAGTCTTTTGCTTTTGATGAGCTAACCCCACACTTGCTAAATACTCTTACAATGGTGATGCAATACTTATCCCCTCCACCTTCCTTTTTAAATGCCATCATTGTCCTGATATTGAAACCTCAGAAAGACCCACAGTCCTGTAGCTCTTACAGGCCAATATAATTACTTAATAATGATGCTAAAATAATGGCCAAGATACTAGCCAGTAGATTAGTCTTAGTAATGCCAGATCTGATTCACGGCAAAGAGGTTTTTTAAGACGGTCAACCAGGTTGTGGTAAGGTTTATTTGAGGAGGAATGGCCTGGCGGAAACTTACCCATACCACGAAAGATGGGGAACTGGGCTTACCAAATTTATACCTGTACTATCTAGCTAGCCAATTGCACTATTTTAGATGGTGGTTTGAGCCCAATCGCTATAACCCAAACACAACACTTCAGGCTCTGGCCATGGGGTCATTAGAAGGATATAAGAATGACAAACTCCCAGCTGTTATGACACCCCCGAGAAAGGCCTGGAATTTGGCATTCAAGCCATATCCACACAACCGCTCAACTTTGAAGCCTAACGTCCCATCATGGGTTAAATCCTGCCTTCCCCAATTCCATATATTCTCTGATTTCCTTTACTGGCTGCGCATGCACATCAGGCGTTTACAAGATGTGCTAGACGGAGCCAAGTTTGGGTCATATGAGTTCTTTAAAGAAAAACTTGCCGAGCCCAATCTATCTCACTTCTGACATCCCAGACCTCGAAGTGGAGAGATGAGAGGAAGCAATAGACAAAGGTTATTGTTACCTCTACTCTATATGTGACAAACTAGTTCAAATAAAATTTTCACCCCTGTGTGACTAAAGGCCATGGGCAGTAATCCAACATCAAGATGTCATGGGTATTTGGCAGAAGGAACAAACTTCTTACACATGGCTTGGTCGTGTCCACTGGTCTCCAAGTTTTGGACTGAAGTTATGGATATTATGGCAGCTAAATTAGATTTCCCTAAGCTGCTGACCCTACAGGTATGCATATTAGGAATCATAGATTAAATTATATATGCCAATCATGCATGAGTCAGATATCAAACACTCCTATACTATGCCAAGAAAATAATCGCTCTGACATGGATGGGTCCCCATCCACCCACAGTACAAAACTGGATAACATTGGTAAACCAGAATCTGCCTCTCATCAAACTCACTTTACTTGCCAGGGGCTCGTAGAAAAGATTTGTAAAAACATGGTGAGAAGCGGGTTGGGGGGTCAAGGCTCTCTAACATAAAAGAAATATTTATAATATAAAAGTCAAAAGACCATCATTTTATGTAGAACATGCTCTTACTGTTCAAGGTCGACGATAGGTACTTGGGAGGTAACATCCACATCTCAATGTATGACTGTCTGAATTATATCTTAGCTGTTAATTTAGATGTATCAATCATACTACTAAATAAATCTGTAAGTAGATATCATGCTCAAAACACTTTAACAATAACTTATCGCACTTATGGCATATGTTTTGTTTTATGTTTGATGAGTTATAAAACAAATATATATATGAGTTATGGCATACAGCATATAGCAACACACTGTAGGTCTCACAGTGCTTGGGGTAGATATAGTTCTTCTGGTCTATATGTATATATATATAGTGATGGGCGAATTTATTCGCCTAGCTCGAATTCGCGGTGAATTCCTTCGTGAATTGGCCACAAAAATTTGCCAGAAAAAATTCGCTGCCATCAATTTCTGATTTTCACAAATTTTTCGTGAAAACTTTCGAAATTCACAAATTTATAGTGAAAACGTTCAAAATTCACTAATTTATAGTGAAAATGTTCGAAATTCACGAATTTATAGTGAAATAGATATACATATACTGTATATATATATGATGCTGGGAATAAGTTACCACCTAAATAGTAGATTGACCTACTCACAGGATGGAGTGATAATAAAAGAGGCTGATAAGTAGCATCTGCCCATAGAATGTCTTCAGGGATACACCCTAGTATCTAGTGCCCTGCTTAAAGCAATTGCAGCACAATCGAACTACAATTGGTATAGGGGCAACATGCAAAAAATATATATTTCATCAAAGAAAGAGCTCTGCACTCCCAACATAAATGCTCTGCTCTGCTTCCTGGTCTTGTGCTTAGTAATTCTCATGATCATGAGCTCTAACTTTTAAAAGAAAACATCTGCAATTTACAGGTTCATTGTATTTTCAGTTTATTTTTAAATATATTGGCAATTGGTATACTGTCCCTCAATCATTGCCTTATTCATAGGGTGAGCAACAAATGGAAATGCTCCTCTGTATCTCTGCAACAGATGTAATTGGTGATCTTAAACAAAAGGAACACCAAGAGCCCCAATAGTGTAATATGTATTGGTAAGGGATAAT
>CM044437.1:134711518-134721528 GCA_024363595.1 Xenopus borealis
TATTTCATTTTCACCAGGCAGCGGGCACCATCCTGTGCCTCTCGTGTCATTACCTGAAGAGGTCAGCAGATTTCCCATGATGCTGCTCGGCAAATGTCAAGTGACACGACACAGGTGCGGAACTCTGCAAGGGTTTTGCTTACAGGGAAGTAATTGCCATAATGATATCTAATGAATTAAGGTATATTTGATTTCACAAAGTCCACATTATATGGGGAACTGTGGACATAAATTTACCCTTTGCTTCTAAAGACCCATTAAATTTTTCATCCCTCGGGGCAGTGAGTTATACACGGAGCAGGTTTGGATTACCAAGGGGGTTCTAAATCCTCTTTAAACCAAGGAAATGAAAAATATATATTTTGGCTGCTTACTAGCTACAAACAGGTGGAAACCTCACTGGGCTCTTTAATGACATTTGCTCTTGTGTTCCCATGCTTTAAACGGTTTCCCCTGTTTTTAGGATATTGTGAGTTCTTCCCCCCCAACCCTCGGGACTCTGCAGAACCAGGAAAGTGCCGTGACCCTATTATTACAATTACCCTGTTTCATATAGTCTAAAGGCAGTACGATTTCAGCTAAAAAATGCAAAGCTGGAGATTTCTCGAGGGAATTTATGCAGTGAAGCAAAAAATTACTAAAAAAGAAGACTTCTGCTTGCCATTGTATTCCTAAAGAGAGAGAGAAAATACAATCATATATAGGGTCCCTGGCTCAATCTACAAGCATGGGGCCCTATATAAACTTATGTGGATAACCTAACCTGCTGCTATACAAAGGGGTAACACATTAAAGGGCTCCCTTCGTGTCAATGTTCTTCCAATATCAAATATATTTCATATTCAGAGAATACATAGGATATAGTATAGTACAGCACTGCCCAGTATTGAGCTGCTTGGTACAATTTGTACTTGGTGATAATATCTGAAAGAACGTAACCGTTCAGCCAAATGACATATTTTGCAGTTAATTATACATCTGCCACATTTTACCGTTCTTGTTAGTATAAAGTAAAAGTATAGTTAATGGATTTGCCGTATGAATTCTCGTGTATGAAAGCTCCGTGTACCGAACCACTTTTCCTAGTCGCCTCCTCCAGCTTCTCTAAGAAAACACAACTCTCCCCCACCAAAACCTGTGTCTTTGTTTCAAAGTTCTGCATATTGTAAATAAAAGTCACCATGAGGTTCCATGACCATTTATAAGGATATGTATTATATAGGAATTTATGTCTTTTAGTTCCTGTGGCTGCTGTTAGTGAGACTCAGTACAGCAGCTTTGTCCATTGTACTGCGGCCATAGAGCAGTCAGTGATCCCCAACCAGTGGCTCATGAGCAACATGTTACAAATCCCTTGGATATTGCTCCCAGTGGCCTCAAAACATTATTTTATAGTTTATTTTTTAATTCCAGGTAGTGATGGGTGAATAAATTCGCAAAATGCCAGAGAAAATTCACCTGCTGAAAATTCGATGGCGTAAAAAAAAAGCAACGCGTGTCAAAAACGTGACGCGACTCATTTTGCTAATTTTTCGCCAATTCGCGAATTTCGTAAATTTTTCGTGAAACGGGATAGATTCTCCCATCACTAGTTCCAGGCTTGGAGGCAAGTTTTGGCTGCATAAAAAACAGATTTAATGTCATACAAAGCTTCAAAATGCTGCCTGTCCACATAGGGGTTACCAAATAGCCAATCTGAGCCCTTATTTGACATCCCAGGGGAACTTTTTCCTTATTGTGTTGCTCCCCAACTCCTTTTACATTTGAATGTGGCTCGCATGTATAAAACTGTGGGGACCCCCCCCCCCCATGGAGATTTGGGAGTTTGGTTTCAAATTAAATTTAATCCTCCAGATTTTTACAAAATATTCTGAGTTAGCAAGCAGAAATCTAATACGTACTATAGAAACATGATAAATGTACTTGAGTATTTATGGGGGGTGTCTTTTCCATCGTTAAAACTGCATTTGCGTGTGTGGGTGCAAATCAACTGTTCCTGATGACACAAATCATGGTGGGGGCCCTGAAATTAAAGGAATTGTTCAGTGTAAAAATAAAAACTGGGTAGGCTATCCAAAATAAATAATGTTTCTAATATAGTTAGTTAGTGAGTGACTGGAGTGACTGGATGTCTAACATAATAGCCACAACACTACTTCCTGCTTTCCACTGATTGGTTACCAGGCAGTAACCAATCAGTGAATTGAGGGGGGGGCACATGGGTCATAGCTGTTGCTTTTGAATCTGAGCTGAATGCTGAGGATCAATTACAAACTCACTGAACAGTTATGTCCCATGTGGCCCCCCTTCAAGTCACTGACTAACTTAGTTAGTTAGTTTGAGAGCTAGAGTTAGAGAGCTGAAAAGCACTACAGCCTTTATACATTACATTTTTGGCTAACTATATTAGTTAGTTAGTATAATAGGTTTCTGGATAATGGGTTTCCGTATAACATATCCCATACCTGTACTAATATTTTGGATGAGTGAAGCAAGGCTTCTCCTAAAGGTAGGGTAGACAGAATCACTTAAAAACCAGACATTACAGAGTGCATTTACATAGGGCAATACAGTCGCAGCCATTGCAGAAACTCTTGGAAGAAAGCACTGCATATCGATGATGCAATGAAGTCTTTGTCACTGATATCACAAAGCCTGAAGGTGGCCATACACAGACCAATAAAAAATGACGACAGACTATAGGCCCGTGAATGGGGCCCTCCGACAGGCTACTCCGATCGATATCTGGCCGAATATCTGGCCGTCGGATGGCGGCCGCATCTGTCTGTTAATGCGGTCCCACGATCCGCCCGCCCGTATTCCCTGCATTGTGATCCGATTGTTGGGCCCTAGGGCCTGTGATCAGATAAGCCCGATATCGCCCACCTCAAGGTGAGCATATCAGGGAGAGATCCGCTCGTTTGGCGACATCACCAAACTAGCGGATCTCTCAATGTACGGCCACCTTCAGGCCCGGACTGGCAATCTGTGGGTTAGGGCAAATGCCAGATGGGCTGCTATAAGGTGCCATAGAAAGTCAGTATTTAGTGGGCTGGTGGGGGCTGTTTGGGCCTCTATGTGGGCTGATTGGGCCTCTGTGTACCTGAAATGCCAGGGCCATTTTGATTCTCAGTCCAGTCCTGGCCACCTTTATTCCTGGGGGTCTTTGCATTTGATGATTTATTTGTCTTTCCATTTTCCCAGTTAGTTATAAAGCGAGTCTCCTGTGCAGCTAATGAGGATGCTGAGGAAAAGCTGAATATTTAGCATATTTTTATCGCCTTGCTTGCTAAGTACTATGTCTGCACTTTCAGTTCCCGGCCAGTCATAAAGTACAGATAAAATGAATATGTTTGGAGCTGTTCTGGAACAGGAACATACTAATGAAACATCTTGGAGATGTGAGGTCGCAGCACTGCGGGGCCTGGGGGCATCTGAGCCCGAAAAAAAAGAAACCTGAGCAGGACGGGTCCCGGGCTCAGCAGGTTAATGTGACGATGGGTTGGTGACAGTGTGTCAATACAAAGCAATTTAGGAGCGTGTGAAAAATCGACCTCAGGTAACAGGCAATTTCTCCGCTTCAGTGCCTCGGCGAGAGGAGCCCAAGACTGGCGTCAGCTGTAGATGCGCCTGGTGGTTTGACACCTCACAAGGGTGGAAAGGTAGCAGGGAAATTATGCAGCCTACCGAGAAGCAAATGTGCCTTTTTATCTTGATTTTGTGTGTGTGCGTTGGATGGTTTTTACCTTTTATTGTCCTTCCCTGGCAGGGACGTAAGGGTGGCAGCGCCCAAGCTGTGATTATCAGCGGGTGTCTACGATGCGACAGTAACAGTTAATGATGCCTGTAACACAACTGTATTTGCAGTAAAAATCTCCATCCAGTTTCATTGCAGGTTGTTTTTTTTTCCCAAATCATCATTTCTTTGGGAGCAACACAACAAACAGATTCAGCTGCGGAGCTACAGAAGGCTGCTGTACACACAAGGGACTACACACAATTTGGTTTTCATGCCCCAGACTTGACTTTCCAACGGATATCTCCTATAAGCAAATAAAAGTGGGCAATTATTTGAATCAATATTTCAGTAGTGTTGAGATAGAACTTCTTTTCTTTCTCAAAGGATGCTTGTGTGCCCTCTACATATATCTGCTAGCAGGCCCGGACTGGCAATCTGTGGGTTTTGGCAAATGCCAGAGGGGCTGCTATAAGGAAGCATAGAAAGTCAGTATTTAGTGGGCTGGTGGGGGCTGTTTGGGCCTCTGTGTACCTGAAATGCCAGGGCCTATTTTGATCCCAGCTTAGTCAACCTTTCATCATAACTGATAATTTCTTCATTCTTCTGCTGTTGGCTGGCATTTCTTGCTTTGGCTAGTGATGGGCGAATCTATGTCGTTCCAGCAAAATTCGCTAATTGGGCGAAAAATTTGCGAAACTCATTGTGTCACGTTTTTGACGCGCTTCGCGTAATTTTTGGTGCGTTGCATCATTTTCAGAGTACGTTGCGTCATTTTCGGGTGTGTGTTGCATTTATTTTTTACGCGCGTCTCGTTTTTTCACTGGCGTTTCCAATTTATTTGACAGCGGTGAACCGTGGGAATTCGCCGCAAATTTGCGCCTGGCGAATAAATTTGCTCATCACTAGCTTTGGCTACATTTATGATCCCAAAATTCTCCTATGTCCTATCACTGTTCCATTGAGAGGATAAGTAGCCTGCATATTATTTCATCCATAATTTCTCATATTGCATCTCTGTACCCACTGTATGGATGAGTTCCATTGCTCTGTATGGTTCAGTGGCATGCGAAAACACAAATACAGTGGCGGAACTACCGGGGGAGCAGGAGGTGCAATTAGGCCAGGGGCCAGCACCCCCTCAGGGCCCCCCAGCAGCTCCCGTTCTGTCGATTTGCTGCCTCATCGGCCATTTTCTGGCAGCAGTGGCCGGGATGAGAATCTCACACTGAGGGAGGCGGGGGCCAGGCTGCACATCCCGCACCAGGGCCCGTCCCCCTCCAGTTACGTTACTGCACAAATACTTTGCTTTCTGTGGTCTCCTTGTAGTTTATAAGAAAGAAAAAAAATTGGGCATCTGCAGATTCCCCAGGAGCCCCCTTGACTTTGATGGATTTTGTTCTCAAGTTAGCCTTGGTCACTAGTACCCTGGCCTTGCGGCAGAGCCACCTGTGTGGCTATAAGAGCAGTTCTTTGTTTTTCTGTGCTGTGGAGCAATATCTCTGTGTTCTCTCACTGGCAACTTCCTTGTTACAAATCACTGTGATTCATTTGTTTGGGATTCCGACTCTTTGTAAGTTCAGAATCCACAGAGCTCATGTCAAGCAAGTGGTCTCTGCTGTGTGAATTTTCCCGACAGTCTTAAGTGCATTATACAAAAAAGGAGACAAGTATTCAACCAGTTCTGTACCCGTGTCCAAATAATACCACATAGAACTCAGTCTAGAACACAAAAATGTATTTCGACTGCAACCTCCTACTTCATCAAGAACAAGTGATTTGTTTAACATTCAATGCACATGAGCTGAAGAATTTGGATTCAGTTTGCATCACTTTACACAATTCCCATCAATCTCTGCCCCAAAGGCAGCTGACAATCTAAGGTCCCCATTACATTCATACATATTATGGCCAATTCTAACCTGCCTGTGTGTTTTTGAAGAACCAAGAGAACTCAGAGAAAAACCCAGACAGACATAGGGAGAACATACAGACATTTTGCAGATAATGCTCTGGCTGGAATTGAAGCTTGAAAGCTGCTAGTACAGGTATACGATCTGCTATCCATAAACCCGTTATCCAGAAAGCTCTGAATTAAGGGAAGGCCATCTCCCATAGACTCCATTTTATCCAAATAATCAAATAAAAAAAAAAAATGATTTCCTTTTAATAAAACAGTACCGTTTGCTTGATCCAAACTAAGATATAATGAATCCTTATTGGCAATACATGAGGCGGAATGTAGGAAATGTACCTTCTCATTGTAGTCCAATTCTTTTTTTACAATATTGATATTATTATTACAAATTTTCCTTGAAACCCAGACTGTATAGGAATGACTGGAAACCATGGCTGCCTACTTCTTCATGCAGTATATAAACTGAAACATGTATATAAATCTCGACATAAAAAATATCATTCTCATGCGATGGCGCTCGTGTTTTACAGCCCAATTATTTTCCTTTCGCAAGACACAGAACACAGGAGAAGTTCATATAATCGACATGCCGCTGATGTCTGATTAGATATCTAATTATGCAGTGCGTCTTCCATCATTAACTAAGAATTAATGTATTCTATGCCGCGGCTCCAGCCGTATTAACAAAAATGATATTTAAATAACGTTCTGACTCCCAGTCTTGAGCCTCAAAGGGAGACAATGACCAATTCGCACACACAGAGGAGGTGCAGTCGCACTGACTAATGTTTCGAAAATGGATTTATTCACTTGTCTCTTATTTAGAGAGTGCTGAGCTGTCTCCGTGGTCTTAAAAGCAGATTTTCATTGTATAGATTTTTTTTCCCCTTCTCGGATTTTTTACCCGGCTCACATATTGCACCATAACAGACTCCTGCTGTTTTCTATTACGAACAGACAGCTCTGTAAAACAATATTTTCTCGGACTTGTTACAAATACGCATTTTTGTCATTCTTTTACTTTTTTTACAGTTTTTACATAAATCTGTTCAGGCATCTTCAGCTTGGAATGACATGTACACTGGCAAATCCAAAGCACACATGGAATAAAAAGTATTTGATGCTGGGGATGATGTAAGATGTAGTAGATATCCATCTCTATGTAATACAGGTTACCTCTATGCTGGTTCCCTATAGAGAATATGGTATGATATATTTAAACCAGCTGCAGAACACTGTTACACTGAGACTCTTTCTCTCAGCTGGGCCCTTGCAAGGTGGAGAAGGAAAGGTATAGAAACCTGAACTGTAAGTCTCAACATGTAAGAAACGTTAGAAAGGATTTGGGAAGGTTTAGTCTCACCAGGAAGGTCTCCTCTCTAGTGGAAGCCTCTCAGGGATAAAACTATCCCTACAATAAGGTGGACAACTCTGAAGAGTACTAACCCTACACTAGTACACCTCTATGGTGCCAAATTCTGCTCTTGCTAGACTTGACTGTCTAACTCACAAATAATATGAGAGTGCTGTTCACTGCCTTTATTTCATTGATGGGCTCCCTTTTTTCAGAATATAATAATAAACAAAACAAAAAACAAGGTGCTCCAGAATCAATGTGAAAAAACTCACCAAATTGTAAATGTGGTCCGGGTGCACCAGCCCCAGACCCCCAGCTTCAGGGAGCGGCACAGCAAGAGGAAAGAAGCAGGGCCGACAGGCACTCAACGGATTCACAGGACCAAAAGGGATTCCAATAAAAGTATACTTTATTATTACAAAGTTAAAAATACAAATGCATCTCCATCTACCCTAAGCGTTTCACACCCTTCAGGGAGCTTAGTCATGGGCTCTTACAACACTCCCAGGACATGAGCATTTTATTCAGACTTTGCTACGGTTGCTGTTTTCCTTAGGGTCCAAAATTAATATGCTTCAGGCCAACAGTGTATCCACCGCTAGAACAAGGTGGAGACCAAATATCTGTGTTCTTTCCCATTATATGGGATGTCTGATGAAGGGGGTTGCCCCTGAAACGTTACATCTGACGAATAAAATTGCAGGGGTTCGCCCTGCTTAAATTGGCCTTCTGAGTCCTGGTGTCTACATTGTTCCTCTCCCACTATATACCATATAGACAGAATCCCTGTGCACATTAGAAACCTTCCACCCATGGGGTATACTGTAGGTGACAAAACTGGCACTTCTTGAGCAATCCTCTATGGCATGGATCCCCAACCTTTTGAACCCGTGAGCAACATTCAGAAGTAAATGGAGTTGGGGAGCAACACAAGCATGAAAAATATTCTTGTGGTTCCAAATAAGAGCTGTGATTGGCTATTTGGTAGACTCTATGTGGATTATTAACCTACATTTAGGCTCTGTTTGGCAGTGCACTTGATTTTTATTCAACCAAAACTTGCCTCCAAGCCTGAAATTAAAAAATAAGTTCCTGCTTTGAGGCCACTGACAGCAACACCCAAAATGTTGGAGAGCAACATGTTGCTCATGAGCTACTGGTTGGGGATAACTGTTCTATGACATGGTACAATCCTACCTGTTAGGTTAGTTTTACCACAACAGTCTGGGGGACTTTCATGTATGTAAGGGAGGAGATGTGCTGTGTCTTTGCTTGAATCTTCTCATTGAAGAGGAATGAAATCGGCCAGATCCAAGCATTCCTAGATAATGGTGATACTATATTTGAAGTCTTCATAAAGAGTTATAGAAGGTTGGAACTTTGAATGAGGGCTAGCTAGAGTGTGGAATAGCTACTACAGTTAGGTGCTTTATGGACACAAGAGAGTAAATGGGCAGTCTGATGCTCAAATAAGGAGTTTAAGTGGGTTACAGCCCTTGTATAGACCAAAGGTTAGAGGGCTTCCTAATTGGTAACTGCAGTGAGGTCTGTGATTACTGAAGAACAACTGTGCAAACTGCCTTATTAGATATTAATTATACTCAATCACCTAATCTTGTCTTATTCATGCTCAATAAATCCATTATCAGCTGATTAAGAACCACTGTCCTACAGGCCATGGATCGATGACCTGTTTGATTTCAAATATTCTCATATATGTCAATATTTTTATAATATACAACTTTCATTGACAGAAATAACATTGCTATTGCTCAGCAATTATAACCCATGACAAGCATTGTTTATAAGTATAAAGTTTACTGCAATATGTCAAATAGCCAATCGCAGCCCTTATTTTCCACCCTCAGGGACTTTTTTCATGCTTGTTTTGCTCCCCAACTCTTTTTACATTGGAATGTGGCGTACTATTAAAAAAGGTTGGGAACTCCTTGTTTACAGGATGTTTATGGATCTTGTGTAATAAGAATACAAGGAATACTCATCATTCCACACTTAAGGTGGGCATAGACGGACAGATAATATCATATGAAACAAATTTAGTACAATATTCGGTGCATGTATGGTGGAAAATGAGACCACCGATATCGGCAGAAGAAGTGGATATTGGTGGGCTTGTTGAACGGGTTGGATGGAAAATTTTGATCAGGTGCCTTTGAAGGCACAATTAACATTGCCCATTGTTAGTACTGAATCGTCAGATACAGGTAGAATTTTATTGTTTCTACCTGTATAGCTGACGATTCAGCTCTATATGTGTGTAGCGAACCATCGATCTTTATTTTCCCCCTGAACCCATCATTCGTTAGGAAAGACAAATTTAAGTAATAGAAAATGAAAGGTGATGGTGTGTTCATGCAGATATGAAAATCCCATACCTAGAATCGATATAAATATATATATATATTGTCTTATATCACCACAAGCCGACTCTGCAGAAAGAGAGTGCAAACTTCCCTTTGCCATATACAAAATTATAGGTTTGCTCTATCTCTCCCCCCCCCCACCTTCATTCCGACAGCAAGTAACAGCAATCCTTCAGCTATCAGCCTCAATTCCCCAGCCTCTCCAGGGAGTTAAAATGTTTAAATGAGTTTGAACCTGATGCAGGAGCACTCACAAACCTCTTGGTATAGAGGCTGAATATACAGAACACAACAGCCCATAATACCTCACCAGCTCATCTCTCAGAAAGGCAGAATGAATTGTGCAGCAGTGTAAGCTCCAAGAAGGCTCTTGTTAACAAGATGGATGAATCCAAGCCTGACTTTTTATCACTTTCACTGCCAGATTTTGTGGTTCTACATTATCTTAACACTTGATCTCAGCAGCCAGTAATACAGCAGCCAGAAAGCAGGGATCACCCTTAAGGAACTAATTAATTTGTGCCGGGGCAGTAGGCTGTACAGGGGACAGGGTCAACTGATGGTTTGCAAGAAGCCTGTGATCAGCAAACTGGGGTCCAAATAAACAATGTATTA
>CM044437.1:134725010-134743272 GCA_024363595.1 Xenopus borealis
GAGGGCTTCCTCCTTGATCCAGACTACCTCCCTGGAGGGAGCTCCCGGCTCCCTGACATCTAGTAATTGAATCCCCTATAACTAGAACCTGCCTTTCCTTCCTTGAACTTGTTTATTAAACAGAAGTAGTAAATCTAGTTCACAGCAGTCAGGCAGTTGAATCTACAGATACATTCAAGGTAATCAGTTGAAGCCTCAACAACTTGTTCTAGTTTAAATATGTCCCTCTCAGGAGATAATACAACCTGTCCTGATGATTCTTCCCCAGCACTAGTGAATTCCACAAGGTATCTTGCTCTTTGGCATTTTCACTGCTCCTAAGCTCACCTACTCATGTGCCTCTCTGACAACTTAATCACTGCAAGCTACTCTCCTCGTTGGAGCCAAAATAACTTCTGGCTAGATCAATTACCACTAATTTTTGCTCCTATAGCGACTATTATGCAACTTCTGTCATCAAGAATGGTCCTTAACGTGGGTCTGTCACCTGCTCAGACCCAGTCCTGTACTTAAGTCCCTTCCTGGTGATATCTGTTTTATACCCTTAAACTCTGCCTCCTACTGAGCAAACACTGAATTAGATCACATTACTGATAACACCAGGAAAAGGACTAATTCCCCAGGGCTCACTAAGGTGTCCAAATTCAAAGTCTCTACATATGTATTGAGTTATATGTTTTGTTAGCAATACTAAGTATTTGGGCCAGTATTTGTATTACCAAAGAAGAAAGTCCACCTGCTCAGGAGATAGACCCCTTTGTTGAATTATAGCTGGTAGCTCCTCAGCAACTGTTGCACCTTGGCTGATGGAATAAAGTCTATAAGAGAATCCATTCATTCAGTCTCACTTGTCTAGGAGCATTTCCACATATATATTTCACTGAATATACATGGATGTTAATGTATATTGTACTTGTAGAGCAGGTGTATTCATTACTCCATTTGCATTGTGTTTATTTGACATTTCCCCTCTTTCTGCCCTCACTGTATCTCTCCTCACCATCACCTAACTCCTAATAGGTCACTTACCATCAGTAAATGACTGAAAGACACTTTTCTCTCTCCCCCCCTTAACTCCCTGCATTCTTTCTTCTCAGTTCAATTATTTTGCTGGGACCAAAATGAAAAACAGCTGCTCTTTAATCCTGTGCAGCTTATTAAAAAAGAATTAGATAACCGGGCGAGCGTCGCTGGGACGGGAGAGGAAAAAAAGCAAAACGTTCTCTACAAGAAATCATTTCCATTTATTCTCTAAGTCCCAGAAGGCGCAAGGAGCACAGATACAGACAAAAGGTAATTACTAAAGCTTTGGAGAAGACAATTTCTTTCATTCCTCTATAGATGATAGGGAGAGCCAGAGTTCTGTCACCAGGGTACAGCACTGTGAAATATTTAGATCTCTCTGATTTCTCATTACCTGCTCTGTACAATCTGCCCGGCTCACTCGCAAGGCCTGCAAAGGACGATTTTCAAAGGTGACTCCTTCCTGTCTGTGCGGTATAACAATGTTTATTTGGAAGGCTCTGCCGCTCATTTATTCTGAAGGCTGTGTAACTGACTCATATAATATTATATGTGGATTATAATATGGAAGGTTGGAGTGGGGGGGGGGCAGCCCCAATACATAACATATATATACACTAACTCCCCAGCATTTCTAATCAGGAAATTGTAGGTCCAACCCTACAGCTTAATAGTATGTGCCACAACCTACATTTTAGGTTTTGTTTGGGCATAGAGGCACATGCATATGTAGGAGTGTAAAGATTTTGCTTACCTTTATTTTAATCAGTCCCCATGATCACCGTTGGACTGAGGGGGGTCCAATTCACCAGGGTTGTGGCATCAAGGAAACAAAATCAGCGCAGTGTAAAATCTAATGCGGCCATGTGGAGTGGGTCTGGGTTTTTCCTGGTACCCCGCTGGCTCAGTTTGACCCTGCCCACAAGGGTTTATCCATCTAAGGGCTGGGCTTGTTTTAGAGTTGGAAGGGGGAGCTGTTTTCATTTCCAGGTTTGAGTTCCCTGGCAGTACTATTGTTGGCTAAGGTTTCTGTAGTATTTAAAAATGAGAGTCACCATTCACTCAAACTCTTTGGAATTCACTTACTGGAGGGGGTGGTTGGTGCTGGAGTGCCTTGGTGGAGGTAAGCCTCAGTAGGTAGCTAATACGTGGGGAAGTTTTTGTAACAGCTCATTAGGAGTGAGAGGAAGGCTTAATTAGTTGAGCAGTCAAAGACGCAAGTGAGGAGAAGAGTTAGAACACTGTAGTATAATCCACCAGTATATGGGCTCATGCATTTAGGCTCAATAAAGGACATTCTTAGGGTAAAACACCACCTTGAGAATTTGCTAAAACAAGGGGCTAATCCATCTATAAGTAATAAGAGTATTACCTCTGGGTTGTACCTAATTCTCTGTCTTTGGTCCATCTTAACTAGGAGAGGTAAGTATCTGAAATATATGAAAAGTGAATGCATATTGTGCCATCTGTGAAATAAAACCAAAGAGACTGCATGAGATCCATCAATTAAAGCATTATCTATTTGTTTCATGAGCAATGCAAGAGGTTAAGAACAGCAAGGTCCTAGGTACCGACTTTAAAATAGCCAAATGCACTTTTGTCTCTTGTATATTCTCAAAGACTTTCTAACTAAAGCTTGGCAATAATTAATAAAATGCATTGTGGGTAATATCCAAAATACAGAGTTTGGATGGCCTCCATTCGAAGCTTTCTCCAGCCAGATCCCACACTCCACCTGGTGAAGCTTTGGCCCAGCCTGGACTAGGTCCATCCACAGCCTACAGATAATAAAGCAGCTCCTGCGAATAAATGTTCCATGCTCATTCTGTGGGCGGACAGCTTACATGGACAGCTGGAGCCATCTTGGGCTTTTCATTATCATTTTTCTAAGGTGAATGGAGCTGGCATCCAGGGAGTGAGGGAAAGGACAGTATTCTGCACAGTCATGTCTCCTTCCAACCTGTCGTACTTGATAAAAAAAGGTATAAGTCTTGCCTTTCCTTTAAGTGACAGGTTAACATGGTCGGGTCATAAAGCCAACCTCCAACTGTTTGACAGGATGTCACCTCGAACTGCCAGTCGCTGAGTGTCATTTTCAAGATGAACGTTATGTGAAGGATTTCACTGTGTTATGCTCCGTAGCCAGGCACAGAGGAACAGATGTCACTAATGCTAGATACAAACCATGGCAATAATGTCTCAGTCCTCGTGCTACCATTATTTATCACTCAACGAGCTGTTCTGTAGATATGTGTTGGCTGGAACCTGTGCAGCATGTATTAAACATCGATGTGCTCTGTGCATAGAGAACTAAGTTTGCCTGTGAGACGTCTTCTATAGGTCCAGAAATAGACAGAAATTACACATAAATGTATTTTTAAGGACTACAAGGTGCTACCTATTTCCATTTATGAACTTCTGTATGATTTATAGAGTTGGAATGTGTTGGGTGAATGCTTGCTTTGAGAGACAGCGACACAGTTCTTAAAAAATATATAATTTTTGATATTTTGAATATGGATAACACAATATATTAACACTATAGTGTTCCTTTGTAACTAGTGATATATGCAACACATGTGTTGATTCATGATTGATTTTAATTGGGGGAGGGTTTATTTGCTAGACATCGCCTATGACTAAGTGCTAGGTAAGCATGAAACGCGTCAGGCTCCATAAGGGGTTATGCTTGACTTTTTAACTATGTATTAACAAAATGTTTTTTACTTTTGAATAGAATGCATTGTGGTATTTTGTGTAGATTTTTGGATTTGCCTCTGTTTGGCCACTAGAGGATCAACAGCATGCTGACAAATTTGTTACTATTGGCTTTCCCCAAGCAGACTATGGGGTAGATTAATCAAAGAATGAAGTTCCGCCACTAGAGGGAAATTCCGCAGCTCTCAATTAATTTCTATGGGATTTTGCAAGGCGTATTCATCAATGGGTGAAGTAAAAGTTCACCCTTTGATGAATACGCCTTTAAAAATCCCATAGAAATTAATGAAAAGTGGCGGAATTTCACTCTAGTGGCGGAACTTCTCTCTTCATTTCACTGTTTGATGAATCTACCCCATAATGGTTGTAAGCATTCCAGAGAAGCCACAGTAAATCCAATGCTTAAAGTGTGGTTCTTAAAGGGATTGTTCACGTTAAATTAACTTTTAGTATGATATAGAGAGTGATGTTCTGAGACAATTTGCAATTGGTTTTCATTTTTTATTGTTTGTGGTTTTATAGTTATTTAGCTTAGCAGCTCTCCTGTTTTCAGTCTGGTTGTTATGGCCTAAACTACACTAGCAACCATGCTTTTGTTTCAATAAGAGACTGGAATATAAATAGGCTGAATATAAAGATGAGTAATAAAAAGTTTACATTTGTAGCCTTACAGAGCATTTGTTTTTTTTGATGGGTCAGTGACCCCCATTTGAGAGCTGGAAAGAGTCAGAAGAAGAAGGCAAATAATTCAGAAGCTATAAAAAAAAGAAAGGCCAGTTAAAAAGCTGCTTAGAATTGGCCATTTAATAACATACTTAGAGTTAACTTCAAGGTGAAATACCCCTTTAAACAGCCCCGTTAAAGATTTCCACGAGTACTGCATATTTGTTCCATTCTACAGTTTTTCAAAGTTCCAGTCTTAATTCCTGGATACGTTGTATGTCTTTTGGTCTACTGTTGCCTTCACTATATTCAGAAGGGCTCACATTTATTTCCTCAGTTCCTTAAGTTAGGGTTTAACTCATGTGGTACCCAGGGGGGCGCTATCTATTTGTTCATATTGTGTGCCACAGTGTTTCAGGGTCGTATTAGAGTTCAGTCATAGTTAACTTTAGTTCCAGTTCTTGGTCTTATGTTTGTGGGTATGAAAAGTACCCTAAGGCAAGCCAGGAGCACTAATGGGTGCAAAACAACACCCCCAAGTCTCATTCTCAAAGCATTTGCTGCAGGGGCATATCTGCAGCAGATTAAATAACCCATCATAATGTGAAGAGTGTAATTAGAGTCGGTCCAACACAGCCCTGTACTTACTGTCTGCCACATTATGGAATGTAAGGACAGGGCTCCAGAGTGCAAGTACAAAAAGGGGGGTCGTGGATGCACTCCTAGGCAGGCTCGCCATAAGGAGGGGACAGGGGGGACAAGTGTCCCGGGCCCTTAGGAGTGCAGTAGCGAGCGCTCGCCGCTCTGAAGTCCTGCGGCAGAATGCGGAAGTGCCGAACGTTTGCGAAGTCGCGGAAAGACCCGAAGTTATGAAAGGAGCCGACACAAGTCCTGAAGCTGCGAAAATACCCAAAGTCACTAAAACAGCTATAATTGAAGTCCTGAAGCCACAAGTTCAATTCTACTGACACCAATATGGTTTTTTGTTTTTTTAATCCTCTGGCCAGCAATTTTTTATTTTAATACTCTATAGGCCCCTGCACAAATTTTTTTTTTTAAATATTTTTTCGGGTGCCCAATTTTTTTTTTAACTTGTCGGGGGGCCTGACCACCAATTTAAAAAAAAAAATATTTAATGGGGCCCCAATTTTTTTTTAACTTGTCGGGGGGCCCTGACCACCATTTTTTTTTTAAAAACATTTTATGGGGGGCCCTGCCAACAATGTTTTTTAAAAAAATATGGGCAATGGCACCATTTTTTATGGTGGGGCCTGGCGCCAAATTTTTTTTAACTTATAAGGGAGCCTTGGGGGGGTTACGTTTTTATCGCTGATGTCTGTGTGGTCTTTTAACTTTGATGTGGTGTAGGCAGGGATTAGGGGCGGGGCTTGGGTGCTGGGTTGGGCGGGGCCCAGGGGGCCTCAAAAATGTTGTTGTGCGGGGCCCCGTGATTTCTAATGGCGGCCCTGCTCCTAGGGCTAGGTAAAGTATATAAGTATAATGGAAGTGCTGCTGACTTGGCCATTTAATCAGTGCACATTCTCTGATTCCCCGTCTGAATAATTCAGTCTAAATGCAAGTGCATATGTTTACAAAAACAAGTGTTTTTAGTTAGTTATGATCATAAAGTTAATACCACGTCAAGGTAAACCCCATACAGTGGTCCCTAACTTGTTTACCTCTGGTCATAGTAAAAAAGGTTTAGTACCCCTCTGCATAGTGACATTAAAGTAGATGTGTCCTGAACCTTGGTTTGTCTGAGGGCTAAATCCTCCCCCGCCACTAACTAGTGGCTTTTAAGAGAGAGAGATTGCCCAAACCAACGTCCATTTATAAAGAAACAATTAAATAATGAAAAAAGTGAAGGCTAAGTAAAGCTATGTGTAAAAGTGCACATTTAAAACAATGTGTATACTATGTGCAAGTGCAAGTGCCCCCTCACAGTCAATAACTTGCACTTGGACTAGTCGGGCAATACCCAGCCTGTTCTGCCTACCCCTAGTTCCAGCTCTACAGTGATGTATTCATGGAGAAAACTCAGGTCTCTTTGCCATTTTGGAGGACCTGTGAATTATTCTGAAAAGGGAAGGTCCAAATTTGCAAAAAATGGGCACAAACTTCACCTTACCCTGCACTTGGCAAATGCCTGCAATGTCAAATATAGTGGTCTGGCAGATTAATAGGAGATGAAAACTAATTTTTCAGTCTTTTGCCTTGCCAATGTTCTTTGTAAAATCGTCAATAAACTATTTTCATATGTTTTTAGAAAGCACATTTACATAGCATAGGCAAATAAGAACCGTTTTTAAAGGGATCCTGTCATGGGAAAAACATTTTTTTTCAAAATGCATCAGTTAATAGTGCTGTTCCAGAAGAATCTGCCATGGGGCTAGACATATTGTCAGTTTCCCAGCTGCCCCATGTCATGTGACTTGTGCTCTGATAAACTTCAATCACTCTTTACTGCTGTACTGCAAGTTGGAGTGATATCACCCCCTCCCTTTCCCCCACCCAGCAGCCTAACAACAGAACAATGAGAAGTAATCAGATAACAGCTCCCTAACACAAGATAACAGCTGCCTGGTAGATCTAATAGTAATACCCATGTCCCACTGTGTACTATACAGTTACATTGAGAAGGAAAAACAACAGCATGCCAGAAAGCAGTTCCCTCCTAAAGTGCTGGCACAAGTCACATGACCAGGGGCAGCTGGGAAATTGACAAAATTTCTAGCCCCATGTCAGATTTCAAAACTGAATATAAAAAAATCTGTTTGGAGAAATGGATTTCAGTGCAGAAGTCTACTGGAGCAGCACTATTAACTGATGCGTTTTCTTTTTTTAAAAAAAAAAAACGTTTTCCCATGACAGTTTCCCTTCAAATAATTGTCCTAGGCTGTTTCTAGGCACAGAGTTGCTCCGTAACGCCATATTGGATTCCCCAATACCGTCAGTATGCCACATGTATGATAATGTGTGTAAGCTCTCTAGCCGCATTCTGGAGTTGTGTGATTACGTTCTCCTCGCTGGCAAGCAAGGGAGATAAAAATCATTTTAATGCCTGTACGTCTTTGTTCTGGCGGTAGCTTCTGTGCATGATGACTGTCCCGGACAGCGGAGCAGGGAAGCAAACGGGGGTCCTATGGAATCCGCAGACTTTGAGGAACTTTAAAATAATGACAAAAAAATCTCAACAGCTGCCGCATAAAAAGAACATGCTGTGAAGTAAATAACCAGCATCAATGGGGCTCATTTATAAATTATGGGCAAACTTGCAGTGGGGCAGTAATCCATGGCAACCAATCAGATTATTGCTTTCAGTGCTCAACTTGCTGCTGGTTGAAAAAGCCAATCACTGAATGGTTGCTATGGGTTACTGTCCAGGTGCAAATTTGCACCACTGTTTATAAATGAGCCCCATATTGTTTTGACTTTCTTTGTCCTTTAAGAGCTCAGATCAAAATTTATTGGAATGCGATTTTCCTTATCTCCAGCATTCATAAGTTCATGGACCGCCGCCCTCCCCTGACTAATCAAAAAGTAGGTGCAAATAACCTACAAATAAATAATTACATTTAAACACATGTAGCCTTTTGTGGCATTCCTCATTTGGCTTACAGAATTCTAATCTCCCCATGTCTGGTAATAAAGCCTAGTGAAACAAGCTTAGGGTAATGACAGAACAAATATATTTACATATCAGCTGGGATGAGTTTATTTACTAGCACAGGCGCCTGGCGAAAAGGCTACACGAGATAAACTATCTTCCCTGCGTAGGAAACGCTTTGCAAGCAAATCCCTGTGATTTATTACACACTCAGAATAACATGACTGTTGGGTAAAATCACCCACTTCCACCATATATGTATTGTGAAAAAGAAACATTTATTCAATTAATTACAGATACAAAAGAACTAAAGTTGCATTTTCACTGAAGCAACATACCAGGCCTCTAGCAAGATTGATGATGTATTTGTCTCTGTAACACAGGGATGAGGCTCAACTTCTCTCTGGAGTCTAATAAACAAGGAAACTGTGCAGGAGTTTTAACCACATTAAAGGTGAAACTATGGGGTGGTGCACAATTTTGCAGCAGGCTCGCTTTAGGGCAATTTAGGGCACGGGAAGAGTCACCACTGACCCTTTTTGTACCCTGCTGAAATTTACCATTTGCATAAAGTGCTGAGCACCTTTGCCCATTCTACACGTCCAGGATATGTCCCTATGTGCTCCAGAAATTTTAAGGTTTTATTTGAACAAACTGCACAACCATCAGTCATACTTCCCAACATTTGAAAATTGAAAAGAGGGAAAAAAAAGTTATTGGACCACTCCCATTTTGGCCACACACCCTAAATACATTTTCCATTTGGCAGGTAATGTTTGAGGCATTTGTCTCAGCTGCCTGCCCCGTTGGGTAGGGCAAAGATAAACTCCATAAAGAAAGCGTATAACCCAAGTTTCCAGTTGTGTTAAGGGTGTTTCCCCTTGACCTGAAGCCCCCCACCTATTGCTAGAAGCTCTGATCTAGGATGTCCAGGTGTACAGTATGTTGGGAACCAGTAGGTCCTAAACCAAAGAAGTGCTCTGGATCAAGCAGTTGCTCTCAATGTCTCTACTTGTTTAAAAAAAAGGCGCTCATAAAACAAACACTGACATTAAGCAACACCAGGCATTTGGCAATGACACACGGCCACTAAATTCCAGAAAATATCCTTCATAGGTAAGACTGAGAATTGGCTCTGCGTAAAGACTCAGAATGCTTAAATATACATATGAAGGCATCTTTAGTAAGCCCTCATTTTGCATCCTTCCGTGTAGTCTTCCCTGGAAAATGTTTGGTAATTCTTCTGCTTTTGCTAAAAGGAATGCTTTCTGTCGCTGAAGGTGAAATCTCCTTTCTTCTAATCTTTAGTGAGGAACGCGTTGGTGAACTACCTGAGAGGGAAAATATCCCCAGAGACCTCATTGCATTAACCTTGAATATATTTGTACATATTTATCCTGTTCCCTTTAGCCTTCTGCTTTCAAAACAAGATCCTTTTCTTTGTGAATCAAAGCTTGTTTTAGTTCACGAAAGAGGCACTTACTTTTTAAACAATCAGAAGTGTTTTCAGAGAAAATAAAATGTCAAATCTACCCTTTAACCTACATTTCTTTCACTTAAGTAGATGGTAAAGTTGCATTGGTCCAAATCCCAAGGAACACTGGAGGAGTTCAACGTCTATATTTATGAATATGCTACAGATGATTCCAGGAGAGTCAAGAATGGAACTGTTAGACCAACCAGATTTTGAGTCTTGCTAAAACTGCCATCTATGGGCCAGCTGGGTCATGGTTCAACTGTCCAGACTATGGCACAAGGAGAAGCAAGGGTCATGTGTCTACTGGTTTTGCAATTCAAAAACAGAAATATCTGTTTTCATATTGCATTTAAAGAACATAGCCCAGGGAATGCCCTTTGATATCAATGTTTGGGTTCTGGTTAATGTAGCATAACCATAGTTCAAGGCCCACAAGCTGACATCAATAATATATACACATCAGTTATCAAACCATGCAATAAGGAGTACTTTGTATTTTTATCCAGCCCCTTGTCCCTTGTGGGGCTGACAGTCCAAGTGAATACCCTCTTGGCCAGTGATCCCCAACCAGTCGCTCATGAGCAAAGTGCTGCTCACCAACCCCTTGGATGTTGCTCCCAGTGGCCTCAATGCAAATGTTTATTTTTGAATCCTTGGCTTGGAGGCAAGTTTTGGTTGCATAAAAGCCAAGTGTACTGCCAACGAGACCCTCCTGTATGCTGCCAATCCATATAGAGGCTGACAAATAGCTAATCAGAGAAATAATTTGGCACCCCCAGGAACATTTTTTCATGCTTGTGTTGTTCCCCAGTTTTTTTGTTACATTTGAATGTGGCTCACAGGAATAAAAGGTTGGAAACCCCTGCTCTAGGCCATATCCTACTGGATCTAGATCAGAGGTCTTGAGTCTTTTTGGTGTTGTAGGTCTATCTTTTCAGTCAAAGATTTGGTCTGGTTGCGGTTGTATGAAAACCTGGTCTTAAAGCAATTTTGACACCAATGAAAACACTGTATTTACACCATATGTAAATAATGTAACTCACTACATAGTGTAAGAAGCCCAGGTGCACCGCCTTGAGCCTTTACTTTTGTTTAGATGTAGAATAGGCACTCATAGAACACACATTTTCTGTTAATAAACACTTATGGGCAAATTTACTAAAATTCACCCAAAATCCTACGAATTTATTCGAAATTCAATAGATAATTCGGTATTCGAATTTAAATATTCGAATATCCGATTAAATCGCACGATCGTAATTCGATCGAACTACGATATATTCCCGTGAATTTTGTATATTTGCCCCTTAGTCATAGGTTAAATAAATGCATGACTAAGGGGCCGATTTATCAAATTCACATGAAGGATTCAAAGTTTGATCGAATTTTCAAAAAGATTCAAAGTAGAATTGGGCTTCATTAATTCAGATCGAATAAAAAAATTCGATCGAATGGATAAAATCATTCAATAAATTTTTTGCTATTCTATCGTTCGACCAATCGAATAGCAGTAAAATCCTACAAATTCGAATATCGAATTCCCATGGTCAGAATTGAGGGTTTTTTAAACCTCGAATTCAACCCTTAGTAAATCTGCCCCTAAGTGTTTATTGATACGAAATGCATAAGGCTACCACAACATGTACATAAATAAACATTCACTTGATTTTACATGTTTGGTTTGGAAGACTGCTCTACATTTATAATAATATTTAAATGCCAACCCCAGGATTTTATAAACTGGAGATGGCACTTTGCTAAACATGCCTGGAAATACAAACCCGGCAGATTATGGAGCAACATACCCAATGGCTGCTGCTATAGATGGTGTTGGGTTTCCCAAGATATTGGGTCATGGGCATGACAATTCTACCTTAGTTAGATAACTGATACAAGTGTGGGACCTGTTATCCAGAATGGTCAAGACCTGGGGTTTTCCATATAATGGATCTTTCCATAATTTTGGATCTTCACACCTTAAGGAAATCAGATTTAAATTTTTGAATTGTTTGGATAAAACTGAGTAGGCCTTTCTGTAATTTGGAGCTTTTTAGATAATGGGTTTCAGGATAACGGATTCCATACCTGTACTGCAGATATTTTATCTGAAACCCTCTTATATTTGCAGGAATATAACAGTAAATAAGCAATCATACTTAGCTTTCGCAATAACCGGTTATCAGACTGGGTCCCATTCCTATTGCTTTGGGCACACTTGGGACTCCATGCCCCTAGTTTGGAAACCCTTACTCTACAAAGTAAGACATGTCTTTGCAAAGAGTGGTGACAAAGTGACAAATTCCTATTAAGGGAATTCAAGAATCATTTGATCAGGTATGGAGTCATTCAGAATATGAAAGAAGATAACTCATCCAGTGGGTTCAGCAAGTATGATGATAAGGGAAGAGTAGATAGGAGAAGTGCTTTTTATCTGCTGTCCAACTGAATGGAAAAGATGGATATTATATGAGATGGACTCAGACAAATGATGTGTCAGTTGGAAACTGTATCAGGCCCATGTGGGACGTAGGCATTGCTGAATGTCACTAGACATCAGTGCTAGTAGTGAGCCCTCTATTGGTTTGTGCTGAGACCCTTGGGTCATACATTTTGGGTTTCACTTACTGAAAGAAGCCTGACTGCAAGATGATAAATGTACAGCCAGGAAAGATGGATGGTATCAGCCAACATGACGGGACTGCTCTGGGCTACAATCTTCTTACTATGGATTATGAAACTCTTTCCCACATTGTCTTTTATTGTCATCTGAGGTACAAGATGCTCTATATCGGCTTGAGCAGATTGGCTGCCAGGGGGGGAGCAGTGCCAGGCTGTGCAAAGGTTAATCCCTGTATTGTACCGGACTTCACAAAAGAACAATGAATATATCACAGAGAGGAGACGTACCTGGGCTTACTAATTTCAGTGTTGCGTGCAGAGCATTACAATACAGTAATATAATATACAAATGTGTAATGAATAGCAGCCAGCAAGGCAGAATTTACACAGATATAAATGTCTCCAAGAAAAAGACCAGTGACATTTAAAAAACAGTAAAGGATCTTGTATATACTTATATATCTAATGTACTGGTAAAGATTGAGTGAATACTTGAGAGACATAAATAATCTGCTCCCAAAAGTGCTCAGTCAAGTTAGAGTTGAGCTATATGACACTTGTTTACAATGCAGATAACCAGGAGCACTCCCCAAAAGACTAATACTTTCACTTAAATGGCAAGGAAAGGCAAAGAAATACAATCCCTTTTTTCTTTCTTTAATGAAAAAGAAATCTATCTCCAATATACTTTAATTAAAAAATGTGTACCGTTTTTATAAGAAACCTGACTGTATGCAGTGAAATCCTCCCTTCATTTACTGCTGTGGATAGGAATTGTCAGACAGCCCCTAACTGCTGGGCAGGGAAACAATCATACTTTTGAACAGAAGGGGGAGCCCCCGCCTTACCAGCCATGAAGAACACAAGCAGCTTTGTTTATTGATCATTTATGACGATCCCTAAGAAGCCCAGACCACACTGAGCATGTGTATGTAGTCTAGTCTTGCAAAGATGTATAACAAAGTTACAAGATGACAGCCCCCTGTGGCCAACTTTGAAAGCATAAATCATTTGTTTCATTAGGCTTGTGGTGCAGTAAGTTCATGTTTATATTTAGTATACAAAATACAGCATTTCTAGCCTTATTCTATTTTACACTTTCCTTGCCCTTTAACCTCACTCAACTCCACTCAACCTCACTCATAACCATGACATAGACCTAATGTTTAGGAGTAGGAGAAAGGGTAAATAAGAAAAAAAGGGTATATTGAGAATGAAGACAATGGTTGCACCAACCAATTCAATATTGTACCCATGGATTTTCAAGTAGCCCATCACTTCTCATCTATAAACATCCAGATGATGTACCTTTCTCCTGTTTTATTCACCTTGTCATGCTATCTAGTTGCAGCAGTCTTAACCAATCAATAATGGGGGATGTAGGTTCAATAGGGCCCATAATTCCAATATCAGTGAGGAAGAAGAAGAATAAGATCAAAATGTTGATAGCTCAATTTTTGGACATTATCAGGTTAGTGCATAGTACAAGTAAAAGTTGATCCAGGGACTAGTCGTATTGCCATTTTGGAAGAATTCTTTTCCCCTCTGAGGCAAATTAGAGAGGCTTCAGATGGGGGGTTAGCCTTCTAGATCAACTAGCAGTTAGGGAGGTTAAAAAAAAGTTAAAAGGTTGAACATGATGGACGTGTGTCTTTTTTCAACCTAACTTACTATGTTACTTTCTTACAACATAGATTATAAGCATGAAGAACCAGATAAGGGTGTGAATGTCAAGGTGTTTATGTTCCATTATTATCTTTTTGGATAGAGATAGATATAACTAGACAGACAGGCAGACATACAGACAGACAGACAGACAGATAGATTTATTGTTGTGTTGTTTTCAGTGAGCCTTCCATTTAGCATTCCAGTTGGTATACAACACCCAAAACTCAATAAATGACCCATAATTACAATACCCATTGAAGAAGAAGATCAAAATGTTGATCCCCCTTGATAGCTCAACATTTGGACATTATCAGGTTAGAGAATCAAACAACAGAGATTCAAAGAATGAAGAACCAGATAAGGGTTTAAATGTCAAGGTGTTTATTATTTTTGTGGATAGAGATAGATGATAGATGACGATTGATAGATAGATAGATAGATAGATAGATAGATAGATAGATAGATAGTTGTGTTGTTTTCCGTGAGCCGTTCATTTAGCATTCCAGTTGGTATACAACTCCCAAAATTCAATAAATTAACCTATAAT
The DNA here is from genome assembly GCA_024363595.1 of Xenopus borealis. Taxonomy (NCBI): domain Eukaryota; kingdom Metazoa; phylum Chordata; class Amphibia; order Anura; family Pipidae; genus Xenopus; species Xenopus borealis. The sequence goes on from CM044437.1 coordinate 134,739,333, forward strand.
GGTTACAAAGCAGAGGCGTGTATGTAAAGTTCACAGCCCATATGATTGCTGTAGACTCACATCAGCAGAACAGGGTTGGTAGATTTGCTGGGATAAGCAGCTAGAAAATGTGACCTGCGTGCTAAACTCAGGGAGGTGTAGTGACCCTGAGCATGCTAGACAAGAAAATTACCTATTCTTCTAAAGAAGGGTAATGCTACTGATTACAAGCCTGGCAGAACTGCAGAATGTTCCTTCCAGTGACAATATCCTGTTCTGCTGAAAGTGCACAAAGACTCGATAGAGGTTGGGGGGGTGAGGGAAATTGTGTTTCGCTGTGTGATAGCGGGCATAGGTAAAATTGCTGTTGCCAGAGATTAGGTACAAGCTACTGACATAGAAGATGCTCAAAGACTTGACACATAGGTGGATGGTTGTTTTGCCAGCTGATGGAATGTATAAGGATGGGGCGTCTAACTGATGTGATTCCATAAGTAATGTGGGGTCTTGGTCTTGCAGGGAGCCCATTCAGCATATGACTTCAAGAGTATAATGCATCATCATGGAACATGTAATGGAAACATTAGTCTATGAAAATACTATTCTACTTGAAAACACAAAGGCATAGGACAATGGTTCCCAAACTATGGGATTCTCCCTTCAATGCCTTAGATTTGGGGTTTCAGCCTAAAAACCAAAAAGAACTGCTTACAGTACCTTATGGACATGACAGAGGGACATCTACAACCATGTTTTCATGTTACTATAAACTTTTTGCAGCCTGGCCAATCGCCGAAAAATCATGACCATGATTAAATATTAGGCCTGCTGTTCCTCATGCTTATTCCTTCCACCACCTTCTCAAAGGATACACACAGTTTCACTTCTTTTCAAAGATCTAAGCTGAATCTCATGCATGGTTTTTGATGCCAAATGTTCTGGAATGCCCACATTGCCACCAGATTTATTAGTCGGGCACACGTTTTGCACCACTACAGATGGCGTTCCATGCAATTTTTTCCATGATTACAATGGACTGTGGATAAAAAACATGGAATACCCAGAATATGCAAGCAACACCCACGGTAGTTTTAAAAGACATCTCAAAAGGTTGCTTCTCCCTGTAGGTGATATTGTCTCCTGGCAGGAGTAGAGGTCCCTTGTTGCTCCACTGTGCTTCTATAAGAGCCTCTTGAAAAGCTGAGCAAAGAATAACAATAGGGTATAGGTCCTGTTGTAGAACAGTATGAGTAGGACACTATCATCAGCATCATCAGGATAGGCCAGGCACCTACAGTACTACTAGAAGGTCTTTTCAATGCACCTGCCAGGACCCTAACTGAATCAGTACATTTTCTGTTCCCTTACAACAGAAATGTCTCTCAAATATCATCCAAAAGCCAGGAAACCTTGCACAGTGGCAATCATAGGGTTTTGCAGGCATAATGCTTTCTGATATCAGAGTGCAGTTCCATGCTCTGTGGAATTCAGACTCAGATATGCACCATGAATAAGAATTGACTGGGGGGAGAGTGAGGTGAGCTGTGTAAGAGCCATAAGAGATATGGGCAGCATTTGAGGCAGGAGGGCAGTAGTTTTGATGGGAAGTCACATGGAGATGAATATATTGCAGAATGAACAAGAAAGATCCCACTTTACAATTAGCAGTTGCTACTGGGCACCTTGTCAAACATCTTACTTTAAAACCCTGGCGACTAAAGGTTTTGCTTTCCCTGGCACTTCATCCTTTTAGAATAACAGGATATTAAAGGGGTTGTTCACATTAAAATTAACTTGTAGTATGGGATAAACAGTGGTATTCTGAGACAATTTGCAATTGGTCTTCATTTTTTATTACTTGATGGTTTTTTTTTATCACAGTAGACCCCATTTTACAATTTCAGGGGACCAGAGAATAATGGTGTAAAATCCAGGGAAATGTATTAAGCATAATATATAGGTGGGACCACAAAACAACAATGTAAAATGAGGGAACACTTAAAATCAGGGGATGTAAAATGGGGGGGGGTCTACTGTACTTTTTGTTCAGCAGCTCCCCAGTTTGGAAGTTCAGAACATATCTGGTTACCAGGCTCTAAATTACTCCCGCAACCAGGCAGCAGAGTGAATAAGAGACAGCAATATGAATAGGAGAGGGTCTGAATAGAGAAGCTTAGCAATAAAAGGAGATCATCAAGGGAGATATACATATCTGGAATAAATCCAGGAACCTTGAAAGCAAAGGTCTTTCTGGTTTAGTGATCCCAACCAGTAGCTCGTGAAGAACATGTTGCTCTCTGACTTCTTGGATGTTGCTCTCAGTGGCCTCAAAGCAGAGCCTCCTGTAGGGTCTACCGATAGCCAATCACAGTCCTTTGGTATTTGGTATCCTTAGGACCTTTCTGCATGCTTACGTTGCTCTCAAATTTTTTTTTACTTTTGAATATGGCTCATGGATTAAAACATTGGGGGCCTCTGTTCTAGTTTGTACTGTGTTGATAAAGCTGTAGGGTTTGTTTGGGTAGGCCATGCGATGTGCCAGCAGCCTCTAAGACTGACTTGTAATTAGAGACCAAAAATACAGGTCAACGGAGGATACTACAGCCAATACAGCAACACAGCAAAAAGAGGCAAATTATTTATATGAGGTGCAAACAACCCAATCTTCCTTGACCAAGACCGTTGTGCCGAAACATTGGGGTATTCTCATGACTGGCAAGTGTATCTGCTCCTTATGGTTCTTCCTTTTTTGCCTGAAACATATAACTGGACGGTATGTACTGTAAAAATAATTGACAATGCTTTTGATGTTACAATTTTTCATGGAAGTATTTTTTATTGCCATAAAATATATATAAAGAGAATTTTTTTCTATACCACCATTTGTTTGTATGCTTTTTTGAGTGTGCCTACCCAGTATTTGTGTTGTAACCACAGACCCACAAACATGCTAGGTCCTTAAAAAGTACATTTACCTCACCTACAGGTGGCACACATTTTATATTCTTCTTAATCACCTGGCCCACCACACAGCTCACCATACACTTCCATAGGATATGGGCCATGGTAGTATGTTCACTAAATAAGGAAGTACCAGTATCTTCTCAGGGCCTTGACATCAAACAGCAGACCTGGAGGCTGTCCTTGCTGCTGCACTCCAACATCCATGAACAAAATATTTTCCAAAAAAGTTGTTGGGTATGGAATGTGTGTTCAGGAGAGTTTTAAGTGCCTGCATGGCCTCTGTGTACCCAGCATACTTTGCATTATTAAGTGTCGGTGTGATCATATTGCTTTACAGAACTATGGGAATAAGATACTTGATGCTTCATCAGAGAAAGGTCTGTCCTGCCCCTGTGCTGCTATTGAATATTTTATCATTGCAGGCTGCTGCATTCCGCACATTTACATTCCGTGCCAGTTCCACGGTGTCATCCTCGGAATATATATAAACTACCTTCTCTGTTCCCGGTGCCGGAGGACCCAAAGCCCCCCCACTGTTTAAAATATCAAAGCTTTTCTCACTCAGCAGCCTGACATCCAGAGATAGAATTCTGCCCTTTGTTTTGTGTGTTCTGTGCCAAGCGCGGAACTTTAGAGAAGGATCTCAAGTCGTTTCAGGTATAAGTGCAGGGTGTAGAATAAAGCTGTCAAAAACTTGCTTATCACATCTCAGTCTTCCTCATAAAATCTTCCTCTTAAAAGTGCTTAACCCCTCTTAAGCTACAGAAAAGGTATCTGTCTATATCGCTGTGTCTTCAGCCATCATAGGAGGATGATTACGATGATGATGATGATGCACAATTCTCCTAAGATGCTAATGTTTCTTAGTGACTAATACAGGTATGGGACCTGCTATCCAGAATTCTCTGGACCTGAGGTTTCCCAGATAAGGAATCTTTCCATAATTTGGATCTTCATACCTAAAGTCTACAAAAGAATCATCATAACTTTTAGTATG
>CM044437.1:134744655-134765568 GCA_024363595.1 Xenopus borealis
AATTAAAAGTTCATGGGAGATGATCTTCCCATAATTCATAGCTTTGTGGATAATGGGTTTTTGGATAATGGATCCCATACCTGTACAACTTTTTTTTTCAATCAACAATAGACTACTTTTGTGCTTTAATCCCCTTGCCAGGGTGTGGACTAGAAACACAGGAGGTGTAACTTAGAGGCGTGGTCATAGGAACAGGAACTTTTCATAGCAGAAACTATTCCTTTGTTTTTTTTTCAGGGCTATAAAAGATAGTGAAAATATATGAATATAATAATAATAATAATAATAATTTAGCATCACTATTTTTCTTTTACAGGAAAAACATAACATAATAGTGTTCCTTTAAGAGATCCCAAATCCACCTTAAGATGCAAATTCCATTGATCATATCTAAAGCTCCAGGCTGAACACATTAAATTCAACTTATTTTGTTATGGTTGCTTTCTCCTTATAGTACAGGTATGGGACCTATTATCCAAAATGCTCGGGACCTGGGTTTTGCTGGATAATGGATCTGTAATTTGGATCTTCATACCTTAAATCTACTAGAAAATAATGTAAACATTAAATAAACCCAACCGGCTGGTTTTGCTTCCAATAAGGATTAATTATATCTTAGCTGGGATCAAGTACACGCTACTGTTTTATTATTACAGAGAAAAGGGACATCATTTTTAAAGATTTGGATTATTTTATTATAATGAAGTCTATGGGAGATGGTCATTCTGTAATTCGGAGCTTTCTGAATGACAGGTTTCTGGATAAGGGATCCAATACCTGTACAAGGTTTTGTGAATTTATCTGAGGTGGGGGGATACTATATTACCTTTACTCTCACATAAGAGCTACTTACCCACAGTTACCAGATCATACAAAATGTCCGGCCTCTCCAAGCCTCATCCCTCTGAGCAAACAAGATAAAATGAATGAAGGTGTCAGGCTTTTTTTGTGTTTTGCGCTTGGGATAAACAGAATATTTTGGCAGAGAGGGGACAGGCTGCAGCCACTGTCAATCATCCCTTCTGCCCTCATGAGTTATAGATCTATCACAGCGTTGACAGGAACATAATAATCACTGCTGGCCAGAAAGGTGGCACTTATTCATCATATTTATCATTAGTGATTGGCAGCAGCGCTGTCCTCCCATCCCTTGTCTGCAGCCTACGTCAGGGATTATAGGGGGGAAATTTTGTGATAGAAGAAAAATTATTAAGGAGGAAGCATTGTAATATCTGGGTGTTTAGGGCACATTTTTCCATAATGGAATAATAATGAGTTTTAGCCGGATAACTATTTGCTTTCTTGTTGTAACCTTTAACTACCATCTGTATTAGCTGATTATAAACAGAGACAGACGATAGATAGATAGATAGATAGATAGATAGATAGATAGAGAATGATGGAGAGAGAGAGAGAGAGAGAGAATGATAGAGAGGAGAGAGAGAGAGAGAAGAGATATATAGATATATGACAGAGATAGATGACAGACAGACATATATATATATATATATATACTGTATAGAGAGAGAGAGAGAGAGAGAGAATGATAGAGAGGAGAGAGAGAGAGAGAAGAGATATATAGATATATGACAGAGATAGATGACAGACAGACATATATATATATATATACTGTATAGAGAGAGAGAGAGAGAGAGAGAGAGAGAGAGAGAGAAGAGATAGGTAGATAGATAGATAGATAGATAGATAGATAGATAGATAGATAGATGACAGATTGATAGATAGATCACAGACAGACACACATATATATATATATATAGAGAGAGAGAGAGAGATAAAGAAAGAGATGATGATAGCTAAATAGATAGATAGATGATTGATAGAGAGAGAGAGATGATAGATAGATGGATAGATAGATAGATAGATAGATAGATAGATAGATAGATAGATAGATGATTGATAGAGAGAGAGAGAGATGATAGATAGATGGATGGATGGATAGATAGATAGATAGATAGATAGATAGATAGATGATAGATTGAGAATGATAGAGAGAAGAGATAAATGACAGATAGATAGACAGACAGACAATATAGACAGAGATGATAGAGCTAAATAGATAGATAGATGATTGCTAGAGAGAGAGATGATAGATAGATAGATAGATAGATAGATAGATAGATACAGACAGAGGGGCAAATTCCCTAAAGCGCAAAGTGTCTAACGCTAGCGCTTATTCACCAGCGTGACGTCATTGCGCAACTTCACCAATTCACTAACAGTGTCCCTGGCGAAAATTCGCTAGCGAAGTAGATAGACTAGCGCAACTTTGCACCCTTGCCCCAGGCGAAGTTGCGCACTGATGAAGGGACGTAACTACGCTAATTCACTACGTTGACCATTTTACTGAACGTTCCCTCTTGTGCTAGACTCTACTTCACCAGGACAGTCCCAAAAAAACACTGGCTGATAGGGCGATAGTCTGAAAAATAGCGTAATTTTTTAGGGGGTTACCCTCCTTCCCCCCTACATTTCCTAACATATGGCAACACAACTATACAGGGGGCACATGTAGGGCAATAGGACAACTTTATTTTATTTATTAAAGGTTTCCTGGGCTTGTGTAGTGGAATGTAGTGGCTGTAACATATACTTCTATTATACGTTTAACTTCGAGCCGTATGCAAATTAGGCATCGCTAGCGTAAATGCGCTTTGCCTGGCTTAGTAACGATAGTGCAACTTCGCTACCGTTCGCCTCCCTGAGCGCAACTTCACATTTTAGTGTATTAGCGGTGGGCTGGCGAAAATTCGCCTGGTGAAGTGCAGTGAATTGTGGCCATCGCTAGCGCATTTTCACGCTTAGTGAATTTGCCACAGAGAGAGAGAGAGAGAGAAAGATGATACAGCAGATAGCTTGAGAGCGAGAGATATGGATAGATCAATATGAAAGAGAGAAATAGATACATGATACGGAGATAGATTTGTTCACTGAAGTCTCATAGTACCAAGGCAAAGATCCTACTACTATTGGGTTGATGTAATAACATAGGTTTGAACTTCCATCAGTGCAGTTACCCATAGCAACCAATCAGAATTTTGATTGTAATCAGTCTACTTATAAGTAGAATATGAAAGCAAAGATTTATGTGGTTGCTATGGGCAACTGCACTGGTGCAATGTATTAGTCATGTCAATAAATCATGCTATTTGTTCCATTTTAGTTTAGAATTCATGATTTTAAAAACTGCACTGTTTCAGCAGTCTGGCATCCATTCGCTGTGTTGGGGATCGATGTTCAGATGAACTAAGAAGCAATAGCTAACTGGCATGTCTAGTCATCACCTCACCAAACAAATTAGAACAGAAGTACAATATTAGGTCATTTCTGTGTTATTTTTTACAAGTCTCATTGCCATCCCGGCCCCATACAGTGCACAACAGAGCAACACACTGAATTAACCTCTGCTACCGGCATACAATAAATGTATAGCTCACCATTAACCCTGGGATCAGGCACAGCCGCCTCTAATGTATGAGGCAGAAATGAGAAGTATAGAAGTACAGATGGGAGGATTAGTGGGAACTGGAAGGACAAGAAAAACAGTTTAAGTCTGTGCCATTATGAGCAACAGGATACATTAGATAACTACTACATTCTCTGTGCCCCCTATTGCATGGGCTCTAAAGTGCGGAATTGTCAAGAGATCGGCACTAACCACCAAGAGAAAGGTATAAACAGCATCAGACTGGGGGCCCACTGGACCTGCAGCCTCAGGGCCCCCTAACACCATCCCATGGGCCCCCCAGCCACAAAACAACCCATCCAAGCCACAAACCTCTCTCCACTAGACAGGTCTGGGCCAGTGGGGCCCAAAAGAGACACAACACAAGGGTTTTTTAAAGTGTCCCATTGGCCCAGTCCAACCCTGGGTATGGTCAGTTTGCAGGTAGAGATAGTTGGTAGTGAGGAGACAGCAGAGTTAAGGTGGCCATAGACGATCTTTCCAGGAAAGGTTGTTAATTACAATACACACGTGTAAATCTGAATTATCAGACATACAGGTAGAAACAATAGAATTCTACCTGTATCTGAAAATTCAGCTCCAACTGTGGCTTCAAAGGCGCCCGATCGACGAGCCAATTGATATCCATGTCTTCTGCCTATATCTGCTGGCTAGTCTCCCACCATACACACACACACTGAATTTTTTTTTGTAGAATATTGGTGTGTGTATGGCCACCTTAAGGGCAGAGACACACGAGAACAAATCACCTCTTCTTCGGGCAACAAATCTCCCCGAAAAGACTTTGTTTTCCGAAGTTGCCCGAAGTTGCCCAAAGTTGCCTCACGAGGAAACCTCAGCGACTTTGGAAAACAAAGCACTTTAAGTGCCATTCTGGCTAAAAGGATTTGGAATTTAGCCAGTAGCAAGGCTTTTTGGGGCGATTATTCGCCCAAAGAAGAGGCGATTTGTCACCGGGCAACTAAATCTACCCAAATCTTCTCATGTTTCTCTGCCCTAGGGTGTTCATACATAGGCAGATTCTGCTTGCTCATTTTGACTTTCTTTACTAAGCATCCATATTTGGAACCCATCTGATATCTGATCAAGGAGCAAATCCATTTGGTGGAGGATCACATGAGTATATGTATTCAGTCCTTTTCCCTTTGTAATACCATTTTTAACCGGAGGGCCAGGTATTTGGATCAGTCCAATCTGGCCCACCACAAAGCATAAAGACCTGCTCATTTGGTGATGAGTTCAGCTGAATAGATCTATAAACATATGTCCAGTGTCAGACTAGGGGGTCCGGGCTCACCAGGGCTGCCATTTTAGGGGCCCCCCTGCACCCGCTCTAGGCCCCCTACTTCCTTCCCCCACCAACTTCAGGGCAGCCGCCTGCAAACCCTCCTTCACACCGCCCAGTCAGGGCAGGGAGAAATTTCCGGCAAGTCAGACAGATGAGACCGATGAGGCTGGTGGAGCCTATGATGGCTGGAGCCCACAAAGTTTATTCTCAGTGTCCTACCAGCCCACTCCGACCTTGTGTGTGTCCATTTTAAATGAGACATTTGAAGTTTGAGGGATGTTGTTATGGAGCTATTCAAGTCTATGTGACATTTTTAAAAGAGTTACTATAGACCAAACCCGCAAGTATCGTAGTGCAACCTATTCCCCCAATAACCAGTGAACCCATATTTCGTGGGTGCAAAGAAATCTTTACACATATACTCTTAATTAAATGTATTTTGCCGCTGGCTAGCAAGCTCCCCTTCTAATGCACTGCTGAAAGCCTTTGTGCCCACAACATCATCTCCATGGAACTAGCAGCACCAAGTCATTCTGACAGGCACGAGGGCAGAGAGAAGACAATGTAATACCTATAGAAACATCCCTGCATGTTTGTTCCATGATCAAGAGAATAACATTGCTGTTAGAGAAGATGTCCAGTGAATGGGACATTGCTCTGTGTGTAATGCTCATCCTTGTTTCTTCTCTTGGGTGTTATTTTACCTCCCCGCTCCCCTCCCTCCCCCAGAGCATTTGCTATGTTGTTGCTAAAGCGGTCATGTGCAATTAGTGATTTTACTCATTAAGTAATTTCCCGGGAAATCTTAGTAGAGACCGTCGCTGCCTCCAGTCCTGACAGGAGCAGAAGGAGGGGGCGGATATCTGTCTCTGACTTCTGTCTTCAGAGGGAGAAATCTCCTAATGAGCTCCCCTCCATCCCTCACTCCGTGTGTTGCCTGTGACAGAATTTACTCACAACCTGCCACTGACTTTCCTGCCTCCATCATTGGGATTATTCTTATTTTATGGTGTGACTTTGCTCCCCGTGCACAGGATTCCGCATATACAATGGCCTTGCTGCCAAAAATAAGCTAGCCATCTAATTGGTTGGATATTTTTTAGTGGTGGTACCAGGCTGAATGTGAGACTGGGGTCTGTCTTCCTTCTTTATATCAGTTATTTTTCCAATGTAACCCTTGTGCTATGTGTGTGACCATAACCACCAATTCATTCTGCATCAAAGTCTCCCAGTCCCAACACCTCTGCATCTTGGTGTTGTTTAGTCCTCCTATCAGTCACTTATAATATTTTCTATATTTCTATTATAAAAAGTGAGAAAATAAAATTCTGTTTATGCAAATTCCCTTGTGAGCCCCTTTGACTTGGATAGATTCTGTTCTCAAACTAGCCTTGGTCGTTATTACCCTAGCCTCAAGGCAGAGCCACCTTTGTGGCTCTAAGAGCGGTTCTTTGTTTTTCTGTGCTGTGATGAGATATCTCTGTGCTATCCCACTAGGAACTGCCTTTTTCTCCCATATGTTCTTGTGTCATACATTCCCAAGTCTATAAAACTCTGTAATTCCTTTGTTTAGGGTTATAACTCTTTGTGAGTTCAGAATCCCAGGCACTTGTGCCTAATAAGCTTTATTTTTTTACCTCAAGTGATCTCCAATAACAAAAGGTATAGGGGTAAATTTAAAGAGTGAAGTTCTGCCACTAGAGTGAAATTCCACAGCTCTCAATTAATTTCTATGGGATTTTGAAAGGCATATTTATCAATGGGTGAAGTGAAGTTTCACCCTTTGATAAATACGCCTTCAAAAATCCCATAGAAATAAATTGAGAGCTGCGGAATTTCACTCTAGTGGCGGAACTTCACTCTTAACTTCACTCTTTGATGAATCTACCCCATAGGCTCTTCTTCCACTTGGATAATGGAATATATTTAATTTATATCTCTGCCCAGTGACAGAACAGAGGCCACGAGTGATAGTAGAAGCTAAGGTTTGATCCAAACAACCATTATTGCTTGGGAAGATAAGAGAAAATAGAGGCATGAATAACTTAAACATTATATGCTAAGAAATAGTTCTTATGTATGTCACATGACTCACTGAAACTTTTGCATAATTTTGGCCTTGTGCAATTTTATGGTCACGGGCTTCTATTATGCTTATATTTTACAATCAGGGTTACATTATTTCCTACATATCCCCCACTTTGCTTGAGTAAATTACTGACAGGTTGTTGTGTTGTGATACAAAGGGAAAATTTCAGACCACTGAATTTTTGCTGGGTGGAACTTTATGACGTAAGAAACCCCTTTGGGTCAGGCTCAGGGTCAGAGATTGGGCTGGCAGTAGAGTTGCAACCTTTTCTTAAAAAAAAAATACCAGCATCCCTATCTATGTATCTTTTTTTCTTATTAATACCATTGGTATTAACCATCAAAAATACCGGCCAGACACTGAACTTTTGGATTAAACTTATTGACGATACGCTACCGCGACAAAAACTGGTATACCTGGCACGAGGATGTCCAGATAAATTTGGAAAAATCTGGAATAGCTGGCTGGCAGTTCCCAGGACGAACAACACAGTACATTAAGTTAGAACAGACTGCCGAATGTATGTATGTCTATTGGATTAACAGATCTAAAGATAAAGGTCAGACTAGAGCCCATCACAACTAAGTCTTTAAGTCTCTACACTCTTTTTCTTTCTTTCCTCTCGGTTGTTGTAAAAGAAAAATGTTAATAAAGAAAACCTTTTAAAAAAAAAAATACCGGCCAGGCCAGTAAAATACTATGCCCTAGCTGGCAGGCAACTGGGGAAAAACACAGTGGGCCCCACCAACCCAGACCCACTATCTGCCTGACTCCTAATCTCCCAAGCCTGGTCCCGATTGCCGGTAGATGACACATGGGGGGGTTGACATAGAGGAGTTGCAGCTGGGGCGGGGAACCCAGGGGGGGGGGGCTGATGCTGAAGGGCCCAGGACCCTCCAGTCCAACAGTGATCAGGCCCACTTAGCAGAACTTAACTATGAAAACAGAAACCCCGCTTCATTTCAAGGTGCCAGTGGGCCCAGGGCATTGATCTCATTGATGGGTCTTACAAACACCCCAATCATACCCCACAAATATAAATATAATAAGGCAGGCAATATACAAATGGACTGGGTTAATGGAACTAGACATGAACCAGCAAAGTTATAGCAGATAAAAGATCTAATGCATTTGTCCTGGGTCCACCAAGATAGGATACTGACAATTAAACCCTTTTATCTGCTATATGTTTGGTTTTTGGTCCATTTATTAGAACAGGCCTGCCTCCTGCAATTCTATGATTATATAGGACATAGGACAACCAAAAATGTTTCCACTGGTCTCACTTTACCTGCCTGTGCAACTCAAGCCACTTCACTTGGGGCAGGGGGAGCTTTTAGGATATATAGTGTCAGTAATTATCAGCATGCGTATAACCAAAGACTTTTGTTATATGCCTAATGAAGGTAACGTTATAGCTTCTAAAAGCCTATTGCTAATGCTGAAAGTTTGGATATTTGGCTTTTTGCTCACTTTTTTGATTTACGGTTTGCCATCTGGTAACTCACAACTATTTACGTATGATTTACCATTGTGCAGCGGAAATGATGTATAAATAGACTGAACTTTTCCTGATGCTCATAATTATAGGCAGTTTAACACTTGTAAAAAGTGCAGAGGTTGAGACTGACATATTAGGTGTAGGATTATTCAGAATTATTATACTTCACTTAGGAGTGTTGTGTTCAAGTATCCAAGCTTACAAAACTGTTATCCTGCCTTCTCTCTGGGGCAATAAAAAAGTGCACAGCTTGGCATTTCCCCCCCGGTGGTACTTGGTTAAGTTCAGCCTGGAATGTATTGTCTGTTTGACCGGTAGCATGAAATGCGATGAACACATGACATGCCAGCTCCCATTGTATTTCCCACATGAGCATATAAGCAGAGGGATTGGTGGGTCAGTCTCTATCAAGCCTGGGTGGAAAGAATGACGGATCCATCTAAGGCAGTGATTCCCAAACTGGCCCTCCTTAGGGAGCCCAGAAAATTTTAAGGAAAGTTTAAGGGGAATTTTGTGTTGAACCCTTCTATCCGGTGTTCTAGATATTCTTAAGACTATGGTGCAATGACGGATACAGCAAAAGTTTTATTTATCTGCAAGTTGGGCAGATTCATACTGAAGCCTGAGCATATAACTAGAATTTATGTCAGGGGCAGGTTACTAATGACCACCTTTTGTAACATAAGTGTGCTTTACAGATGGTCTACCTCTGCCACTACTTGTGTTGAGTTGAATCCACCCTCTCAAAATCATTTCTAATGCCAACAGGCAGGTAGGGCTGTTACACAATTCCTTTCACATCCAGGCTCAAATTGACCCAAGGTTAGTAAGGGCACCAGTTAGGTCACCCCCCTCCACATCAGTAGTCTATGACCCTGCTGTGAGCAAAGAGGGGTCGTATTCAAATGATAGACCTAAAAAAGGTACATGAAGAGAAAAGAGAAACTTTGACAGAAAGGGAGGTTAGGAGATGACCAGCTGCAGTGATCAAATGGAGAGTATTTGGGTCCCCTAAGGAAAAGGTTAGTGCTATAATACACTATGGAGGCACTGAGGTACTGGAGTGGAGGGTGCAAAAGTCTGAGTGAAGGGTTATCATTGGATACTAATGACTTACAGCCATCTTGTTTTAATGCAGAAAAGTCTTGAAGAGCCATTACAGCTATTTTTTTTACTTTTGTGCTTGTCATTATAAAGGTGGTATTGCCTCAGCTTGACGTTTTGAATAAGATTCCATTGTTCATAAGCTGTCCTGCCACTACATTTCTTATTTGTTTCCATGTCTAGCAGAGTAAAGGCCTAAACAACTGGACTTTTCTTGAAAACGTTTCATCTCTCTTTCAAGTATCTTCTTCAAGCCGCTGGACTATGAAAGGCCAGTTGCTTTAGACTTATCTCTGCTAGATACTGTGTATATCAAGACCTGGATGAATGAAAATCACCATAGACATCTCTTTCCTCAGTTTAATAATCTTCTTGGAAGAAGCTACTAGGGGGTGTGATCTATGAGGTATTAGCCAATATTATTGGCCATGTAGCCAGTCAACAGTGGTCAGAACGGAGAACTTTATGCAAAGTCTTTATGAAGGGGGATATAGCAGAAAAATTAATTCCCAATTACAAGAACAATTCTATTGTGGCCCCTTTAACACATGATCCATTTTGGTGGATTTAATGCATAAAATAATAAAAAAAATGTTAGAAATGGAACTCTCGTACGTGCAGTCGCTGCTGAGTTCTGTCATACAATCTGTGCCAGAAAGGAAAACGCAATGAGTTTATTATCAGAGGGAATAATATAAAAGCTGGTTGAAAACCATATGATTTAGTCCCTGCTATTTTCTCTAACAGTCCTGTACCTGCCGAAAGCCTTGTCACTAAGTGACACCTGCGCATGGCTCCCAGCAGGCCCCACGCTGCCCACGTACAAATGCTCTTTTTTTCCCTTCATCCCATTGCTTTGAATAACAAACTTTTTTTTGGCTTAATTTGCTCAATCTGCCCATGTCCCCACAGGAAAACAAAATCTCATGGCCTCAATTGTACGGCAACGTGTTGAGAAATGTTTCTCAGTCGGAGGCGACTGGTAATGAGACACATTTTAGCAGTGTAAATTGTTTCTTTCTTCCCCCTCTGTTTTTGTATCACGGATTTGACTTGTATTTAAGAAAAAAAAAGGTCCATAAAAGTAATTGTGTTCATTATTTCGGCATATTTCTTGGCTGCGCCGATGCTCCCATGTGGATCTGAAATCTGCCAGTGGAAGGAAAGTGGATGCAATCCTCTAAGGGACAATTTGATGGCCTGCCGAGGATACAGAAGGGTGCAGATTTACACTTTTTGGACAGCAATATGTTGCACATATTTGGCAGGAAAGATTTTCAATTTACATTCAGCGCTAAAAAGGAAAAAAAAAACAAATAGCAGCAGGCACCAACTCCACCGGACAAATAAAATCCATATCAATGCTGAGCTGTTTCCTTCTGTAGAAATCCAAAAAACTTCCTTGCATTCTAATGATTTTTTATTAGGGGCAAATTGTGTATATATGGGAATGGGGCACTTTTCCTCTAAGAAAAATTGTTATGTTGTGTATATCTGTATTCTTATTGGCTGTTTCCTCTATAAATGCCCACTTCCTGTGGCAGATAATCCAGCCCATGAATAAGTGCTTTAAGGGCATGAAACGCGTAGGGCCTGTGGGAAATGGTCAAATTTTTTACTATATTTGAGGCCCCTTGGTTTCCTTCAGAGTGCCTGCAACCCTCAACCCTAACAACGGTATTGCTATAGGGTCAGACCGTTTTCTTCAACTCACATCTCCGCAAATCTGCTATGAACCTTATTCTGTGCGCTGGGTTATTATCCTGCTGAAATAGGAAAGGGCCTTCCCCAAACTGTTGCCACAGACAGGAAGCATAGAAATATCAAGAAAGTCATTATATGGTGTAGTAGCTCCTGTGTGTCAGCAAGGATATGAGTGACTTAAAAAGGTAATTATTAGAAGTGTTGTCCACATACTTTTGGCCATATAGTGTAGGTCCCCTGATCTCTATAGCAAAGAAACACTAGAACAACACCAGTAGAGAGTGAAATACCAACCCCAACTCAGCAGTAATCCCCCCATCAGAGAGCAGTGCACAGACCCAGGGCCACCATCAATGTGGGACAGTCAAGACTACTGACAAAGCCCACAAGAATTTTAAACTTCATGGGGACCAAGACAGAATTGTTTTACCTTTTTTATCAAGGGCTCCTAAGGTCCTTTGGTAGGCTTCCATAGTCAAGGAAATATCTAGACTTGAGTGGTGTTTACAAAGGTTCCTCGGTGTTGGTCACAAACGGTGTTTTGCCAACCTATGATATCCCCTCCAACAAAGCAACCAAACATACCTTTGATTTGCAGAGCAATATTTGGTTATCACTTTCTATTCTCTGCAGTAGTCAGTTCTCCAGGTCTGTTAAGCGGCTGACTTCTGCTACATTGTTTCAGGTGTCCTTTGTAATAAATATATATTGTAAAGTTGGTTTGACTTGAATTCTCTTTTATTAGGCAAATCCAGTTTTTGGATTGAGGTTCAATTTAATACACATAATGGGGCTTCACAAAATGTGTTGTGGATTAGGCTGCATCACCTGCTGTACATTCTCCTGGTTGGCTGTCAATGTTAGGGAACCTTTCCTAGAAGTCAACAGAGATGTCATCTCTATGCTCCCAGCTACGGGGATAGATTTTGGGAGTCAATATGGGAGGCCCTACTGTTTAAAGATGCTAGGGTAGGCTATGTTATGATATCCTTTAGGAAGAGCTTTGATGGTGAGGTTACAACATGAGAAGGAACAGGGATAGGAAGGGACCTTTATCTCATTATACGAAGCTTGTCTTTGATACAAGCACTTATCTTGTGGGATAAATGAACTTTGAAAACAAAGTCATCCCCCCAGACTGAAAGCCTGAACTCTGCTCATTTACTCCAATCAGCGGTGCTATAGAGAGCCACGTCTTTATCCTCCCATATTGCTATTATTACCTTAATTAACTTGTCACAGGAATATATTGAACCAGCCGACAGAGCTCCTTCTTTCACGCTCCCCCTGTCTCCTTGTTCTCTGAGACACCCAGGGAGAGGCAGTCAGATAGTGTGCAGTCAGGGAGTGCAAGAGTAAGAAAGACAGCTGTGTTTCAGTATATATTTTCCTCCAGGATATTAACTGATGAACAATAATACTGTGGTCCCCAGTTGATAAAGAAAGGTTCTGGACAACGTCACAATCTCTTAGGTACACAGCTTGATGATTTTGTCAACAATGCACCTGCCCAACTCTTTGCCCCTGTGGGATAACGCACAGAGCATTGTGTTGTACATAGATAGGGTGGGATCTGGACTCCCCCCATTTGCCCATTACTAGAGCTCAGCAGGGCCGGGACAAGGGGTAGGAAGGGCAGACAACCGCCTAGGGTGCAATCACTGGAGGTGCGCACTTCTCAGGGGAATTGCTTTTTATTAATTTTTTTCTTTTTACTTTTCAGTTCACTTGACTTGTTAACCTTTATTAAAAGCATTAAACTTTATTATAATATAACATTTGCATGCCCCAAACCCTTCTGGGGTTTGTTTTAGCCTGGTGTATCGGTACAGGTTCCCCCTCCCCTATCCATTTTAAAATGGAGACTTTTTCCAGCTTTTACTGTTCTATATTATTACGTCTGGGTATGTCCTATTTATCACTCAATTCAACGTGTGCCTGGTTGCTCAGGTCAACTGGACCAAACATGGCTGTGCATGCCCATGTGTTTGACCCTCATTTCCAGTTGGAATCGTCTCTGGATTAACCAAATATTGACTGGACTTGGCAATCAGTCGATGCCATTGTTGCACATATATATATATATATATATTGCTAATTCCAAGACAAGACCATTTGTGTGTAGCCAAAATAATCAATTATCAGCCCATCCAACTGCCAATCCAAATAGCCAGCTTGAGTCCTGTGCACCCATCTTTAGTCAGAAAGCATTGCAGGCGCAGAGACCAAATCCATTTATAAGCCTACTAAAGTTGCACACACAATATTCTATAGACAGTATATCTTACATTCCCTCTTGCCATGTAAACCTTAATATTATCTCTAAATGGTAAAACACATTAGCCCCTATTATGATGCATTTCATCATTAGCGTTCCTTATCATGGCGGTAATAATAATTAAACCACTGGCAGAATTAAGCTGGAAATTAAAAAAAAAAAATACTTTATTTTGCTCCATAATGAAATTAGGTAAGTGTTTTTGGCCTCTAAGTCTTATTCTTTATCAGATCATGCCAACAGAATATTTCCCTTTATCCACGGGATTGCTTTTTAATCATGGCTAGCCAGCTATATCTAACATCAGAGATACAACCTTGCCGCCCACTCCAATTTGCTGTAGATTGTGTTCGGCCTGGACCAGATCCCCCAGATTCCCAGATAAAGCTGCAGGGATTTAAACATGAAATATTCCCAGCCACGAGGCCTGACTGTATAAGGTCACAGTGGGGAAGCGATAAAAATAAGTTAACGACAAAATAAAATCTTTATGATCAGTTGTTGCAGTGGGGGCTCTAGGAAAGGAATGCTGGGCTCAGGCCTCTGCTCTTCCGAACAGCTTTGCCTTTCCAATAAATGTAATTCAATTTGCACTCAGAGCCCACGTGACAGACCTTTTATTGCCATTAAATGGAAGAGATGCACAGCTGAAAATGATGCTATTTATTGTAAGGCCGGCAGTGCACCACCAAAGTAACCTGCTTTGCTCTAACACAAATTTATTGTGCCCCCTCTCTGCAACTGGAATGAGGCCTGAGAGATATTCTACAGAATTTGTAGGTTCCAGTGCCTTTTGTTCAACATATGGTCACACTCTCCCCATTTAGTTTATAGATGTATGATATAATAAAGTTATCAAGTATTTAGCCACAGTTCTAACAATATGTTGGGTAATTGCTCACTCAAAAATTCACCCTACTTTCCTTCAAGACGAGCTTCCAGGTGAATCTAGGAAGATATATATGGATACATATATAGTTATAGACATACATAGAGAATAACAGACACACGCCGAAGCAGTTTTAGAAGTCACACATTAATATTGTACATCACCATATCCAGAGAACCCAACATTTTAAGCCAAGGACCGTCCTCAGCCCATAAAATGTGTGGTTCTCCAGTTATGGTTTTTATTTTACAGCGCTGTGCAATATGCTGGCACTCTAAAAATACGTTGTTATTAATATTAATAATAATAAAAATAATGATATGGTGATGGTGAACTTATTCACTGTATGTGCATGTGTTATTCAATATATTTAGGCTGCATAGGCATATGGACTGTAAATCAACATTCTCGACTCAAATGTGGAGCAATGTCTTTAGGTGGTACCATGGTATCGCTGGTTTAGAGTAGGGATGCAACGAATCCAGGATTCGGTTCGGGATTCGGCCAGGATTCGGCCTTTATCAGCAGGATTCGGATTCGGCCGAATCCTTCTGCCTGGCCGAACCGAATCCGAATCCTAATTTGCATATGCAAATTAGGGCCAGGGAGCTAAATCACGTGACTTTTTGGCACAAAACAAGGAAGTAAAAAATGTTTTCCCCTTCCCACCCATAATTTGCATATGCAAATTAGGATTCGGAACGGTATTCTGCCAAATCTTTCGGGAAGGATTCGGGGGTTCGGCCGAATCCAAAATAGTGGATTCCTAGTTTAGAGGCATATCATCCCCAGGTCTTTTTGTAAAAAATGTGTATTCCTTTTGGAAGTTCATCTGGGTACAACTTGGAGAGAACCAACATCACCAGATAAACTAGAAATGTCATCATTGAAAGACTCACAGAGCCAACTACAGTAGAGCAACAACATTGGGCAGATATGGACTAATGCAAATATTTTTTGAGGGTGCTCTATAATCTCTACAGTTGGGCAGGCCTTTTCCAGAGTATCAATATGCAGGTATGGGATCCGTTATGTGGAAACTCGTTATTCAAAAAGCTCTGAATTCCGGAATAGTTGACTCCATTCCAATTTTTTTTTTAAATGATTTCCTTTTTCTCTGTAATAATAAAACAGTAGCTTGTACTTGATCCCAACTAAGATATGATTAATCCTTATTGGAAGCAAAACCAGCCTATTGGGTTTATTTAATGTTTACATGATTTTCTTATAGACTTAAGGTATGAAGATCCAAATTACGGAAAGATCTATTATCCTGAAAACTCCAGATCCCAAGCATTTTGCATAACAGGTCCCATGCCTGCATACCTCCCAACAGTCCCGTTTTTAGAGGGACAGTCTCTCTTTTGACAGCTCAGTCTGCAGTCCCTCATTTGTACTGGAAAGTCCAGTTTTTCTCTACACTGAACAGCCGGAAAAAGACACAAAGTTTTTCACTCAATTGGCTTTAAACAGAGAGCCCAGAACTGCAAGGAGGTTCAGATGAGATACTTTTGTAACAATTTCGAGACAAGCAACTTGTAATTGTAACAAGATAAGGTAACAGGTTCCTTGGGAAAAGTTAGACTCTTAGCTTAAAGGATAAGGAAAAGCAAAAAAATTAAATCCCATTTTTACTTTCTTTAATGAAAAAGAAACCCATCTCCAATATACTTTAATTAAAAAAATGTGTACTGTTTTTATAAGAAACCTGACTTTATGCAGTGAAATTCTCCCTTCATTTAGTGCTGTGGATAGTAATTGTCAGACCGTCCCTCAAGGAAACTATAATACATATGAACAGCAGGGGGAACCCCTGCCTTACTTCACAGCCTTACTTCAAGCAGCTTTGTTTTTTTCCCTGTTTTGATAATTTATGATGATCCCTAAGCAGCCCAGATCACACTGAGCATGTGCACAGTCTTGGTCTTGCAAAGATGTATAACAAAGTTACAAGATGACAGCCCCCTGTGGCCAACTTTGAAAGCATAAATCATTTGTTTGATTAGGCTTGTGGTGCAGTAAGTTCATGTTTATGTTTAGTATACTAAATACAGCATTTCTACCCTTATTCTATTTAACACTTTCCTTTCCCTTTAAGGGTTGGGGCAGGCAGATTCAGGGAGATGTGTCGCTTGGCAACAAATCACCTCTTCTGTGGGGCGACAATCTCCCCAAAATGCCTTCTTCCTGCCTTCCGCCTGCTTGAATGAGAAAACGCCAGCGCAATGCACTCGCGGCGCTTCGATTTCCGATTTTCGATTTGTCTCACAAAGTTTCCTCGTGAGACAACAACTTCAACTGATTTCAGAAATTAAAGTGCCACGAGTGCATTGCGCTGGCGTTTTCTCATTTAAGAAGGCGGAAAGGCAGGAAGCGGGAGGCGGGGAGATTGTCTCCCCACAGAAGAGGCTGTTAGTTGCCAGGCGACTAAATCTCCCAGAAAATTGTAATAAATGGAAAAATAAAAATCACATAAATATGTTTAAACTTTCTTAACCTGCTAAATTTAGTAAAATGAACATGGTAAATAGGGGGCGTGGTCACAAAAATGGGCGTGTCCAAAACACATTTTGTCACACTATGGGTGCCAACTTTTTTGTCCCTCTTTTTGTTGGGAGGTATGTACAGTACCTGTACCTGTATCTACACATGGAACAATGTCTCATAGATCACAAATAGGTAGGAGACTGTGATGGGCGCATAATTTTCGGTGTTTTTTTTTTTTTTACGCCAGTGAATTTTAACCAGGCAAATTTTGCCAATCTTTTTTTAAAAAAATATTTTTTGGGGCCCCAAATTTTTAAACTTTTTTTTTTTTAAGAGAGACCCTGACCATCAATAGCTTTGTTAATAAATTGTGTGTGTGGGGGGGACACATTTTTAGCACTGTTGTCTGTGTGGTCTTTTAACTGTGATATGGAGTGGGCGGGATTAGGGGTGGGGCTTGGGGGCCACGGTGCGCAGCTCCAAGGGGGCCCCAAAAATTTCTAATGGCGGCCCTGCCTGTATGGCATTCTCTGTGCATTAGGTAATCCCTTATCCTCTGCCCCCTGGCAAGCCCCCCTGAGGCTCACTCCTCTGTACAGTATCACAGTGTTGAATTTCAGCTCCCTGGATACCCCAACAACCTTTCCAGTGGGAAATGCTGTAGTCTCATCCGACGAATACTGGTTATTTTAATACAGGGTCAGAGCAGATTCCCAGAACTGTCAGCCTAACAAACAGAAATGTCAGCACCGCGTTACACTTTTTTATTTTCTGTATATTGATAATGATAATTCAGGGCTCTATAGCAACACAGGGAATGTGCACACTGCTAATGAACTGACTGAATTGTGTAGCAATGATTAGTATCTATACGTTCTTAATTAGCTTGTTCTACTGCGTCACAGAGTTCATTCTCCCCATGCACAGAAAATGAACATTGCCCACTCGATTCCTAAGTATTAGGCTAAGGCCAGACGGGGAGATTCGGTGCGATTTGGCGCGATTTTAAAAGTCGCTCAAAATAGCAATTTTGAGCGACTTTTAAAACCACACCGCTCCGTCTGAACAAGCGCAGGTGACTTTAAGCCTAGCGGGCGCGTAGCGCTATCTAGCTATTCGGGGAGATTCGTCGATGGATCTCCCCCGAATCTCCCCATCTGGCATTAGCCTTAAGGTTCTAAGCTCTGCCATAGATCCTCACTCGGTGCTTTAACCTTTATCAGACCCAGTGTCTGTGTGGTTTAGGGGCTATGGGGTTATTTGAGAGGGAGGTAAAAGAATTTCACTAGTTTGTAAAGTAGGAAACATTTAAAACTGAATGTCAGACTCATAAAAGTGGTATTAATGAGTGGGATTTTGTTTGCAGTGCCCTACTTTTATATTACATGTATGGTATCCGTTATCCGGAAACCTGTTATCCAGAATGCTCCGCATTAAGGAAAGGACGTCTCCCATAGACTCCATTTTATCAAAATAATCCATGTTTTTAAAAATGATTGTCTTTTTCACTGTAATAATAAAACAGTAGCTTGTACTTGATCCAAACTAAGATATAATTAATCCTTATTGGAAGCAAAACAATCCTATTGGGTTTATTTAATATTTAAATGATTGTTATCCAGAAAGCTCTGAATTCAGGAAAGGACGTCTCCCATAGACTCCATTTAATCAAAATAATCGAGATTTTTAAAAATTATTTTCTTTTTCCCTGTAATAATCAAACAGTAGCTTGTACTTGAGCCCAAATAGGCCCAGACTGGCAAGCTGTGGGTTTTGGCAAATGCCAGAGGGGCTGCTATAAGGAGCCATAGAAAGTTACTATTTAGTGGGCTGGTGGGGGCTGATTGGGCCTCTGTGAACCTTAAATGCCAGGGCCTATTTTGATTCTCAGTCCAGACCTGATCCAAAATAAGATATAATTAATAATTTTTGGTGGCAAAACCAGCCTATTGGGTTTATTGTATGTTTACATGATTTTCTAGTAGACTGGACATTGAAAATAATGACATGGCGATCAGCTGATTGCTACATCATCAGTCCCGACCACCTTTTTGAGAAAAGTTTACCAATCAGGGAACGGGGCGGGTCCACGAGGTTGAGGATTGTGATGTAAATGGGAGGGTTGTGATATCACAGGGGCGGGGCTGTGATATAACAGGGGTGGTGTCATGATGACAAGGGGCAGACCTGAGTCGTGGAGTGTGGCATCGGTAAGTATTGTAGCATCGGAGGCAGGTCAGGAGCAGTTTGACTGGTGATCACAAATTTACCGGCAGCTACATTGCTGGTAAATTTGTAATACCCGCCCCAGCCTTCGCTGGAATTTTACCAGCTAGGCTGGTGGCAACCCTTCCCGCCCCTGACATCGCAAGTATCGCTCCTGAAATCACTGGCTCTTCCCCAAAATCAATAGCCCCTCCGCAAAATCAACAGCCCCACCTCTGATACCACCCCTGCCCATTTTCCAGCCCCAATAAAGGTGGCAACCATACTGAGGGCCACTTTACAAACTATTATACCTGCTCTCCTCACTCAACCTCTATATCCTCCTAGTCTCTTTTCTCTACATGTTATACTCTATTCTTCCATTATTTAGCCTCTTTGTTCCCATAAAGAAATCTGGAATAACCATGAAATAGACCAAATGGTTAGAAGCAAGAGGCCCACCAGCCCGTTTTCCTGGTATCCCAGTGGGCCAGTCCTACACTGGTCTCCTGCTGCCGGAGAGCCTACCCTTGATGGCATCAGATTCAAAAGCATCTTTTCAACTTCAGGCTGGGTTGGGCTCTAGGGACCATGTTCATTTAATTTCACCCCCTAACTTGCACACAAATCTTCCCCATCCTCTTCACAACTCCCACCCCCCTGATCTCACACCAACCCTCACCACTATTCTGAGACATTCTGTAATTGTTTTTCATTTTTGATAGTCTATGATTTCCCAGTTGTCTGGCTTTTTGTTCAGCAGCTCTTCAGTTTGGTATTTTAGCAGCTTTCTGGTTGCCCAGGTCTTGTTTCCCTTAGACACCAGTCATTGGTTTAAATAAGAGACTGGAATATAAATAGAGGAGAGGGGATGTATAGAAAGATAAGTAATAAAAATTAACAATAATAATAATAATAATAATAATAATAAATGTGTAAGCTCACGGAACAATTATTATTTGGCTGCCTGGGTCAGTGACCCTAATTTGAAAGCTGGAAAGATGCAGAATTGGAAGGCAAATCATTTATAGGGACCTTAGATTGTCAGCTCCACTGGGCCAGGGTCTGATGCAAAGAATCTCTGTAAAAAGCACAGCTGAACATGGATAATGACCATAATTCCTCCATTACTGCATCTCCGTTACCAGCCTGTTGCCTAGGAGTTATCACTGACTCCAGCCATACATTCAGCCGTTACATGAAGTCCTTCAGCCATTAATTCATGACTGTCCCCCCATACGTTTGTCATCAGCACAGTGAAAGCTACTTGAAGGTTTATTAAGAGATAACGTTGAAGAATACATCTTGCAAACTATATGGCAAGTAGGGACAGAAGAGTTTGATGGTGTATGAAGAAGGTCAGAAGAAATCTTCCATAAAGAACTGAGAAGGAGTTCAGTCCTGCCGGTGCGTTTATCAAAGGAAGAACATGAAATTTATTCACCACAAGAATCACCCAAGGGGGACTGCACTCGTATACAAGTGTATAAATGCAGTCCTGTCTGGAGTCTTTCTGTAGAACAGGGCATTCAAGGGAGGCATTTCGCTTGTTTGGTGACATCTACCTGTGTATGACCAGCTTAGCTCAAAAACCATGAATAATAAAAAATGAAAACAACCTCTTTAAAGGGGAGGAGGTTGGGTAGATAAGGGCAAGTATAGAGTGGATAGAGTTCTTGCATTAGAAGCTCACTTGATTATCTGACCATTAGTAAAGGTGGCCATACACAGGGAGATCAACTCATTTTGGGGCATTTCACCAAACTTTTCACGAATTTCCTGAGAAATTAGCAAAACGGCGAAAAATTCATGAAACGAATTGCACCAGGCAAATTTTTGTATGCATTTTGCGAATTTGGGGAACTCACCACAAATTTGCGCCAG
>CM044437.1:134778500-134789720 GCA_024363595.1 Xenopus borealis
AAGTTACACTGAATGTTGCCATCTGTTACTGCGAGAAACGTGTTACTACTTTTAGAGTGAATTCCCTGCTAAAATCTTGAAATCGGTATATGGCCAAAACAAGAAACTCTCTCTTGCCTGGATTCTTTCCTCCCATATAACAGGTTAGCGAACTCTCAAAGAACGGAGGGCAGACGGCAGCTAAAAATACAAAAGCGGCTGTATAGTTCCGCAGCATCTGCCAAATTAAATCTAATTTTCAGTGGCCAGTTCTTAGCCGTAAGGCAGTCTATCTGGCTGCCAAGTGTTCTGACCAGATAAAACATAAGCTAATAGAATTAACTTTGCCACCGCTGAGGCCAGAGATTTTCTGCAGCAGTATGGGATAATAATATGAAATCTATATTCAGCGTAGCCCTGTCCAATAAGGCACCAGAAAAGCAAAGGTTGAGTAAAAGAAGACACAAGACGATTATTATTTAGCAAAAATGTTGTTTAATCTCTTTGTGATGCGAGGAATTTATTTACAAGTACTAAATCTGAGCAACGTTAAAATAGCCAGAGGATATTTACAGACCATGGCTCGGCGGAGCTTCAAGTCAACCACAAATCAGACTTTGCCGTAGGCCAGAACACTCTGGGAATTTGCTCTGGTTGTTCCAATAATGTCACGGTGACCGTAAAAGGGATAAACATAGAGGAGGCCACCCCAGCTACCAGCTGAAACACCTATATGAGCATGGGACCCAAGCTTGGCAGCTGGCGTAAAGGTTCCAAAATAACCACATTTCTGGTAGAAAGTACCAATGGGTGTGTGCTTCACCAAATATGCTTGAGGGGACCGCAACACACAGTGGAATGATTCAACACTAGTTATTTTTTGGGGGGGATGGGGGGTGTTGTGACAGTTTCCCATGATGTCATTGAGAAGTCACCAGGTATATAACTTGGGGATTTAACCAGATATACCAGGGTACTATTGGACAACCTGTAGCCTTTCATTTGGAGGCCCGACTTTGCTTGTGTGAAATTAGTTTCTGGGGAAAATAGTTAAAATTCTGATTGAGGCAACCACTAGATATTACTTATAGGGGTAGATTCATCAAAGAGTGAAGTTCCGCCACTAGAGGGAAATTCCACAGCTCTCAATTAATTTCTATGGGATTTTGCAAGGCGTATTCATCAATGGGTGAAGTGAAAGTTCACCCTTTGATGAATACACCTTTAAAAATCCCATAGAAATGAATTGAGAGCTGTGGAATTTCCCTCTAGTGGCGGAACTTCACTCTTTGATTAATCTACCCCATAGTGTCTAAGTTTACTTAGTGTTACTTAGTGTCTAGGTTATAGGCTGTCATGAGGAATGGTTAATTCAGCACAGACATCTTGGGGTCCCAAGATAAGCTTGGTATACAAACCCATGGGTATCTGGTGGTATTTCTGGCATGCCCCATGGAACTCAAGAGCAAAGGCCTGCATAGAGAGACGAGTCCCATTCAGACGTGGATTGGCATGTGCTGCACTATAGCTTCTGACTTTTGGGTGCCATAAGGGCCAAAATGCTAATTATATACACCAAGAGAAGCTACTTAAGATAATTTGTGCACTTTGGTCACCCCCAACATAAACAAATGGGACAGACCTCAACATACATGCCCTCAAGTTTTCATGGCAGATACCAGTAATAAATTCTGTGGAAGAGAATGAGCCAAGGGAAAGGCCAGATGACTGCTCGCATCTGGAGTGATGAAGCGCTAGGTGAAATGTATTCAATTTCATTCACATTATAGAGTGCACCAATCTGAATTCCGCTGCTATGCACAGTTGCTGTCCCCTCTGGCACAAAAATGTGACATTCCTACTGCATGAATGGAAGTTCTGATATACATAGATCAAATGTACATGGTGGAATCCAGGTTCTTAGCTATATTATGAAAGACTCTGCCTTCCAAACATCAGCCATGCAATGTCCCTGCAGCTAACATTAAAATAAGATATGGAGGGATGTTAAAGCCAAAGGATGCCCTGGTTGTCACCTCAACAGCTAATGGGTAAAAACTGTATTCCTTGCTAAGACATACATATGGACAGCTAAGAAACAACTTTTATGTTTACACTTAAAATGTTTGCTGTTTTAAGTTAGTAAAAGCATTTAAATTGTCTCTAAAATTGGCCATTAAAATGCTTGATCCAAATAAATGTAGATGTTGAGAAACAAGACCAGGCATAATCAATAAAATAAACTTAATAAAGTCAACAAAATGGCTAAAAAGATGACCTTTCCCTCCCCTCTATCAATTACATCTTTTCAATCCCTCCCCATATTAGCACAGTCACTACGCAACTTAGACCTTCCATTGTTTTAATGTCCTCCCATATTGATTTATAATAAATTAAAAAAACAGATCATCCCCAAACCAGTGGATTGTTCCATCTTCACCAATCCAATGCCACCATTAAGACTGAAGATAGCAGAGGAGCCCAAAAAGACTGTCAACCAAGACTCTTAACAAGCTCAACCAGTGACTGGATGGTGATGGGTATTTTAGTCTAGTAAATGGAAGAGTGTTTAGACTTCATTGTGGCTTTTGGAACCCTGCCATTGCAAATCATTGTGGGATTACTATACCTTCCCAAAACATAATGTTTGTGTAAGAGGTGTGACTCTGAATGTGCTTCCATCGTGTAGCATAATTTTGGAGAAATCAAAACATATCCAATATTCATCTGAAATCAAACACAATTCATTCCGAAATAAAAAATATAAAGAAGGTGGGGAGTGGGTTCTCCTAAGAAACTTGAAATGTAGCTTTTCTTTCCAGGTTTCCACAACAGTTCCTGTTACCCCTCCATAACAGAAGGTTGTCTTGCCCCTTTCGAGACATTTCGCTCTCCCCTCCTCATGTAGTACAATTAGAGTTTCTTCTTTATTCGTTTTTTTTCCCCATTTTTATTCACTAAAACGACATTCAAAGGAAACATGGCACAGAACGAAATCTAGAAAAATATCAAAGCTTCTGGAACAGTTCATCCTTCCTGTAGGAGAATTTGCGGAGTGGTTTCGATTGTGGTTTTCCAGAAACACAAAAACACCTTTTTTTGCTTTTTTCATCTTATTTTAGGATTCCTTGTTTTTTTCTTCTTTTTTTTTTTCTTTCATTTCTTTAAAAACCCCAAGAATTTCAGTAAATTGTGCAAATGTAGCATTAACACTAGCGGCTGAAAGCCAAAGAGAGAGGTTGATTTAGGGTTTGAGAGTAGCCCGGGGATTTTTGGGGGGGGAGACAGGATGAAAGGAAATCCATTTTCCTTGGTGGGCAACGACTTCCAGTCTATCACGTAATCCGTTGTCACATGGCCAGGCGTACAATCTCTTCCCTGGAACGTTCAAGCAGCTCCCATTGTTTTAAATCTATATTTTAATTTTGTACTGAAATTTGAGTCCCTTAAAATTGTTTATTTTTATAAAGGTTTCTAAGTCATTCTTTGAAATGTTTTCTAAAGTCTTTATATGTATATATTTATAAATATACACACTCGCACACAGATTTGTTCGTTCTCTCGTGGAAGTTCCTAACTAGTTCCTGCAGTCAGCGGTGTCCATAGCCGTGAGCATTTGGAGTCAGCCTGCAGGATTCCCTCTTTCTCGGCAGCCTTTGGGGGGGACCAAGTTAAGCAGAGAACATGGACTTCAACTACTCTGCGCCATTGTGTCGATGACCTGTTCCAGTTTACTTCGTAGTCGCTGCCTCCTTGCTTGTTCGTCTTTTTCCAATGCAGTTAAAATCTACAAAAGAAGAGTGAAATTGATTTACAATGTGATCAGTTTTAAGAGCTTGAAATTTATAATCTAAAAGATCCTTCTGTGATGGAGAGCTACAAGTATGACGATATCTACCTACATAGAGTCATGTCTACTAAGAACACCTAAACCGGTCTCAATTCAATGGACCAGTAAACAGCATAGGTGGATGTCCCAGACACGTCTTCAAGTCAAGACTTCTGATAAATATTACAAAACAGTGATTCCCAACCTTTCGGCCCAGAGCCCTTAGGGGGGAGCACAGCCTTGGCTTAGGGGTTCAGTTAGGGATAGAATGACTGTGTCCTGCTCTATATAGTCCTGG
Source organism: Xenopus borealis (assembly GCA_024363595.1). Taxonomy (NCBI): domain Eukaryota; kingdom Metazoa; phylum Chordata; class Amphibia; order Anura; family Pipidae; genus Xenopus; species Xenopus borealis. The sequence goes on from CM044437.1 coordinate 134,782,607, forward strand.
AAGATCATCTTGAAGATCAAATAAAGGACAATTTTGGGTAAACATTTATTTGATGTGAGACATACTAATAAAAATGTCTGAAGGGTCCACAAAACAATGTTTTCTCATATGGTAACCTTGTTCGGAGCCCATGGTCAAATAGCGAGCACCAAAGGATGGGGGCTTAGCCCCTCACTGACTTCATGAAAACAACTTCAAATATAAGTTTATTAGTCAGTCCAAGAAGGAATCGCACCCTGTTTCTGCCAAATGGAATTACATAAAATTCCTAATAATGACAACTTTCATTAAATTTTCACCTACAAAAATAGACAAATCCAAAATCCCTCTGTGTGCCATCAGAGCAGGGTTATTAAATGAACTGGCATTCTTCCAATAAAGTGTCAATGCCAATTGGACATAATGCACCAGTTAATTTGTTACAGGGGCAATAGGGAGTTCAGGAATTGTATTGCAATTTCCCATTGTATATGAATGGACCTATTGTAGAGAAGAATTACCACGTTACCACTTTGTGATTAAAGACTTAACATGGCCAGATCATGCATAAAAATAAATACTGTATATAATAAATCACATCTATTTTTGACATCAGCTCAACCCCAATGACAGCCTATCTCCCACATTAATTTGCATGGATATTCAACACCCCCCCTTGCTTTGACATTTTGCTGCAGCTATCGTTGGTGCTCATTAGTATCCAGTTAATTGTTAATACAATTACTATCATCTTAATAGGAGAGAAAGAGCTCTGCACTTGTTTATGAGCTAAATATAAAGCGGAGAGTTTCTCGGAGCTCATGCTCGGGAGATGCAAAACGGATGTATAAGTCAGAACAGAAAATAGTGAGATGTTGTGTTTGCCAGTCAGCAGATCTCGCCCTGTACTTACCTCATCTCTGTATTTTGTGATATAGGAGTAAATCTCATGCAGGGCACTCATGCTGTTGAACTGGCTCAGGTGTAATCTTGATTGTTCGGCTAGGTATGCACTCATATCTTGGTCGCTAATCACTGGCATTTTGGTAATATCTGCATAATACCTGCAGTGGGAAATATTAGAATGAGATGAAGGGGATACATACACAGGGACATATAACAAGAGATCATAAGGCAGTCACCCTAAAATAATATTCCCCACACAGTAGAAGGGCAACAGCCTCAGAGCCACTGCACACATGGCAATGGAGCTCAAAACATCAGATTGCATATACTGTATCTCCATAGATACAAATGATTACAGAGGAGGCCAACTGTAAAGGCCTTCTCTGCCCTGCACTAAAAACCAGCTCCAATTACAAGAACTATTTTAAGTTAGGTTTCCAGTTAAGGCCTACTCACACCCAAATACTCAAAACCAGATACAAAGCGAGGCCAACACTTAAGAAAGCCCAAGACAAGCCCTCTGCGTAACCCCAACCTCTCTGCTACTCTACCCTCAGCCTCCTGAGGCTTCTGAAGCAGTTTATTGCCAATAGAAAGCTATAAGACTATATTTATTCTGCAGAATGCTTTACTATACCCCAGTAAACAGCTCTAGAAGCTCTCTCTGTTTGTTTAGGATAGCAGCGGACATATTAACTTGTTATGACATAATTTCCTGCCTGTGTTTCTCCTTGCTCACTCATAGCTCTGGGCTCAGATTACAGCAGGGAGGGGAGGATGGAAAAGGGAGGGACAGAGGAGCAAACTGAGCATGCTCAAGCCCTAGCCCTGGAGGTTTAAGCTGAAAACAGGAAGTCTGATATAGAAATCCATGTGTACACAATAGAAGGAAAGAAATGTGGTGTTTCTTTTGACAGAGCAGCATTACTTTGAGGATTTACTTGTGTATTTATGTAGACCTTTCTGATAAAGCTTACTTAGTTTTAGCCTTTCCTTCTTCTTTAAGATTGGCAAACTCTTTTACCCCCCCCACCTCCATTTGGAACCTCCCTTCCACCCTCTGCTTCGCAACTCAGCTTATCTCATCTATCCCAGGGTTGGAGTTAGAGGCAGAAGAGGTATGTATCTGGAGCCTGCCCTTCCCACCATTATGCTTCTTCTGACTATTACCAGATAAAAATCAGCACTGGAATCTTAATGCGACCATAGACGCACAGATAATATCGTACAAAACTAATTTTCATACAATATTCGGTGCATGTATGGTGGGAAAGGAGCCAACCGATATCGGCCGGTCAATTGGGCTGCACGGAAAATTTTGATAGGAAGCCTTTGAAGCCACCAGAACATCGGCCACTGTTTAGTGCTGAATTGTCAAATACAGGTAGAATTCTATTGTTTCTACCTGTTTATCTGACGATTCAGCTCTACACGTGTATTGATACAATCTTTCTTGAAAAGATATTTTCCAAGAAAGATCGTAATTGTACAGTCTATGGCCAGTTTTACAATTCCCTGCAAGAAGTACACCAGACAGTGATTTAGTGCACAACAACATGTGCGTGATATACATCTAAGAACACATCTGCTGGAAGCCATCTGGGACCAGACTCAGCCACTCACCTCTCCACCCAGCTCTTGTAATTGGGTATGTCCTTGGCATACAGCAGCTTGTTACTTGGGGAGTCCTTGCCCAGCTTATGTTCTGATGTGGAACAAGAATCCATGAATGTCTGGGCTACCACAGAAAGGCAGGCGTCCGTGATGCTGTTCTTATGAATGTCAAACACGAACTGTGGATTTTTAATGACGTTCACCCAGAATCTCAGCGGCAAACTGGAACAAAGAGCGGAGAGAGAGAGAGTAAGTCACACGTGAACTAGCAGATAATTATCCATAGATTAGCTACTTGATTAGGCAAAGGAACAGTATAGCACTCTATGAAAGAAAAGATAATACGAGTAATAATTATGCTCATAAGTGTAACATTTATCTCAGTGCTTTGCACAATGCAATTGCTTGCTCTCTGATATGTATGAATCGTTTGTTAGGTTCAGGGGCACTGATATGAATGCAGTTCTTCTGTAAACAGGTCTTAAACACTAGTTCCATGTCAGTAAGACAGAGGATCTGTGTTCTACAAAGCATGAAGGCTCTATATCCACAATACACAGATACTGGAAGAGATATTGGGCCGCCTTACGTATCCTGAAAATGGTACGAACCACCAGCTTTAACTGGAATATACTAGAAGATTGTCATCCGGTAACCAGTGGATCTGAGAGCAATGCCCAAAACAGCTTCACTGTTATCCTTTTGATTGTGGTTCTATTATTCAGAAGAAATTAAGTTACACTTTCCATGGTACTGTAGAGAATCCAGATAATTTCTTGATGGGACATCACTGCTGAAACTAGATCCCCCACATTAGGCGCCCAGTCCTGGAAAGCTTTTGTGCAAACAAGCTGCATTCTAACTAGTTTAGATTTTATGTGCTGCTTCCATAAAGAAACACAAGACTATAATCTGTGTATATGCAGGGTTGTTCTATCTCCGTATTGCAGTGGGGATTAGGTTGTGTACGTGCATTCCCAAGGTTTCCCTGCTAATTGCCTGCACTTACTGAACCATAAAAAAGCAATTTGTCTATCATATTAGAAATGCCATACATGTGAAATCTTCCCTGGCTGGACCAGTCAGAACACTGCATACAGGCAATCCCATGGATGGGCCAAAGGAGATTAGGATGCCCGTTGAGGAATAACAGAGATTGGCAGAGGGAGGGTGCTTGGCACAGTAGCTCAGAGTGACTTTCAAGTGACCTTCCCCCTACACACATGCAATTTATATTGATGAAATTCATGGTATCAGAGGATAATTAGAAGGCCTGGGACAAGAATATTAACAAGGATAGGTGTCAAGAGGGCAATAAGAGCAGCATTCCACTACACTCGCTGTGTCTTTCTTATATTGTGCATTGGGGAAAGAGAACTGTCAGCTTGTCATTTTGTCTTTTTATAACCAACCTCAGCAGAGCCAGGAGACCACAGTACTGTAGTGTGCATCTGCCCATGTGCTTGTATCAACAACGCAGGTGAAGGCAACCTTCACAATGGACATACTGTATTGTAAGATGGGCTCACCAGTTACTTTTCCATGTGTGGCGCACATCATAGTCGGTGATCTGATGCTTGTCCGCTTGCTCGTCCAGGAAATCAAACATGTATTTAATAGCGAGAGGGAGTGCACTTCCACGATGTGCCGTGCTGAAGATTGTCTCAAATAGATCATCCACAAACTTCTGGAGAGTTCCCTAGAGAAAGGAGAAAAGGAATGTGTTAATCAGGCTTCTAGCAGGGCCAACAATGAAAACCTCTTGATGGAAACCATCAGACTTTCTGTATTGCTGTTCTAAAATATATATATAAGGACCATTCCTACTCTTCATAGGCTGGCCTCACCTTGTTCCATGTTGAACTGATGGATTCTGGGACTTGAAGACCCTCTGTTTTTTCAGATCTATGCACTACCCACCATGGAAGTAGAGGGACAAATTCCAGTATCCATCACTTCAACATGGATCAAGATTGGGAGCAGTAGAATAGTAGTAGTGGAATGTCTCTGACAGCCTAAAGGAATTTTGGATTTCCTCTGCATTTCATGTCATGTTTAAAGGTTTAGAGGAGCCATAAACAACCTGAAGCACTTCAAAATGATGGGAGTCCAATAGCCAACTGCATGTCTGTGTCACATTAAGTTAGAGTTTGCTTCACTTTGGGAAAAAAAAAATCTGCATCACTTTAATATTGTTTTAAAAGTTTAGCAGAAACTTGGGTTTTAATAGATATCTCTCCAAAAAAATGTTCCTCAGTACCCTCAATCCTCAGCACCCCCCTCCCCACACCAGATTTCCTTTTACTGATGCAAGGTGCAGCTAAATTGCTACACCAATCATTGCCATACAAAAGCCGCCATGGGAAATATACACTGTGCTAGCAGAAGGCAGCACGGGGCGTTTTTGCTTTGTCATCAGCAAAGAAGTAAAATTTTGCCCTCCAGCTGCTCTCCTGCTTTGTTTGGTGAGGCTACAGGGAGCATTGTACGGTTTGTGTACGTCTAAGGTCAGTTTAAATGACCTGTATGTATTCTATCCTAAAGAATAAGTTTGCCTTAAATAAAGTAAGCCTTAGCGTCATCTCTGAAGAAGTGCCCAATTGCGTGAAACGCACAAGGAGGGTGGAGCAGGAGGACCATATGTCACTAGGATGAAGCTTTTGTCCTTTGGTGGCATCTCATTTCTAATTTAAACTATCTGTACCCAATAAAGGTTTTTGTATCTGAGGCTGCTAATTTAGTTGTTTTAGTAATTAGGGAGATATGCAATTGTAAGAGGTTAGTGAGACAATTGTTCCTCTGTAACCCAGTATACTGGCCTAATAGTGACCTAAGGCCCTACATGGTTTGGACACCACACTTTTTAATACAGGCTTTCTGGGTGCTGTATAACACACCAGTTACTCACCTTTGTGGCCAACAGGCGAGTCAGGTAGATCTCAGACACCATCTTGCTACCTCTGTCACCCTCCCGCTGATCTAGGTGGTCATGGTTTTTCACCAGGTGCCAGAGTTTGGTTCCACTCTCCAGGTCAGGGGTGATCATTGGGGTGCGAGACCTCAGGCTGTCTGGACTTGATGCTGTCCGTAACATACTCTCTGTTGTGAGGACAAGGAAAGGTCAGAACTATAATCTACACAACCAGTCACCTAAAACTGTATTCATTTTAACTTTACCAAAGCTTAGGGGGGCAATTTAGTAAATGCCAAAGTTTGCAGCTGGTATAACTCATTTTAGGGCATTTTGTCCCTTGCTGAAAGGCAGTTTTATGCAGGCGACAGAACACCGGTTGGCAATTATGCTTTGGTATATGTCTAGCTTAATACCCCTGCCAGCAATTTCATCCATCCAAGCCATTCCATTGTGGAGGATTATTACACAATGGGGAGGGTAAATGGTGCATACAATTTAAAGATCTTAAAGGATCTCTTGTTTATTCAATACCTACACAGTACATGGCTTCTAGTTAAAGGGATTATGTCATGGGAAAATTTATTTTTTTTCAAAATGCATCAGTTAATAGTGCTGCTCCAGCAGACTTCTGCACTGAAATACATTTCTAAAAAGTGCAAACAGTTTTTTTTTCGTTTTGAAATCTGACATGAGGCTAGACATAGTGGCAATTTCCCAGCTGCCCCAAGTCATGTGACTTGTGCTCTGATAAACTTCAAACACTTTTTACTGCTGTACTGCAGATTGGAGTGATATCACCCCCCTGCAGCCTAACAACAGAACAATGGGAAGGTAACAAGATAACCGCTCCCTAGCACAAGATACTGCGTTCCATTGAGAAGGAAAAACAACAGCCTACCAAAAAACAGTTCCCACAAGTCACATGACCAGGGGCAGCTGGGAAATTGACAAAATGGCTAGCCCCATGTCAGATTTCAAAACTGAATATAAAAAAATCTATTTGCTCTTTTGAGAAAGGAATTTCAGTGCAGAAGTCTACTGGAGCAGCGCTATTAACTGGAAAAAAAAAGTTTTCCCAGGACAGTATCCCTTTAAGGGAAACCCAAGCAATTGGTCAGTCCCCACTATGGCTCAGAAGACGAACCTGAAAACAGACCAAAAACTATAGAACTATTTACTACACCTGGTAATAAACAAATAAGGTTGGTTCCAGTCCCAAGAGCTTACTTTGAAAGAATACAGCAATACTTTGTTGAAAACTGCCCACAAAGTGATTCTGCAAGACAAGTGGGTTCCATGCTAGAATGCTTTCAAATTCTATTTTCCTGTTTGCTCGTCACATTTGCCGCCTTCAAAGTCCCTTTTTCTTCCAAAGCACCAGATGTATTTAATAAACGTTTCCCAAAAGCTTTAAGTGAATAATCTTTCATTTCTAAGCATTTTTATTTTCACTCTCTCTAAACGACACCTACAATGCAAATTGAAAAGCTGTAGGCAGAGGCTTGTTCCAGGGCTGACATTTCAAAGCCAATTACGTGTGATAATTAATTTTAGTATCACTATCAATTCACTTTGATTCAGGAGAGGGTTTTGCTGCTTTAATTAGATGGTAAGATATTTGCATCACCTCCAGATATTGCTGTGTTAGAATATAAACAAAGAAGAGGAGCTAGGAGGCCTCCTTTAACCCAGAGGTTCCTA
>CM044437.1:134789956-134809168 GCA_024363595.1 Xenopus borealis
AAAAAAAAAAAAAAAAGGGCAGTGCAAAATGTAAGAAACTAATGGTGTCAGACCAAAGAGAGAGGCAGGGAGAAAATGAAAAAGGAAGGATATCATAAGAACTCACCATATCTGCTCAGAGACTTTGTAAAGGTTGATGAGTTTGAGATGTTGTAGGCTGAGTTCTGTTTGGGTACCAGTGCAACTGAAGATCCATCTGTCACCTACATGAAAAGGTACCATGCATTAAAATTTTGAAAACTTGAAAAAGTCACAGCTTTGATCCATTTCACTTTATAACAGACAGCAATGTTAAGATATTTATCTGCTGTAATGATGGTGGTCCCATGATCTTCCATGACACTACACATCTCCTTCCTATGGCACCAACTGCAGTGCCACCCACCTCAACACTTGGAATCATTCAGATATATTTACTGCATCAACACCAGCTGAATTCAAATGGCCCAAGACTGTTTTGATCTCTTCAACCATACCTGATAATGTGCCAATGTATTGAGTCGTTTCCAGTCATTGTCTATTTTGGTTGTCACATCCTCATCTTGCAGAATGATGCGTGCCATCCTACCCTGGCGCCACTCTGTAGAAAGAGCAAAACAATGCATTGAACTGTATATTCATAGCAACTTGAGGAACCTATGGCACACTATAGTTAATGATGATATGTGGCCAGAGGTGGCCAGCCAGATAAAACTAAGTTTTGAGAAGCCTTTTTGCTCAGATGTCAAAACTCATGATGGAGCCCGTGGAACAAGTGGCCATGGTGTTGTGAAGACAATAAAGAAATTAAAACAGAGAGCAAAACCCAGTAGGGTTTTGAGGAGCAAAGAAAAGTATGACAAGTTACAAAAGGTAATTAAAGCTCTTACCCAGGTCCATGTCTCCTGCCTTGGGTCGCTGGGAGTATGGAACACCTTTATACACAGCATCAAGCAGTTTCTCCTTCACTTGGGTTATGGTGTCACAGTTCAGCACCTTGACGGGGATTTCTGGGGCATTTTCGTTCTCAGGGTTCACACAGTTCAGGGTCTGTAGGAAAAATAGTGGAAGTGTGATACATTTATCCATAACTTGTCTAGACAATCTCAAAATCTACTACCCAATGGCATTTATTCATTCTTTTATCATAAAAACAATGAGGGAAACAGAACTCTGCACATTCTGCTGCACAGTGCTCTCAAGACTTTCCCACCAAGCCAACATCAGAGCAAGATGGTTACTCACTGTTCAAAGAAATGTAGAGTTAAACCAACTGGTCATGCATACAGGTGGAGCAAACTGTATAAAGCTATTTGGCTCACTGTGTCCTGGCATATCATTCTTTTCCCGTGCTGTGACATGATGCACCAAGGTGGCTCATGCAATGCCAAAGCAAATTTGGCTCCATTTGTATGAGATTGCAGAAGGAGTGTTATCCACTCACTGCCTTAAATTTATCCCAACCCAACAGAGTTAAAGTTTCCCAGATAGCAGTCTCGGGTAGGGGGCACTATTTATTAAATGGTTTGAAGAATCCAGCCAAAGATGCACTCTCAGAGGGCAAACCCCTGCACAAAAGAGAAGGGTGAGAGCGGAAGGAGGGGCGTCTGAACTTACTTGAGGCGAGCGGCAACATGATTCATCGCTCAGCCCAACGTCATCAGCACAAGGATTCTTCAATCCATTACATGGACATGGCAGATTAGTAAAAGACACAAGAGAGAGAGAGAGGAAGGGATGAGGGGAGAGAGAGAAAAAGACCAATGTAAAACAACCAGCTCTCTACTTAACACCACATGGCCCTAAAGGGAGTCTTGGGGTAGGGGAGGCAACAATATCGAGAAGCAAGCACGATTAATGGATCCTACGCAGAGCCTTATGATGGCTAAATGGAATTAAGCACGGCAGCTCAGCAGTGTTAAATGCAACATGTTATGTAATGCACATTTAGATGCGCCAACTCTTCAGGTACGGTTTAAGTGGTTATCCACTTATGTTAATGGATCAATCACAGCCACGCTGAGCAACAGCTCCGATTCACTTCCCAGCCATGATCATGGAAACAAACAAACTAGACAGCATCTTCTCACAGTGAAACATGCCTGAACTCCCCAGGACAAGGGACAACAGGAGTTGTGATACATGGCATGGGAATGTATGGTGCTAGCATGGCGGGATGGATATGTTTAGTGTTCATGCGGATTGCTGCTTGGCAAGACACATACAACAGCTCTATGACACAATCTAAAAGGCTTGATAGGTCTTAGATGCCATTTAATAAGAAAAGTGCTAGTTTAATGGAAGGAAGCCAGAGCACCTTACTAGCCAGAATAGGAATGATTTCTACCCCATTTTTGGGAAGTGATATTTAAAATAGAACAAGATGATTCAGACAATCTTTTTAATTCGTATATGAGAAAGCCAAGAAAATTGGCACCAGTTAAAGACACGCTACAGCATTTAATTAAGCCAAGTTGTTTTGAGCGAGGATGAGCCTAGTATTAAAGTACAAAAAAATGAAGGCACATGGGCTTGCTTCTGAGAAAAATCCTAGATTCCCAGAATCCTGCAAATGTTGGGAGTTCACAAACCATGATGGAATGTTGGCCATTATCATGGGAGGGTAATTGCACCCAATTCGGGAATTAGTTTAGGATTTTTTTTTTTTTTTTTATAGGATTTGGATTTGGTTAAGTCTGAACCCAAGTCAAAACCAAAATGTGCATTTAAAACACTAGATTGTGGAGGGTGGGGACAATCCAGGGGGTGGCTGACTATGCTAGTTTGATCTCTAATTGGAACTTATACAGAGGATTCAGTATTGGGCAGAATTGAATAATTAAGTTTTTGGTCGATTTTGTTAATAAAAATGAAGAGACATATTGGGTGAGCACAGAGCATTTAATAACCTTTATAGCCTAATTTATATAGTTGTTCAACTGCTTGGAAATACAACTGTCTGGAAATACAATATACAATACAATACAAAACCTTTTACTTTTTGTTTGGATTTCCAATTAAAAAATGTAGCTATGTGGGATTAAGACACAAGTGCAATCAGACCAGCATTGGATGGAAACTATTCAAAATTCATGGCCTGAGAACCTGCATCACTTTCCCCTTACCCCTACTTAAGGCTAATGCAATCTATGAGGATGAGACTGGGGGGTATTTTTCAGACCAAAGCCCCACCAAAGCCCATCATTAAAAGCTACTGGATGGACACTGTAATACATTAGTGGCAAGGAGAACAGGAGGCTGCTCATCCAAGGACACCAGAATTGTCAATAGGATTTCCTTATGGAAGTCATCAGTCTAGACACAAGGGCCAGCTTGACCTTTAGCTACACAGATTAGTTCTTTGGATTGACTGCTGATCTACTGAACCACTAGGGCAAAGTCAAATACCAATTGATGCATTTCGATGTCCGCCTTTTCCAATACTTTCACAATCTCCAGTTGGCACTTCTCATCTAAATGAGATACACCATATCCAACTAAAACCATGCTGTGCAGGATTTCATAGGGCTGAGCCCATTTCTAGTTCATATTTGTTGCTTGGATAAAAGGCAATCTTTGTTGCCTACCCACTCTGTTGTTTTGCTTTATTGATTACTAAATGCCTCGTTATTGCGACCAATAGAAAATTCTTCCTGAGGAATGCATATCGATTGAGAGCTTTCCACTGCTTGTCTGTGTACTCATAAACTATGTCTAGAAGCAGCACCATAAAACAAGGCCAAGCTACTGGGTTTGACAGAAAGGAAGTACATAAAAGCTACATGATAAACAGGACATGGGTTCATAAATGGAAGTATAAACGGAGACTGTAGAAAAAAACAGCCGTTTCCCCCATGCTGCTTTTCTCAATGTTGTACATTTGTTTTAAGATGAAACTGGTCCTATAAATGCAACTCTGATCCCCAGTAATTATGAGCTGGTGAATGAGCTAATATATTGAAAATGAGTTCATCTGATATTCAACATTGCAGCTACAGAATTCAAAGCCCAAGTGAGAAAGAGGTGACTTCCATAAACCACAGGCTGGGATTAGCCCTTCTGCATTGAGTGTGTACAGTATGATCAAAATATGTCCGTCCCTGCCTCATGTAACAGCTGGGAAGTGGAAATGTGTGAACTTACCAGTGTCTTGTAGTCAATCTGCTGACGGATCAGCTTGTCCTCACTCAGCGAGTAGCGGGCTTCTCCTGTGATGGCATCAATAGGTCCTTTCTCCATCTGTTGCTTGATGGCACAGTACAGCATGAAGAGTGGCTCCCCAGCACATTCCTGCAATAGGACAAGAAGGTTCATAGGAAACAGTTTAAAGGCTGCATCAATGGACTTAAAACAGATATTTATTCTGTCTAGATATAAAAGTGAGTAGGGAGAGCAAAGTGGGGATTGATATAAAGTGCACATAAGGTTCTTGAGAGGGTTTTTCAGAACTTTGTTCTGAAAATTAAACACTGTTAGGCCACAGAGGGGCCTTGAACCCTAAATGCTTTAATACCACTAGGGACACCTATCATATTAAAACATCCTTGTTCCAAGTCGACATGCCCTCTGCAACACACATGGGTCTACTATATTGTTTCAAGAGTCATTTGACTTTTAAATGTTTATATCGGAGTGCTTTGGAACAAACCCCACCCCCCTCAAAAACCAGTTGGGTGGTGTTTTCCTTTAACTGGACATTAGAAATGTTTAAAGATGGCTAACTGCAATTCTGGCACAGAACGGGTCCTCCCTGCCAGTCTTGTTAACTAAAGAAGAGTTCAGATCACACACGTTGTACAAAGCTAAAAATACACGCAGGCACCTCCTGCACCTGGGTGTCCCCGCTCTGCCATTCTTTGGTGCAAAAGTGCAAATGCTTGCCTGTCACCATATGCTGTTAGCATCTCGTTAGCATCTGCAGTAATTAAAGAGACAGCTGCTAACGAGCAGGAGCAGGCATGCATCATCCCCAGACCTTCCGACAATGTGGTTGTCTTTGAAATTATGGTTCATTTGCAAACTTAGCTTCATTAATTCAGCTTGGGGAAGGCGCAGAGCATGATCTGAGAGGGAGCGGTCTGCGCCTGGTCAAGCTATGGATTATTAATGGCTTCTGGAGTAGAAGACAGCGGGATTCGGGCAGGAAGCTTGTGAGCGTATGGGAGGGAATACAAAATATATTTGCTGTAGGGCTTGAGGTTATTAAAAGCAATGCCGGAATTATGGTGCCCCTAACCTGAGAAAATGAGATTACATGAAGTACTGAATGTCAGACCTGTGGCACTCCAGATGCAACTAAACTACAATTCCCAGTAAACCTTATGTGTCTGAACTTTATACCTTCCTAACTAAGAAGGAAAATGCACATGGAGCTTGCATGAAGCTCCCTCAATGGCTCCACTTTATTTACCCCTCCCCCCTGACTGCAGATTTTTATGCACGATAGGTAAAATGAGAGGAATGCCCAATTGGTATACAACAGTGCTGTCCAACAGGTTCTGTAAAGTGGGATCATTATTTAATAACATGGCATAAAAAGAGGGCAATGTAAGGTTCATCAAAATCTCTTGGAGGACCACATGGACCTCGGCTGTTTAGATTCCACCAGAATAATAAACATAACCAATATTTTCTTTAAAAAAAGGCAATGTTTACAGTTCAGGCCTGCGTTTCACACAAAATTCTTTAAATTCAGCTTATTTTTTGATACAACACTCTATAGAAAAGAGCACTCAAAGAGAAATGCTGAAGGTCCTGCTGTGCTGGGTTCCGCACAGATACAATCTTGGCCAACGTTCCCCCAGCAGATGTGTTTGCTCCAGCACCCAGTGCTATACTTAGAGCTGCAAATGGAACTAAACCTGAGAAAATCTGGCTCTGACTTCTCTCTGTATGAGCAGAGTGTAAGAATCAAGCAGAGACACTTTGTGCTTATCAAGCGGAAAGCTGCAAATATGCACAAAGCATTATTGACTAGATTTAGCTCATCAGGCAACTAATACTCTGCGTTTTTCAACACGTCAGATGACTTTTTCCCTTTGCTTGGGATGTCTCATTAGGCTTCTGATAAATAAGAGCCCAGAATTTGCCTTACGGAGGAAGATACATTCTGCTTGAGATTTCAAACCTGCAGGTGCCCTGAGGGCTCTCTACTCCAAAAGGCCAAAATAGAAGAGGTGCAAAATAAAGGGAAACCAGTGCCATGATTCGGGAATTGTGTACCCTTTTTCAAGGTCCCTTTATTGCATTTTTCTTTTTCGTACAGTATTTCTGATTACACCTTATTGGATGCCAGTGATACAACAACCAGGAATGGCAAAGTGATTTACAACCTATGCTATAATGCTTGTAATTTAAGTGGATGCTCAAATTTAAATTTAATCCCCTAAACTGCGGGAAACAGTGTCGTAACTATAGAAGGAGACCCCGTGGCTGCAGAGGTGGGGGTGGACCACGGACAGACCGAGTCAGCAGCTTATTGGCCAGTGTATTGGGCGCTTCTCTAATCGATAGCTGGCCGAGAGTCGGAGTTAAGGTCCAATCGGATCGTGGGCAGCATCTGTTTGTTGATGTGGTCCCGTGATCCAGCCAACTGTGTTGCCTGCATTATGATCTGATCGTGGGCCCTTGAAGGTGTGCATATCGGGGAGAAATCTGCTCATTTGGAGAAATCGCTAAAAAAGCAGATCTCTATGTGTACGGCCACCTTAAGACATCCAATTAATAGACGGAGAATCCTTTCTTTGACATATTGCATGTTTATAGGGATAAATTGTCCCAGAAATGGAAAAGAAATATTTAATTAACTAGCAGAGCTCTGCAACTTGTGATTTCATAAAAGGCATCTCCCTGTTTACAAATGACACAGTGGCAACAAGTAAGGTTGACAACTTTTTCCTTTGGAGAAAACGGGCAGGGGATGGGCTGGTGACATCAGGGGGAGTAACTGTTGACGTAGGAGGTGGGACTGATGGCGTGGAAATCAGCAACTGGCTGATCGCCATGTCATTCACTTCAATGTCCTGCCCGGATTTCCTAATATGAAAATCTGGACCAGGACTTTTCACCCAGGCACCCCTACCAACAAGTGTCTGAACAACGGTGGAACAGGTGGGCGAAACACACTTTATACACACACTATATACTGTATATTTCAGAGTAAACTGAACTGAATTAGATCTGTATGTTGGAGGGATAGACAGGCTGAGCTTACTTATGAGTTAAACTTACAGCGATTCTTAACATAATGGGAATTTTGAGCTCGTTTGGTGCACTGTGATCTTCCCAAACTGCTCTATACTCAACCTATTTATCCCATAAGGCTTGTAGGTAATCAGACAAGAATGTTTAATCACATTTATAGAATATCAGATCTGCCAAGTTCCTAAAGTTGCAACAAACTGTCACGGCTAGGGTTGCCACCTTTTGCAAAACTTCTTACCAGCCGACGGGGGGCGGGGCCAAAAAGGGGTGGGATGTGATGTAAAAGGGGGCGGTGGGACATAAAAAGGGGCGGAGCCACGGCGAGCGATTGGCTGAAGACGTGAGAAAGGTAAGTTTTCATTGGATTTAAGACAAGGGCCTTTTTTAAGGGGTATTACAAATTTACCGGCAGCTACATTCCAGGTAAATTTGTAATACCGGCCCCGGCCTTGGCTGGTGTTTTACCAGCAACCCTAGTCACGGCTTGTAATAGTAGCATAGAGGAAAGATTTAAAGGAACAGTAACACCACTTGTAGTATAGTAAAATGGGTGTGTTTGCATTAGAAACACTACTACAGTTTATATAAATAAACTGATGTGTAGCCTTGGGAGCAGCCATTCAACGGAGAAAATGTCATCCTGTTCCCCTGGTAGCGGTGCTCGAGAAGTAATAAACTCTCCAATTTAAATGTATCTGGATTACCAGCTATATTTTCCTTTATATCCAACTCAAAGCACTTTGACAGCTTTCAACCAGAATAAATAGGCAGTTTCAGTTTCTGCTGAAGAGTGGAGCAGTTTGAAGAGCTCAAGGTGCAATATTAAATCTCCACAAGGGAGGCGTATTTGTAGTTCAACATTGTAGGGAGGTGTAGGTTATACTGGGATTTAGAATAGAGTAGCTCAGCACTTTATATGGAGAGTAATAGAGAGGCTTTCAGAGTAAATAAATATGGTAAGAATCAGATTTTTGAAATACAGGTAAGGAACCTGTGATACAGAATGTTTTGGACCTGTGGTTTTACAGATAAGGGATCTTTTCATAATTTGGATCTTCATACCTTAAGTCTACTAGAAAATCAAGTAAACATTTAATAAACCTAATAGGCTGGTTTTGCTAACAATAAGGATTAATTATATCTTCAGTGGGATAAAGCATAAGCTACTGTTTTATTATTACAGAGAGAGAAAAATAGTTAAAAAATTTGGATTATATGGATAAAATTGAGTGTATGACAGACAGCCTCTCTGGATAACTGGTTTTCAGATAACGCATCCCATACCTGTAATTAAATAAAAAAAAAAAAAAAATTCTAAGGGAGAGGGCATTTTTGCACCCGTCACCTACAGTCAGAAAGAGGAGCTCAGCCTCTCACTTACTCACCTTTAAGAACTTGTAGAGGAGGAAGGTGAACCAGTTTGTCAGCATCTTCTCAGCCACAGACTCTGTCCTGGGGAGAGACAAGAGAAAAACAGTGTTTATGCTGGAAAAACGCAGTTGCAGGAACAAGTTTTGGCATCAAAAGTTCAGGGCAAAGACTCCTGTTGTCTGACATGTTCTTAATCACCGCGGGAAGAGACTGCGAGCTCTTCAGCCCGCCATCCTGATATTTGAGGATTATCTCGCTAGCGGCTCGGTGCAAAAGAAGCAATTATAATAATCAACAAGCCACCCCGAGGCATCTCATTGATCTCTATAAAAATTACATTCCATCTTGCAGCATGAAATCGCCCCAGGGAGACTCAAAAACAGCAGCCCGCAGTTTGGAAATAGAAAGGAAGGATCTAGACATCAAAGCAGAGATCACTTTCACCAGTCAGAAAATGCTCTAATGAGCTGTATTCATGAGCTATTAAATGGAACCAGTTAGGGGAAGTCAGATCGCAAAGCTTAATTGCATCATTCCGTAGGGGCTGCTGGTGCTGAACAGGTTAACCTGCAAACTGCAACTCCAGACCAACCCCACGGACTCTTTGATTTCATCTGTTCGAACTTTTAAATTGAGATATAGCTCCAAGAATAACATGGATATATATTTATGATCATAACCTTCAACCTGTAGCTCTACTGATCTTCCTCTGCCAGAATTCCCCAAATCCTCCCAGTCAGAGTTCAGCCAATTTGGAGCCTAGCTCGTTTCATTCTGAGAGAAGTTCCATCAACGTGTATAAACATCAATACCGACAGGACTGTTTGAAAAGCATTAACCAAATACAATCTCGCAATTGTCAAGATTAGTAATGGCAGCCAGCGAATTGTTTGATTGTCTCTTGGATAGACATCATCTAACCAGAATGGATTTGCATAAGCAAATTAGGATTCGGTTCAGTATTCAGCCAAATCTTTCATGAAGGATTCATACAAGGTAGTCTCACATTTCCAAGTGATAAATGCCTGACCCGTAAGTAGACTAGCAGGGCATTGACGATCATGGACAGCAATTCTGAATACAGGTGGGACCCGTTATCAGAATGCTCTGGACCTGGTTTTCCGGATAAGGGATCTTTCTATATTTTTGATCTCTATATGTAAGGTCTACTTAAAATGAATTTAAACATTAAATAAAGCCAACAATATTGGTTTGCCTCTAAAAAGAACCAATTATTTTCATGGTTTGGATCAAGCACAAGGTACTGTTTTATTAGTAAAGGGATACTGTCATTGGAAAGCATGTTTTTTTTTGTTTAAAACACATCAGTTAATAGTGCTACTCCAGCAGAATTCTGCACTGAAATCCATTTCTCAAAAGAGCAAACAGATTTTTTATATTACGTTTTGAAATCCGACATGGGACTAGACATATTGTCAGTTTCCCATGTGCCCCATGTCATGTGACTTGTGCCAGCCGGCTTTCTGGCAGGCTGTTGTTTTTCCTTCTCAATGTAGCTGAATGGAACGCAGTGGGACATGGGTTTTTATTATTGAGTGCTGTTCTTAGATCTACCAGGCAGCTGTTATCTCGCGTTGGGAGCTGTTATCTGGTTACCTTCCCAATGTTGTGTTTTTAGGCTGCTGTGGGGGGGGGGGTGATATCACTCACTCCAACTTACAGTACAGCAGTAAAGAGTGTTTATCACAGCACAAGTCACGACTTGGGGCAGCTGGGAAATTGACAATATGTCTAGCCCCATGTCATATTTCAAAGAAATGGATTTCAGTGCAGAATCCTGCTGGAGCAGCACTATTAACTGATGTGTTTTGAAATTTTTTTTTTTCCCATGACAGAATCCCTTTAAATAATTATTATGTGATTAAAAAGGAGTTTATGGGAGACAGCCTTGTCGTTATTCGTAGCTTTCTGGATAATGGATTTCTGGATAATGGAAACTACACCTGTATTTAGCTACCACCTCAGTGCTGCAATTGCCCAGTGGAACGATGGCCTCAAGTTAATATGTGTCTGTGTTTAAAAGAGATGGTGCAAACAGTCCCAGGTTTTTGGGCTAGGACAAAGAAGATATGCTCCCCGAGACTACAGGATCACAGGGGACCCCGTAGAATGAAAACGTTAATAAAAGAACAAAGGAGACATATTGGGTTACAACTGTTCCATATTCAGCGGTTGCCGACTGAATTATAAAATGTTTTCTCGTAGGCCTCTGGTGCTCCGGGGCCGCACATCTCCAGCTCTGTATATTAACAGGCTGTGCACTTGTAGCTGGCTGCTCCTACACTGGAAGGAGATGACACAGATAGGTAAAAAGAAAGCAATAAATAAGCATTAAGAGCTTCATTTACAGCCAAATCCGACGGTCACACAGCCTTGAAGTGCAATTTATGTCACCAGCCGTTGATCGATACAAAGAGGATGGCGAGATATTGAATTAATGAAGATAATGTATTTTTTAGCAGAACCTCTGCTTTTGCATTCGGAAATCGATGTGATTGTGTTTAATTCTTCTTTCGGCACTGGCTCTGTGTGGGGATTGATTTTTCCCTCTCTCCCCTTTTTAATCATCTTCCCACGAGCGGAGCCTTGTAGTCAAATGTCGGGGATGTGGAAAGACAAGAGACGGACTGTCAGTGGGAGCTGGGCTGTGATTGCTTTCAAGGTGTTGTGTGATGCTAGATGACATGTGTGTGCCTTAAGCATACATCTGCCTTTTTTTTATTAAATGGCCAAAACAACGCCAGCATCAGTTAGGATACAGTAACCTATTCGTAGTATGGATCCTACGTTTAATGCATGTACTAGGTGCATGGACTTTCATTTAAAGCAGTGTAGGTGGTTCTTCACAGTGAGGACAGTGAGGTTGTGGAATGCACTGCCGGGTGATGTTGTGATGCTGATTCTGTTGATGCTTTTAAGAGGGGTTTGGATGATTTTTTGGACAGACATAATATCAAAGGCTATTGTGATACTAAACTCTATAGTTAGTATATGGCCATATATTATTTATGTGAAGGTATGGAGGGGTGTGGGTATGGATGCTGGGTTTTTTCAACCCAATTTAACTGTGTAACTATGTTCTTTGTGTAGGAATGTGCTGCATTTAGAGTGACTGAGCCATGCACTAAGCCACATAGAGAACTCACAATTTGATTCAAAGACAGTAGGGATTTATGCAATTAACTATGACCATGGAACTGCCTGTAAGGTTCTCCTCCCACACTCAAAAACATACAGGCAGGTTAATGGGATCCTGATAAAACTGAATCCAGTGTGAATGTGGTAGAGACATAAGATTGTAAGCTCCACTGGTGCAGGCATTATTATTTGCAACCGGTTCCTAAAAAAGCTTTTTGCACCTCCTCCTCTGCCAATGCATTGTGAGCCTACCAAAGAGGCTCCTGTTATGCCACCCATTTGGTCTATGGCAGAAATATGTTAGCAGACAGACACCTGTCACTGAGCACGGCCTCTCCATTAACATGAATGGAAACTGCCTGTCATTAGCGCCAAAAGGTGGATATCGCCCAAACTTAAAGTTGACATCAAAGTCCAAGAAGAGTTACAATGTGCCATTGTGATTGGTTTAGTGGAAGAGTCTATATGCCGAGAACTTCCCACACCAGTCAGTTGAACTGAAGAAGCTGCTTTGATGAGTAGTGAAAGCAAGTCCAGTTGTTTTAGAATTACTTATATTAGATATACCATGACCTGGATGAACGAAATCTTCATAGTCACGTTCACGATGGGTATCGCTTTTCTCTGCCAGTGGAAAGTTGGCCTAAAACTACTGAAAGAATATGGCATACCTTGGACTCCCTAGTGAAGTGATCCACAACCAGTGGTTTATGAGCAACATGTTGCTCACCAACCCCTTGGATGTTGCTCCCAGTGGCCTCAATTAAGGCGATTATTTTTGAATTCCTAACTTGGAGGCAAGTTTTGGTTGGATAAAAACAGATGTACTGCCAAAGAGAGCCTCCTGTAGGCTGGCCATCCACAAAGGGACTACCACATAGCCAATCACGTCCTTTATATGGAACATCCTGGAAAAAAGAGTTGGGGAGTAACACAAGCATGGAAAAATGTTTGCGTTGCTCCCCAACTCTTTTTACATTTGAATGTAACTCACAGGTAAAAAAGGTTGGGGACCTCTGCCCTAGTGTAAAAACACATTGGCGGGAATGTTATTAAAGTCGCAAAGAGCAAAACATTGCGCACCAATAAGATTAAAAATCCACATCTCGCAATGTAATATTGTTCCTTAAATGGTTATTGCATTGTGAATCATTAATTTCGAGTTGTAATTGCGCACTCATAAAGAAGTGCTTGAAGGTGTCGTAATCTTTTGGGGCAAACATATCGACTTTTCATTAAGAAGTTTTATTACATTGACAGCGCATTAGCGCAAACTATAAAATTTGCAAACAACCTTCCACTGCCAAAAGTGGTCGCTAAACTGTTTCCGGGTTCGCAAAAGGTATATTACATTCGTGCAAAGCACAATTTGTTTGCGCAAAGGCTTAACTTTTCGCATTGCGAATAGTTTTTGCGTTACTGACTTATATTACATTGCCCTATATGTGTGGTTTGTTTATATGCTAAAAACGATGTTCATAATGTTTACCTGGGAACCAGCAGCCCGAAGCACATTATAACAATAATAATAATAACCTGTATATGATGGAACTTCAAGAAAAGACTGACCATTGACTATTCATCGACCCCATTGACAATGCATAACATGGTTCTGTTGGAAATGAAATTGATTCAAGCAATCGATGAAATAACTTAATTTAGGATATCTGAGACTAAACAAAGGCAGTACTTTACAAGGAAACCTGTTATCCAGAAAGCTCGGAATTATGGAAAGGCCATCTCCTATAGACTGCATTTCAAGGAAATAATTCAACTATTTCTTTTTTTCTCTGTAATAATAAAACAGTACCTTGTACTTGATCCCAACTTAGATATAATTTACCCTTAATGGAGGCGAAACCAGCCAACGGATGTATTTATTGTTTAGATGATTTTCTTGTAGAATTAAGGTATGACAATCCAAATTACAGAAAGATACATTATTTGGAAAACCCCAGATCCTGAGCATTCTAGATAACAGGTCCCATACCAGTACTATAATTTCAGGTATATTAGCAGGCCTGATGGTGCAAATATGTAGTCAAGAACAAAAAGGGAAAAGGAAAGAAAGAATCTGATCTTAAAGGAGAACCAAACCCTTAATTATAAAAACCCCTACCCTACATAAATCTCCACTCCTTGCTGCCCCCCAGCCTAGGTGTTACCCTTGGCAAATGCCCCTAGCGGAGTTCACATGCATCATCTTCTTCTCTTCGGGTCTACTTTCATCAATTCGGCAGTCGCTTTCAGCGCAGTCGCTGTTTGGGACCGGAAGATTGCGCCCATTGCGCATGTGCCAATATGCCATTCTCTTCCAGAAGAGAAGAAGATGGCGCCCATGAACTCCGCTGCACAGAATCTGCACCAAGGGGTAAGTAAAGAGGTAGGAGCATTTACCGGGGGTAACAACTAGGCTGGGGGGGGGGTCTATGTAGGGTAGGGGTTTTTATAATTAAGGGTTTGATTCTCCTAAAAGCCTTAATTAACATTTGGTCTACTTATTAAACTTCCAATAAGGTGCACCCATTTGCCTATTCCACTAAATTAAGAATTAAATGTCAAAATCCTTGTTGTCTAATGGTGGAGAAAAAACCTCATGTGGCATTGACCTAATTTCTCAAACACCTTATCATTCAGTTTCCATAAATAATGTCCATAGGTGCAAAATAGTAATGTTCAATT
Source organism: Xenopus borealis (assembly GCA_024363595.1). Lineage (NCBI taxonomy): Eukaryota > Metazoa > Chordata > Amphibia > Anura > Pipidae > Xenopus > Xenopus borealis. The sequence goes on from CM044437.1 coordinate 134,804,351, forward strand.
TTGTCCCCCTGGGGCGAAAAAAAAGGAGAATTTTTTTAATATATCTTTAAATGTGTTATTTCATGCATATTTAAGTTTTGTATCATAACTCAGAAGCCACAAAAAAAAAAAACCATTTGCATTTTAAACCTTATCGCAGAAAATCCTGCCCGGCGGATTTCACGCGCTACTATGGAAACTCTGCTGTATCAAGGTAAATGGAAGCCCATGTATAATGCAAGGCATTAGAGAAAAGGTTGGGGGGGGGCAACGATAAGGACCATAATTTGCATTATGGATGCTGTAGGCAAGAGAGCAGAATCCTCACCTCCTCAGCAGAAGCTTGGGGTGGTTTTTGCTTTCAAGATTCTTCTCGATGAGATCGGAGAGAAGCTGCTTGAGAACGCCAGTGGCATATTCCATCTCCCCCTGCAATGCCGTCATGATGAGCGAAGCCACGTTACCCCTGTCTCTCATGGAGAAGCTCCTCTGGGCCTCCAGCGTCCGAATGAAGGTCAACAGGAAGTGCTTCTTGGTGAGAAGCTGCCCGAAAAGCGTCAGGGATTTCTCCACATTGGCTTGTACCTAAGAGTAGGATGAAAATAAAACAATGTCATTGTGCCCCAAACTGAATAATAGGCCTACCCTCAAAAAATGAGGTTACTGACAAATCTCTTTTGTGACTCTCAAAAAAGTTAACAAGGACTATACCGCCTCATGGCTTCTGCTGCAGCTTAAGAATCATATGCACAGTCAGACAATGGACTGAAATATATATTTAATTTTTACGTAATAAATTGATTCAATTCAAATTATTCCACAAATGCTAATGCTGCTATAGCACCAGCGGTCAGTCTCCTTGGTTAAACATATTTACAGAATGGGTTATCTGAGCAATTAGGTGCACGGGATTCAATTATGCCCCTCTCAAGTGTCTATTGCTAATACGGATGCACAGGCACATCTCCAGTTCAGCTCTTGAGACAGAATATTCTCTGTGTGTGACTCAAACGGATTTGTTTTATACTCTGCAATGTAAAGGTGTGCTGGGATTTAAAGGGAAGTATATGCCTGCGATGTTATCGGAGATTGGAGTACAACAATTGGATCCATTACCAGCAATGCTTTTCCAGGTACTGGGTTATTTGGAAAACACATATTCAGAAATAATCAAGTACTGATTTACCTTCAAATGGATTTATGCATCCAGAAAAGAATTAAGAACTTATTGTTTAAAGTAGAACTAAACCCTAAAAATGAATATGGCTAAAAATGCTATTATACCAGCCTAAAGTTTCAGCTTGTCAATAGCAGCAATGATCCAGGACTTCAAACTTGTCACAGGGGGTCACCATCTTGGAAAGTGTCTGTGACACTCACATGCTCAGTGGGCTCTGAGCAGCTGTTGAGAAGCTAAGCTTAGGGGTCGTCACTAATTACCCAGCAGAAAATAAGGTTGGTCTGTAATATAAGCTGATGCTACAGGGCTGATTATTAAATTCTGATGCTAATTGCACTGGTTTCTGTGTTGCCATGTAGTAATTATCTGTATTAATGACTAATCAGCCTTATATTGTGACTATATTTCTATTCTATGTGTACTGTATATTGTGAGTGGGTCCCTAAGCTCAGTAACTGACAGCAGCACAGAGCATGTGAATCAGTAGAGACGATACTTGGAGGCTACTGGGGCATCTTTAGACTTTAGAGACACAGATCTTCCCTGCTATGGGCTAGTAAAGAAGCTCAGAACATAAAATTCTAGCCTACTTTTTTAGTTAAGCTTTATTTCTCATTTAAAGGAGAATGATGGCAATTTCTTAGACACCCCAATCCACACCCACAGCCAGCACAGGAGATAAAGTCAACCATTATAATCCATTAGGAGTCTCTATCAAAACGCCCCGATCCCTCTAATTCCTTCTCAGGCATATGCACAAAAAATTATTTTATGTGCACATTTTAAACTTGTGTGCACATTTTTTTTTTAAATTGCGTGTGTGCAGGTCAGAATAAATGCAAAATTTTGTGTTTTCACATAAAGTTCTTTGTGCACACCATAAGTTGTTGAGTGATGGCGTTCATATTTGAATGCGCATGCAAAAGCGAACAATTTAGAGGGCAAATTGCTCCCACCTGTGATTAAGCCATTCCAGGTGCTTTAAAGGAGAAGGAAAGGTTTGAGGCAGAAATCTGCACAGGCCCAGGGTTATACCAGAGAGATACACAGAGAAATCTACTTCCATCTTCTTCTGTTTTTGCATGGTTGCGCATGTGCAGAAGAACGAAAAGAGAACTTTAACGAAAAAGTCTGCTTTTTAGTTAAACTGTGCATGCATTAGCCCAGGGAAATCAAAGAAGAAGTAAACAGAAGTAGATCGTTTCTGGTATAACCTGGAGAAACTGTGACTTGCAGCTTAAAGGGCAAATCACCTTCATTAGCAAAACTGTAATAACACATACTGTAAATACCACAGAAATGTGTTTAAACTTTTCATAACCAGTAAAATGAACATGGTAATTAGGGGGTGCGGCCACAAAATGGGCATGGTCAACGAAATGTCACAACACGGCAAATTTTTTTGTCCCTCTTTTTATTTCCAAAATGTTGGACAGTATGGTAAGTCATAAAAATATAGAGATCACTTTCTATTTCCATAAGATATAGTCTGTGTGAAGCTGGCTTCTGTTCCCCATACTATTTTGCAGGCAGCATATTTGGAACAACTCCCACATTCCGACACCATTATTTAATTGGCGGCATTTCGACCCTATAAAACAGAGACCGTTCTGTCACACATCAGGGTCCCAGCTTCCCTCATGCAGTCTTAGGGATTTTATATTCAGATTCTGTCATGTAGAAAAAGCTATAGGAAAATGTAGGGAGACCATGCTGCGTGCCATTGGGCGATATTTTCAGGAGTGGAGGGAAAAAGAAATCTGCAGCCCATTGGTTATTGTGCGCTGGTATTTAGTATTTGCAACGCACCTTTTCACCGTCTATTCATTGGGGATTCTGATTAATGTAACTGTTATGCAAAATTATCAGGTTCCTCGTGGCTCAAGGGTTCTCAACCTTCTAAATAAAATGTACAAAGACTCTGGCAAGCTGGGAGATTAATCACTGGAGTATTCATAATATATTCATTGGATAGTAAAGCCTGGATTTTCAAAGTGGCTGTTTTGTAGGGGTGCAAATTGCACATAAAAGCCCCTCCTGCAGGGTTCGGGAGATGGCGATTTATAAATACGCGTACCTCCAGTGCACCGGCACCAGTGCAAGCGTTCAACAGGCTCTGATTGCTTTTGTAAAGTACAGAGTCACTGAAGTGGATATCCAGCTTCCCAGGGCAGAGTCATAATAACATACTTTAACTCTTACATCTCCAGCACCGTGCAAATAGACTAATGGGCACTGTGCCGCATGATCTCTGAAATGGATAAGGGGTTAAAGGGCAACTAAAGTCTAAAATAGAATAATAGAAATGCTGTATTTTGTATACTAAACATAAACATGAACTTACTGCACCAGAAGCCTTATAAAAGAAACGATTTATGCTTTCAAAGTTGGCCACAGGGGGCTGTCATCTTGTAACCTTGTTATACATCTTTGCAAGACTAGACTACATACACATGCTCAGTGTGGTCTGGGCTTCAGTTGGGAGGTTAAGCTTAGGGACCTTCATAAATGATCAAAACATAAGAGTCAAATAATATCTGCCATAGACACCAATACAGCAAAAGGGATTAATAATAAGAATATGCAGACTGCACTGGGTCGCCGCCTGCTCAACAGGGAATCAAACAAAGCTGGAGGTCAGGGAAGTAAGGTGGGGGGGCCCTGCCATTTGAAATTATGATCGTTTCCCTGGAGAGCAGTTAGGGGCCGTTTGACAATTTCTATCAACAGCAGTAAATGTTTTAATTAAAGTATAATGGACTTCTGTTTCTTTTTCATTATTGAAAGTAAAAAATGGGATTTTATTTTTTTGCCTTTACATCCCCTTGAAGTAGACCAATCCAGGGTCTTACTGGGGGGCTTACAGCTCAGGTCCACCCCACATTGGCACCCCTTCTCCACAACCCCAACTTTTTTTGTAAGAAGTGTGAACATAAAAACTAAAGAAATATTTTATTGCTATTTTACTTTGCATTTTCCGGGATAGTAGCATCAGTTAGTGCCTTATAATACTAAAGAAAATATAAACTTTTAATTGAAAGAATAAGCAGACTAAATTAGCTAGACATGTTTGATCTCCCTAGTGGTTAAATGGTTAAGCAAAAAAAGGATATAAAAATAAAAGAGCCATTTATACAGTTAATCAGTCAGTTTTCACAGCTATCCATGACAGCTAATCTAGCAGTGATCCCGATTAAAAAGACATAAAAATGCGAAAACAATTTAATTAGTCCTGGAACTGCTGTAATAGATTGGTTCTGTGACATTTCCTTCCTTCTTACTTCTTGGATTCGTGGCACAGTAGAAAAAAAATCTCCTACTAAAGATAATAGATTTTAATGGTTTAATGGTACAGAGAGAGCATAAATAAATAACCTATTACCCTGTAGCAGTGATTGGTCCCCATGAATTCCTTCAGTCTAGAGCTGTGATGCTGGGAGTTGTATTTCAACATGCAGAGAATCATTTAATCAACAAATTTACAAAATTTTAAAACCCAGAAATTACCAGTGCTACATACAGTACATGTATGTATATTTTCCTTTATATATAATTACTTGTATATGCAGCATCCCATCCCATTTACCTATTACCTCATGGTTACTATAGGCACCATCCCTCCCTACTATACCTTCTATCCCACAGTCACACTCCCTTCC
>CM044437.1:134817302-134833444 GCA_024363595.1 Xenopus borealis
GGGGTAGGACTTAAGGTTTATTTTATAGTCCGGCATTAGAAACAATGTTTGGACAGCTAGTAAACATATCGAACAATGGAACAAGCTCGGAAAATGTAAAGCACTTAATTGCCTCTCTTTATTGGAAATCCTATTAATGTAGCCAAGCTGAAGTGCTGTTTTTAAGAGTATGAACGGCATTTCATGAAGAAAATGATTTTCTATTTCTGGGCTGGGGCCTGAGGGCAACGCTATTAAAATTTGACCTATAACAGCAATAGGGTCACTAAAACATTAATTTGCCATGGTTGTTTACTGCATGGGGGCTGAAACACAAAGGGCAACCCCCTTGCCCTACTGTAGGTATCAATAGACCAATGGCACTAATGCTCCACATTCCAAATCAATTTCTAATAGCCTCAGTAACAAACACATGCGTGCGTGTATGTGTATATATATATATAAAATATATATGTGTGTGTGTGCGTGTACACACACACACATTAAAAGTGGTGTTTAAATGATACTGACACCAGAAAATAACCTTTTTTTAATATCTATCATTACATAATGCTATTTATAATTTTTCCATAAATGTATTTGTCTTATCACCCCCCCACCCCATGTTCCTCTATGAGGGGGCTGCAATATTTGGGCAGCTGGAGTCTGTTAGCATTAGAAACTCTAACTGACAGGTTGAGTAAGGACAGTCAGGTTGGCAAAACATTCAGCAACATTCAGAAGTAAAAGCAGTTGGGGAGCAACACTAGCATGAAAAATGTTCTTGGGGAGCCAAATAAGTGCTGTGATTGCCCATTTGGTAGCCCCTATGTGGATTGTCACTCTACACTGAGGCTCTGTATGGCAGTGCACCTGGTTTTTATACAACTAAAATTTCCTCAAAGCCTGGAATTCAAAAATAAGCACCTACTTTGAGGCCTCTGGGAGCAACATCCAAGCGGTTGGAGAGCAACATGTTACTCACGAGCTACTGGTTGGGGATCACTGATGTAGAGAGTGATACTCCAAGACAATTTACAATTGGATCTCTCTCTTTTATTATTCAAGTTATTTAGATTTTTATTCAGCAGCTGTCCAGTTTCAGCAAACTAGTCACTAGGATTCAAACTGACCCTAGCAACCACGCACTGATTAGTATAAGAGACTGGAATATGAACAGGAGAGACGTGAATAGAAAGATAAATAATAAAAAGTAGCAATAACGATAAATGTATAGCTTTATAGAGCTGGTAAGAGCCAGAAGAAGGAAATCATTTGAAAACGAAAAAAAAAAAAAAATGAAGACCAATTGAAAAAGTTACTGTCCAATGTAGAACAAACCAAAAGTTAACTTAAAGGTGAACCACCCCACAGAGCACAGCTTTCAAACAGCACATGGTATATTCCAGGAACATTTCTTCACTGATCTGGTTACAAAGGAGTGGAAGCTGCCATATAACTGCTTCTAGATTGGCACTGTCCATAGCAGTAAAGAGAATAATACAATCTATTCACATCTAGTTTCTTTTGATTCTATGGAGAATGCCTCTGCAGCAGCAGGCAGTATAGCCTCTCTCTCTCCTATATAAATGTAAATATGCAGAGGAGGAATGTTGTGCACACAATAAGCCTCACTGTCATCCTTTACAACCTATTTAAGGTTAAATAAATCTACTTCCAAGCAGGGCAGAATTTGCCTTGAAAAGGACTCGGGGACTTTAGCAAAATAAATGGACAATTATTGTGTTATTGTTAGCTTTGCGCTACAGCAAACTCGCTAACAATTAAGACTCAGCGACGTACGGCAAGCTCGGGCTTTAAGAGGACGTATTGCACAGCCGCGGCTGAGATGAGATATTATCCCTTTTGAGATTTTGAATTTCAGCATTTATTTGTTTTCTCTACAATAGAAGTGTAATGAGGAGAATATTTCAGCCAAACACCCAATTTAGCCTTGTGCGTTCTTTTCATTTCTAAATCTGAAGCTGCTTCCCGGCTCTCTGGAATTAACAAGCCATGCGTGCTGTATTCTCATGGCTGTTGCAGCTTCAACCAGGGCTGATTTTTTTTTTTGGGGACAATTCGGAAAAACAGGGTTCTTCAGTAACCCATAGCAACCAATCAAAACCAGGCTTTCGTTGGTTTGCATTTGGCTGTTCAACTGCGGTTGCTATGGGTTACAACTCCTCAGCCATATTACTCCCATTCTGTGAATTCCCATCTAAGGCGAAGTGTAGGAGCGGCCACCTTACCTCCATTTCCTTCAGGACAGGATGATCTTCTATACCGGGGAAAAGAACTCGCATGGCGTAAGTACGGTACTCCAGGAAAGGAATTCCAGCCCCGTCAAGGTCGTTGGTCAACTCGTGGATGTCAGTCTGCAGTTCTGCGAAGGCTAAAAAAACAATAATAAAAAAAAAAAATTAAAAAAAATAAAAAAACTGAAAAATGGGTGATTGGCTAAGCAGGAGGTTACATTGGGAACTATGGTGGCTCAGTGGTTAGCAGTGCTGCCTCAGACCAAGTTCTAGCTGTGATTCTATATTTCCAAATAATTCCTTATTGAAATACTGCCGTTTTGTAAGATGCACGGTGTTTGCACACAAACCGAGGTCACACATACATGCTAGGTGTTACATCAGCCAATGAATGGACAGTGCTGTGTGTATTAATCCCACACGTCTTCCTGTTTCAGTCAGAACCTGTGTCAGGTGATCAGTGAGTGAAATAAAAACATCCCAAAATGGCATCTCAAAGCAAAAGACCAATATATACTGATGTATGTGCCCATTCAGTTAGATTCTTTGAAAATTCACTTATCGGGATCTAAATGATCTGTTAGTTGAGTTTTTGTTCAAGATGGACCGTATTATCAATTATAATTTTAAATATATATATATATATATATATATATATATATAAATATATGGGCAATGCAGAAGAACAGGCAGTGCACTGCTTGATTCCTGACAAAGGTCCCTGTGGGGGAAACGTTGAGCAAAATAAACCTTTGGAAGATTGATATAGGAAGTCCCGTGGGTGCCGTTCTTCTGCACTGCTTGTAATATTTCTTAGCTCAGGCACCCAGGTGAAACAACGGTCTATGGTGTGCACCTTCTCATTAAATAATAATGTTTATTAACAAAAATGACTAACGTTTCGGCCTCTCCGAGGCCTTTCTCAAAGTAACAACATACAAGAATGCATTAAATACTTGTGATGGCGGGAAATCTTAATAGTTGTTACTTTGAGAAAGGCCTCGGAGAGGCCGAAACGTTAGTCTTTTTTGTTAATAAACATTATTATTTAACTTTTAAGACCTGAGAGTGCGGACCTTTTGTATTGGATTTACTTCAAATTTTGGACACTGCACCCAGGCAAGTTGAACCGAGTGACGAGAGTGCCGAGTCCCCTACAGTCTCACTGAAACTTGTGTATTATAATCAATAAAGTACCCCCTGTCGCAAAATAGGAGGATAATAGAAGTCACCCTTAGTTCCATGACCTGTATAATTGCATACATGTCACAAGGGTTGAGGAGACTCATACAGAATTAAACAAAAGGAATCCTGGGAAAGAATTCCAAATGGGATTTTCTTGGAGCTTATTTGGAATTCATTCCCAGGATTCCTTTTGTTTATGACCTGTATTAAATACATTTGGCATTGTGGTTTTATATGGTCCTGGGTAACTTATAATATCCTTATATTTTACATGAGGGGGTGCTTTATTCACTATATACATACATATATATACATATATATACATATATATATATACATATATACACACACACACACACACACACGCATAATGCATGAATATCCTGCAAATGATATCCTTATAAACAGGGTTTAGTGATGCCATCGGTTATAATCCAACCTTAGTGATGTAATTTCTGTCACATGAATCACTGAAACTTGTGTATTATAATCATTAAAGTACCCCCTGTTGCCAAATATGAGGATATGTATGCATGTATAACTTTATTTGTAAAGAACTGTTAAGGAGCCGCAGCGCTGTACAGGGCATAAAAGTACAATACATATAAAAGTATACATGGGGTGACAAATCACAAATATATACAGACTTATAGGACAAAGAGCTTAAGTGTAATGTGGTAAGAGACATAGTGGGAAGGAGGTTCCTGCCCCATAGAGCTTACAGTCTAAGCCACCTCATTAGAGGTGACATTAGAAGTCACCTCAGTGTTCCATGACCTGTATAAAAAAAAACATTCTGCCTTGTGGTTTTATATGGTCATAGAACTCCTCTGTAATTATAATATCCGAATATATTTATTCACTATATATATATATATATATATATATATATATATATATATATATATTTTTTTTAAACTATGGTTTACTTTCATTTAATTTTTCTATTACATGTAGTAAGCAGCCGTAATCGTAAAGTATCCAAAACCTCTACTGGAACAGTGACCTCTACTTGCTAAATTTTCAATACAAATGGTAGAAAGCTTGAACAAAATGTTCATTTATTATCAGGGGTCTGTTTGCCACTGTACGTGACAATACGCTGTTTTATTCAAGAGCAACCTGGATCTCATGCCTGTATTACTCCAGCCTGGTAAGTGATGGTCATGTCAAGCTCTCCATTGCTAAAGAAGGACTCGGCGGGTGGATGAAAAGGCCCAGTGCTCTGCCGTCTTGGTGGAAAAGTGCCTCTTAAACATGCACTTCACACATTATTTGGAATGAACACGTTTGATGGCTCGGGTTACTGATGAGACAATATCATCAGATGCTTTCGGCACCTCCCGGCTCGCCTGTATTACCTGCAGATTTAAATCTCCTGCTTGTTATTGCGGCCAAATAAGCATTTTGCCTGATACCTCAATAATCCGAAGCGCTGATAGCAGATAAGAGGGAGCAGGATCCTTCTCGCCTGCTAATAACATAATCCTGAAAATAAGCTTCCGGCAGTAGCATAGCAGCGGGCTGGTGGGGGCTGAAATCCTGCACACACTGTAGCTTCAGAAAAAGCTGGCGATATTGGTTTTTATAGATCCCAGCTCCGATTAATGCATTCTGCTTATTATCCAACAAGGGCAGAATTGTAATAAGGGTGCTCTAGTCCATCTGCCACACCACTGCCCCACCTCGATCACGCCTTCCGACACCCAGAGCACCCAAAAACTGTCAAAAAGTTTCTGGGCACAGAGTCCTATTGTTGCTAGTAATAAAGGAACCAGTGAACATAGAAGTATGCCACTCCCAAAACTCTGCTGCCCTAGGCTTTTGTGGTATTCCCATAAATTCAGGCCGGAAAGCCAACAGATTAACAGCTGTAAGAGAAGTGGCTTCTGCTACATGGTTTCAGGTGACAGAAAGCAATAGATACAGATTTTCATTTATATATAAAACATTGAAAATTTAAAATTTTTGTATATTGGAATGGTGTTTAGAAATACACATATATAGAAATAAAAGCCATGATTATCCTGTGAATTATATAGTGAATAAAGTAAACCCTTTTGTAAATTATAAGGATATTCTAAGTTACAGAGGAGTTTCATGATCATATAAAAGCAAGAGGCCGAAGGCAGAGTGTTTTTATACATGTCATGGAACTCCTTGGTGACTTCTAATATCCTCATATTTTGCAACATGGGGTACTTTATTATAATACATAAGTTTTAGTGAGTCATGTGACAAAAATGACATCACTACTCACCTGTAATAACTGATGACATCAGTACTGTTTATAAGGATATCATTTACAAGATATTTATTGCTTTTGTGTATTATATTCTTATCTACAGTCTGATCATTTCCCTATGGGACCAGCCTGTAAATGATATCCTTTTAAATGGCGCGTTCTGACGTCCCTGGCCTCAAAATTGGACGTGGTGTGTCCGAATTGGACCAGAATTGTATGCCAACCCCTACGGCCCTCCCTCCTGACCCCCCCACCACCCTCTACAACTGCATAACGTACCCCCTACTGAAATTTATAAAGATATCAGAGGTCACCTTGGAGTTATGGGACCTGTATAAAAGCACTCGGCCTGCGGCCTTGTGCTTTTATACGTTCGCATAACTCCTCGGTGACTTATCATATCTTTGTAAATTACAGCAAGATATACATTAACCACTATATAAACAGTGGGTAATCTGTTATAACCAGTGCTTATTTAGGTCACGTGTGTCAAAATGCTTGTATTATGATAAATAATATACCCCATTATAAAATTAGGACCTTGGCACTCGGCCCTTGGCTCTGTGCCTTTATTTGCTCATGAAACTCCTTGACGACTTATAAAAACCTTATATTTACTACAATTATTACACTACAATAGTGGGTATCTTAATCTGTATAGATTATAGGGGCTTGAAACCTATGGCAATGGTACTTAGTTTACCAAGGGCTACATCTCATGGGGGGGCATGTTCTGATCAATGCAAAACCAGGATTATTCAAGATGAGATCTATAGGGAGTTTCACTGGGGGGTCTAGGGTGACCCATGCTGATTCCTATGCTAAGTAGTGAGGGATTTCAGCGATGTCGCAATTAGTGATAATTTAAGCATGCGGTGTGGCACTGCCCTAAGAGATACAAAACACTGCAGGTCCGACCTCACACGTTTGTCTGTCACTGCTCCGTGTGTCCATTTTTCATTCAATATCATCAGCAGAGGTCACAAGTGGACCCTTTAACCCAGTGATCCCCAACCAGTAACTCACGAGCAACATGTTGCTCTCCAACCCCTTGGATGTTGCTCCTAGTGGCCTCAAAGCAGGTGCTTATTTTTGAATTACTGGCGTTGAGGCAAGTTTTGGTTGTATAAAAACCAGATGTACTGCCAAACATTCTCCCCTGTAGGCTGCCAGTCCATAAAGGGGGTAACAAAAAGCCAATCAGAGCTCTTATCTGACATCCCCAGGGACTTTTTCATGCTTGTGTTGCTCTCCAACTCTTTTTTAAATTTAAATGTGGCTCACGAGCAAAAAAGGTTGGGGACCCCTGCTTTAACCGAACAGAAACAGAGATGATTTCTCTAATCCAATTTAGAATGTGACCCCTAAATCTCTCGGATGTTCAGCATCATAAACAAGTGAAAATAACCCAATATAAAAAAAAAAAAAATGAAACTTGGCACTCGCCTCTCATATAATTAATTAACGCTGTATAATCTAAAACGCCAACTGTTTTATCAGTCTGCCCTTTTCCGACTTATTATTTTTCTTTTTAATAAAAAAGGGGGAAAAAAAGCAAGTTAGGATTAATTAACTTTAAACAAATGTTTAGCATCTCCAGTGACAATTCTGTATGATGTGCACGGCTGTTATCTTCTAATTAATCGTCTAGTAAAAGCAGCAAAGCAAGGTACTGAGCGCCATTTCAAAGGCCGCCATTTCCCTCTCAGCTGGATTGGAGTTTGTTTGCTGTATAACGACGCAAATAGGCAAACAGCATCAAAGTAACGCTGGGCTTAAAAGAGCCACATTCGCATTGCAAAGGCAAAACTTGCTTTAATTAGATGCAGTCAGACTCATTTATAGTCACTTGCGTTGGTTGGAGATGCCATTTACAAATTCGTTAAGGCCAACCAAATTTAGATAAAGGCTGACCTGATGTGGCCCTACAGGACACAGTAATGGCCCCTGGATTGCTCAAGATCCCCACTGACCTTTCTGAATAACACCAGCATCTTAGGACCTCAACATGTTGCATAGAGAAGAACTGTCCCACTATAGGGAAACCGAACTGGTTTTGATGGAAGGACTAGTAGATTATGAATGGAAAATCTTCTTATTCAATACAAATGCAATGTATAAGGCTTGTGCTGAATACACTGATGTCCAATGTTTTAATAAAAAAAAAATCTCTGTCTTTTGTTATGTCTTGAGCTTAACAGGGAAATTGAAGCGACTCCATGATGGGTCCTTGCGAGGTAGATAATTAGACGCTCACAGTAACCCTCTATTATTAAGAGAAATTAAATAGACTGTTAAAATATCATCAGATGCCTGTATTGTTTAGTTGTATTCAAAGCAGTTTTAAAGGTGGCAACAAAATTACAATGAAAAGGGTTTTGGTTTACTCATGTTGTACAAGAGGTTTACTGCCCCTTTACAACTGCTTTGAACACAACTAAGCAGCAAATGCAACAGATGGTATTTTAACAGAGCCTATTTAATTGATAACTATGGTAACTATTTCTCTTAGACAATAATAGAGGGACACTGTGAGTGCTGAATATTTCTTTTGATGCATGCAGTTTTAAATGGGGTGTTGGAGGAGGAATATTATCTATAGGCTGCAACTCCTAGTGGCTGGCAGGACTATATACTAGCCTTAAGTGTGCATTTGCCTAGTTCCATCCATATTGCCCTTATATACAACTCGCTTCCAATCAGTAATCTCCATTACCAATAGTCCTGCTGAATCTGTGCCGCTGCTGGATGCATGCAGGTAATCGGTGACTAGAAGCACCAGTTGATGCCTGGGACATAGATCCGAGCGAGGAATTCAATTAAAATAATGCAGTTCCACAGAGGAAAGAGAGGAACTGTCAGATGCTTGGGAAGGGTGGGATAGAAACAGCAGGAGACGGGGCAGCAGGCAACTAGAGATCTCTTATCTGTACATGGAGCAACTCAAAGGCTTAGAATGGGTACACACATAGTATGCTGCGTAATTAAATAAATATATATATATATATATATATATATATATATATAGATCAGATTTTTAATCTGCTTTGTGGTGCTAGCTCCATTCTCCACCTCTGGGCTGGCTACAGTTGGCAGGGTTACGACCCTCCATTCTGGTAAAAGGAATAATGGGCAATTAGGCTCTATGTACGCAACTTCATAGGCTTTGCTGTTCCAGTTTTCTACGTCCTTCCTCCACATAATGAGACACCCTGGGTTTGTGAAAGTCTGCCATTCTTCACCAGGCGTGCTGTGGCCCACCGGTGCCTCCGAGGTGGACAGACAAGCAAAAGATAAATGAAACGGAGCAATCGTTTTAGCTCAGACTTTTGCAGAATCATTTTCTGTGTGAATTCCTGCAGGGTGAATCTATAACAGTCTAGGTATGGACACTGCCGATACTAAGCTACAACATAGATGGAGACTTTAGGTGAGGGGGGGGGATTGCTGGGAGTTGTAGTTAAAATAGTTTTCAGTTGTTGGTGCGGTGCTGTGAGTTGCAGTTTAACAACACTGTACAAGATTTGAATGCTGCAGTGTCAAGATGCCAAGACTACCTGTGCAGAATATTTGATAGTGCCCCCCTCGCAAAAGAAGAAAAGGAGTATCAGAAGCATTATTATGTATTTTGGTCTTACTAGTTACCCCCAATGGTGCATTCAGATTATCTCTGTTAATTGGTTAGGCAGCTCTATTAAGTATTAACTAATATAATATATTGAGTTTTCAGAAAATAGCATATTTTGAACCCTCTTTGCAGTAGGTGCCACATTCCAATTTACCTTCTTTGCACTCCAGTGCCACACGGGACTCCAGATTGTCCATTTGTAGCTGCAGCCGTTTAAGGGTGCGGTCGGCATCCCGTGACTTCCTCTTGTAGGCAATGAGCACGATGATTATAATGAGCAACAGCAAACCACCTCCTCCTCCAATGCCAATAATGGCAGGCAAGGTCAGCAGGCTGTCCGAGTAAATCTGCAGTGTGCCCGGTGAGTACTCAAACCCTCCAGCTTTAATCTGAGATAAAAGGGATGGGGGTCTGGTTAGGGTACATATAACAGATATGCACAGTAATGTTTGAAGAGTAACTACCTGGCATCAGCAACCTCAGAGTGTTTACATCATTTAGTTAAATTGGGCTTATTTGAACATTTGGCACCATGGGTGCACCCGGCTGCACCCGAGTCACCCCGTGGTTGGGGTAAGACTTCTCCTTCTATACAAGTTACTTGCATCCAATTGTGGGGAGAATTGAATGTACTAATAGACCTCCCACCCCTAAGTGAGGGGCCCGGGGCAGATCGCACACGGGCCAAAAAGAATTTAACGGTAAACCACATAAGGGTGTAGAAAAAAGAAAAAGGAGAAAGAGTAAAAGAAAAAAAAAAGTTCCTTAATGACATATTGGTTTAATTTTACCCCACCACCTTGTTCTAAATTAATTATATCTAACAAATTAAAGTAGAGGAGACCCCGTGTAGCGTTGGTCACACTGGTGTGTAGTGATCTTTACATTTGGCCCCATGGGTCAACAATTTGATCATAATGCTGGCCTGGAGGGGTACAGTCTACACCTTACATCAGTGAATCACTGGCTAGTTTTTCTCTTCTTTCTTTGTTCTGCTACAGCAGGGGCCCCCAACCTTTTTTTATCCATAAGCCACATTCAAGTGTAAAATAATGTTGAAGAGCAACACAAGAATACAAAAAGTTCCTGGGGCTTCCAAATAAGGGAGCCGTGATTGGCTATTTGGTAGCTTCTATGTTGATTTGCAGCCAACTGGAGACTCTGTTTATATGCAACTAAAGCGTACGGTTAAGACAAGAATTCAAAAATAAGCACCTGCTTGGAGGCCACTGAGAGCAACGTCCAAGGGGTTGTAGAGCAACATGTCGCTCATGAGCCACTGGTTGGGGATCACAGTCCTAGAGTGTCCCTATCTGATACAATCAACTATAAGGCACTATAGGCAGATGGAACACAGATGTTCCTGTGCTTTAAAAGGATACTGTCATGATTTTTATGATGTAGTTTTTACTTCTAAATTACACTGTTTACACTCCGATAAGTCACTCTACAATATAAATGTAATTCCTGTCCCAGCAAGAGTATTTTTTTTTTAGTTGTAATATTGGTGTACACGCAGCCATCTCAGATCATACCTGGTCATGTGCTTTCAGAAAGAGCCAGAACTTTAAGATGGAACTGGTTTCTGGCAGGCTATTGTTTCTCCTACTCAATGTAACTGAATGTGTTGCAGTGGGACCTAGATTTTACTATTGAGTGTTCTTAGATCTACCAGGCAGCTGTTATCTTGTGTTAGGGAGCTGTTACCTGGTTACCTTCCCATTGTTCTGTTGTTAGGCTGCTGGGTGGGGGGAAAGGGAGGGGTGATATCACTCCAACTGGCAGTACAGCAGTAAAGAGTGATTAAGTAAAGTTTATCAGAGCACAAGTCACATGACTGGGGGCAGCTGGGAAACTGACGAAGTCTAGCGCCATTTCAGATTTCAATATTAAATGTAAAGAAATCAGTTTGCTCTTTTGAAAAAGGGATTTCAGTGCAGAATTCTGCTGAAGCAACACTATTAACTGATGCATTTTGGAAAACAAAGGTCCCACTTTAAGAACAATTTATAATGACAAACTGTGATGTATAGGCAGTCAATAGACTCACAGTAACTTTATGCTGTCCAGTAAGGTTCGGAGACTCGCAAAGAAGCTGTGTCTCGGAGACAGTTAGGGCACATGGAGTGTCACCAATCAACACTGTATAATTAAGCCTGAAGTTCCCTGGGGCTGCTGGAATGAGATTCCGACCCTACAAATAGAGAGAGAGAGAAACACTGAGCAGCTTTGATTTATACCTTCAGTACAGATCAAGGTGTAGCATGGGAGTAGCAGGGTTAGAAGAAATCCATGCCCTGGTCCATTAATATATAAAGAGCTGAAGCTAACCTTGATTATAAGAGGAGAGCTGGGCTTCAGCTCAAGGTTTCCAGATGCTGTCAGCGGTTCAAACACAGGATCAGGGTAATAAAGGAAGCTGGTAGTGTTCACAATAAGGAGGGCATGAACATTGTCCATTATGAAGCCTATCTCATCAGGACGGTCCCCATTCTCCGGTGGGCTCCTCAAGGGATTGTCAACAGAGGGTGCCAAGCACACCATGGTGGTGTCATTGTAAAGAGTGCAGTTCTAGAAAGGAAGACAAGATGGTGTGAGTGCCACTGAAGAACCAGCAAAACGTTAATTAATAACAGAAACTGACCTGTTCTAAGGGTCTGCTACAGGGTCCTTCATTTTTCATTGGCTTATTTTTTTAGATTACGGTTTTAGTCTAAAGCGAAGACTACATTAAACCACGCATCACCCACAGTCATCTTATGCATATAACCCTGGTTACATGACAGTGGCTTCTTTGGGTGGGTGGCTAGAAAAAGCAATGATGCCTTGCTAAACTGCAATGAAGAGGCAGTGGGATTGGCACATAGCAGTGCCTCCACAGTCCCAGTTACGTTAGTTCGTAAAACAGAGGTAAATAAGGGCCCTGGCCAAAAGAGCTCACAGCCTATGGAATTTCAAGTAATCATCAATAGCAGCAGAACTGACTTGGCTTGCTCGGATACTCACATTTTCCTTCTCCACATCTCCGTATTTAGCTCTTATTTTTGGTTCTTTAATAGTTGCCAGATTCATCCCGGATACTATCAGAGGGGTTCCCCCGCTTAAAAAAAAAAGAAACCACATAAATGGATGGTTAGTCTGGTGTCATAGGTTAGTCCATACACACCTTGGTATTAGCAGTACAATATAGCTTTTTCTGGCCCAATGGATTGAAGGCCCCTCCCCACTTCAATTATTTTAATCAATGAAAGCAGTGATTAAAACAGGAATCACTACTTGGTTCAGAAATAAACATGTCCCTGTTGCTAGAGATACCTAGATACCTAGAGATGCCAAGGGCACAGGGGCCTCAACAGTCTATTTAAAGGGGCAGTTCACCTTTAAGTTAACATTATGCTACAGAATGGGCAATTCTAAGCAACTTTCATTTGGTTTTCATTATTTACTTGAAATATTTGCCTTCTTCATCTGATTATTTCCAACTTGTAAAAGGGGGGGGGGGGGTTCACTGACCCTTCTAAAAAACAAATGCTCAGTAATGCTACAAATGTATTGTTATAGCGACTTTTTATTACTCATCTTACTATTCAGGCCTCTCCTATTCATATTTCAGTATATTATTAAAACCAATGCATGGCTGCTGGGGCAATTTGAACCCTATCAACAGGATTGCTGAAATTGCAAACTGGAGAGCTGCTGAATCAAAAGCTAAAGAACTCAAAAACCATAAATACTAATAATAATAAAAAAGGCAATGACTCTCTAAGTCATACTAAAATGTAACTCAATCCCCTTTAATCACTGCACCACACATATGGTGGGTTTAAATTGCATATTTGCCTACCAATAAAAGTTGCCTACTACCCTCCAACACTAGCCAGAAGCTTACTGGCCCATATATGGAAACCTCCAGAATTATGATAGGATTGTTTGTTCATGGGACCAATGACTGGATCAGTCTGAGTAGGCCAAGCTTTCTTCCTTTTGGCTGGCAGAATGAGAAAGTATATTCATTATTTGGGTGCTCATATATGATATTATTTTGCCATCAACACACTCCCATGATAATTCAGGAAGCAGGTAAGGCAATACAAAGGAAGGCCCAGCAAAGAGAATAAACGGCTCAGATATCTGCAGTTATCAAGAAGCAGCAGGATAAGAATGGTTTTTACCTGGCGATGCTCCACTCTGGTTCTATCTTTTGCACGGTTGGATCTTCGGTGTAATTGTAATGCACTTCAGAGTTGTACAGCGTGGCGAGGTTGATTTGGATTTGTATTTCGACTTTACCCGTGCTCGGTCCCTGTGGAGTCTTACAGCGGATCTCTTTTGCAGTTCGCCTGGCAGAGAAAAAAAAAAAAATATTCAAAAATTCAAATCAGACTGCTTAGGATTTCTTGCAGTTTGTATAAATAGAAAGCATTTACATTTCACTGACTGGCCAACTGTGGAGAAAACATGTGCTGAATGATTGGAGACTAGCTCCAGAATCATTGGGCGACCATTACTACGATTGGGCGAGCAGTGGTTTACAGAGAATGAGGAATCGCATCAGTCCCTGCCTCAGTGGAGCTTACAATCTAATTTCCCTATAGCAGAACCACACACTTTAGATTCATCTGAAATCAATTATGTTGAGATCTGTGGTAGGGAATACAATGAGAGCCCCCCTGCTTAGACAGAAAGCCAAAAAAACTGTATATGGCTGCAATGCTAACTACTGCCACTAGAGGCAAATTTGAAATATAGCTGGGTACCTTAATATGGGTTTGGGTGTATATATCTGGGATTGTCAATTTAAAGGGAATATAGACTAAACTACCAATAAAAGACCAGCATAGGTCATAGGCGTCAACTTCTTTTTCTGCCTATTTGTGTTTACAGAGGTGCCAAGTTTGCAGGTTGGTATATCTAATGCCCCTTTAGATGGGAGCCAACTTTGCTGCATTGAACCTGAGCTGTTGCACCACTTCAAGTCAACAAAGCAAAGTCAGTGGGAGCCAACCAGACAGGCCGACTAATTGGAAGTAGTTGATACAGGCCGAGGTAGTCGGTTCACAGGGAGGGTGCCAGGGATGCGTTGCCTGTGTCAGATGGCACTTTCTATTAAGCAGCTGGAGAATGCCGAATAAAATAACAGCGGGGGGAAGAAAAAAAAAAGCGGCACTGAAGCAACACTCTGTATCACACACTCACCCTGCAAACAGCAGCTATTAGCGCTGATAACCGGCAATTACCACAGGAAAATATTTAAAGACCCGCTCTATTATCATTCGTAATCTAGAAATTATGCACTCGAAATCCTATGGAAGGAAGGCGCGTGGAGAAGAAGAGCCAAGCCTGCGGCTCAGAAGGATGAAGCCTTTAGGGGCTCACAGGGCAGACACTTAACCCCACATCTGCCAGCCAAGGGTAAGGCAGTGGGCCAAAAGTCATTCAGTATCTAGGGATGATTTACACATTACCCTGTTTGCTAAAACCCCCACTATTTCAATCATTTTTCTTTCTTTCTTATCAGTCAGAGAAGACAGGGAACCATGGGGTGCGGTTTGTACTTTACTTAAGCTAGAGGGTAACCAGGATCCTTTCTTCCTCTTAGGGTAAGGCCAGACGGGAAGATTCGGGGAGATTTGTCGCCTGGTGACTAATCGCCTATCCTTTGGAGCGACAAATCTCCCCGAACAGCTTCCCCCTGCCTTACAGCTGATTAATGAACAAGAGCCTGCACCTATTCACACGTGGTGCTGGCTTTTCCAAAGTCGCTCAAAGTTGCCTCCTTAGGTTCAGAGACATTTGTCACCAGGCGATTAGTCACCAGGCGATAAAAATCTTTCCATCTGGCCTTACCAGATCAGTATAAAAAACACTAAAGGCTAAATAGACTGTGCAAAATAAATAATGTTTCTAATATAGTTAATTAGCCAGAAATTTCATGTATAAAGGCTGGAGTGACTGGATGTCTAACATAATAGCTGGAAATGGTTTCCATTGATTGGTTACAAAGGCAGTAACCAATCAGTGACTTGGGGGGCGGGGCACATGGGCCATAACTGTTGCTTTTGAATCTGAACTGAATGTTGAAGATCAATTGCAAACTCACCGAACAGTTACAGTATGTCCCATGTGCCCCCCCCTTAAAATCATCTATTTACGCAGCTTTTATTTTTTACACTGAACTGTTCCTTTAAAAGGAAATATACGCTATATATAATCTATATGTAGGGTTTACTTGTCTGTATTTGGGTAAAGCTCAATCTGCTACATGAGCCTTGCTTACCCTGATGTGAAACAGTCATTGGAGCTTTATCATCTTTCAATAAACCAAAGTATGTACAGAATGGATCACTTGTGCACATGAAAATTACCTTCATCTCTATATTGTGACATATGCAGTCAAATACATAAAAGACAGAACCTTCTGAAGAGCTGGGAATACATTTTTATTATCATGTGAAGTGATGTGACCTTCTACTCACTGTAGAGGAGACCCATCATAGGCATAACGTGTAAGCATAGGTATATTTACCAGGAAAACATGCAGGGACGTCCCCCAATATTCACAGAAACATCGCTGCCGGCATTCAGATAGTTTCCTTCAATGGATATCCAGGTGCCACCAGACAAAGGACCCCGGGAAGGTGTGACCCGGTTAAAGGAGGGTACCTGGAGGAAAAATAAAACCAGATGATTGTGTATTTCTACTTCCAAATGGACTAGCTTCATCACTGGCTTCTGAATCCATGGTCTAATGCCCTGTTCTTTAACTTGGAGTCCCCTGGTAATGAAGAAATATGATTCCTAGAAGGTCTTGATGCTTAATTATAAATTAAAGGGCGCTGGGGACTGT
>CM044437.1:134834762-134845525 GCA_024363595.1 Xenopus borealis
GCATACAGTCAGGTTTCTTATAATAACGGTACACATTATTTAATTAAAATATATTGGAGATAGATTTCTCTTTCATTAAAGAAAGTAAAAATTGGATTTTATTTATTTGCCTTTCCTTGCCCAGTGATCTGATGGAAGCTTATAGAAGCCCTACAGGTTGACTGTTAAGACCTGAAGATCTGCCCCTTAAATCTATCTGCAGAAAAAATAATAACAAACCAAGTAAGTTCTACCTTTCTTACAGGCTACAGTTAGTATTGAAATTCCAATAAAGAAGAACTCCGACTTACCACAAAGGTGAATGACTTTGGAGAAATAGCCCTGTAGTCTTGGGAGCAGTCTTTCACACAGACCTCCACTTGAGCCTCATGGACACGGGTCCTTCCAGCATCGTTAATCTCACAAACAATCCTAGGGAAGGGCAGAAATGTTAGCTTATATTCACAACATATCTAGAGCAATAGTCTGAAATAAACAACAGGACAATTAAAGGTCATGGTGGTACCAAGTGGCAATATTCACATTACTAGCCTTTGTGGTTAACAGCTACGTTTAAAGGGAAACAAGCCCACTGGAAATAAAATACGCTGCTGGACAGACCAATATAAAGATAGGTGTGTCCCTGGGAAGAATTGGGGAACAGAATATGGAGAAAGCTAACTCTCCTAGTACATACAGAGCCATAAAGCTACTGTCTCACATTGCATTTGAACTGCATATTCAAGATGTTGAAGAGTTGTTCACTGTTGATAACCTATTGCTATGATGTGTTTCACAGTACAACAGAGTGGAGATAGGTTGAGACACCCAAACTTACTGTTCTGCACTTATATACTCGCTCTCGATAGGGACACACATGACGTGCCCAACCCTCACTCCAAAGCGAATGTCCTCGAACCTCAAGCCCAGATTTTCTCCTGTTATGGTCAGTCTTGTTCCGCCCTGCCTGGGGCCCGTCTCTGGAAAAAGCTGCAAAATAGAAAAGCATGTTTCAAGACTTCGAAAGGCAATGGATAATACCAGATTTATCTGTGGCCCTGAAATTATTGAGCAGTTACTCCCAAGTCACTTGGTCTTCAGAAAGCTGCTTTTTGCCTACCATCCGAAAGATGTATATAAGTCAATCAAAAAGTGACACAAGTCTAAATATTCCAGGATTCAGAAATGGCATGAAATAAACACATTCATGGAAAGAAGTGCATCCATGAGATATATTCCACTCCAGAATTATTGTCTATTGACTTTACCTTACATGTAGCAATATGCGACTAATCGCCGCTTCTTTGGGGCGACTAATCTCCCTGAATTGCTTGCCCATGTCTCTCGCCCGCTAAACTGTAAGTCGCCTGTGCCTATATCACACGTGGCGTGTGTGAAATAGGCGCAGGCGACTTACAGTTTAGCGGGCGCACAAGCCATTCAGGGTCGCCCCAAAGAAGTGGCGATTAATCTCCCTGAAATCTTCCCATGTGGTCCAGCCCCAACAGTTTAGAGCTGCCAGACTCAAACACCAGAGTCAGGGATATTAAACTTAGATTTTGGAAAAAAAGTAAAAAATAAATAATGGAAAGTAATTGAATTAAAGTCCATTTCTGGGGAACAATCTGAAAACAACTGAACTGAAAAATGTCTTTGGAAGATGAAAACCCCTTTAATCTTTCACGAGCAAAGAACTCACATATTGCATTGCTCTGTCTCTATTGGTTGTATTACTTGTCCTTTCCTTTATATATATATATATATATATATATATATCGGACACTGTCAAGTACCAGGAGTCAGCACAACATTCCTTTTCTCTATATCAGTTTTTCATATTGCCTGCCTCACCTAAATCCAACAGATTTACTCCCAAGTGGTCAAAAAGAGAATGGTCCTAATGTTGGGCATGCAGAATGGTTTTGTTTAGGTAGTCTCACCAGTGGTTGCAAATGCTTGAGGCAATACATTGTCCAACATAGATCTATCTTATATCTTACCCTCCTCCCGATATCAGACCCAGTGATTAATCAGGGGCTGCAGAAGAAAACCCTAGGAATCCTATAAACAGTCAAGGGAGGAGTATAGGACTAGTAGTAGACCTATAAATGAGTTTTCACATAATGGCAAATGAGACACGGAGAAAAGTAATGTGCAATCTTGTTCAAGTACCATGAAATTAAAATTGTTATCAAACAATTTACTTCCCAGGTTTAATTTACAGATAATTTTTGTATCCTTTGAAAATGTAGAAGGACCACTGGGTCATCCTTTGGTGTCTAGTGTACCTACCTCTAACCAAATACTTTAACAGAGTAACCACAAAGTAAGTTTAGCTAAAAAAAAAAAAAGGAAAAAAAAGAGCTAAAAGCAATAAAAGTATATATAAGTATTGTGCTTCTGATTGAATGTCCTTTGTATTGCCGCAGAGGCAGCTATAGAGTGGCAACGCTCCTGCTGAGCACTCTTTCTTTCTGCAGTCGGCTGTGTTTGGTACGTTAATGTACACAGGCAGGGGGCTCTTTGTAAAACCTTGCACATTCCTGTTGCGTTTGAACAGCAAAGTGAAACAGAGTCGTTAAAACCCGAGAACCCAGGAGAAACGGTGGCTACTCTACAAACAATAACCCAAGTGGATCCATGAATATTTTATTTGCAGGGAATTCTACAACTGATGTGTGCGCCTGTGTTGGGGAAGGAAGCAGAATTTAGAAACAAAGCTATCTTGTTCATAGAGATAGATACAAATACATTACATTATGAAATCTTTATTAGAGGTGGGGAGTGAATGGGAAAATGGTTTACGATGAGCTAAAAACAAACAGCAACCAAATGTTGGCTAGTGATATTTCTGTAGACATCTGGCTATGCCAAGGCAAAGATTTGATCCTGTTACTGCACATATTTATAGTACCCACAAGGAAGCATTAGTAGTGCTTTCAGTGTTGTAACTAAACTGTTCAACTCTTTGGCTGTATTACATAATCGTTTTTTGGATTTGGCCTATGGATAAATATGTCCATGGGAAGGGACATTTGTAGAAGCCAGCTACAAGGTCACAAGGTACAAAATAAAGACACAGTTGCAAGTAGTGGGGAGGGGTGTGGGAGGCCATATTGACCAGATACTAAAGTGAAGGTAACAAGATGGGACCCGAAAGTAAGAGTAAAGAGATATAAAGATGAAATGCAGCCGGCAGCCCCAAGAGGAACTGGCTGCTGGAAGGGGAGGCTGAGGCCTGATGAGATACATTTAGCAAGATTATTTCCAATAAGCAGGACAGGTGCCGTGTGACAAAGGCAGCATTATGACTGATGAGCAGAGGTGAGGTGGCCCTGCAACACCAATAACAAGCTAATTACGGGCAATTTCACACCAGATTTTGCTTGCCTCCAGAGTGGCCCATCACTCGTCACACACCTGCAGGCACTAAATGGAATTAATGTGTCCCCGTGCCGGCTGCAGAATCTCATTCTCTGGAATTATGGGTCTCGTTACTGATTTGCCGTTGGGAGCAGGAAGGAGGAAAGGCGATTTATGAGTGGCCTGCTTTAATTATCTCCCACTTTATCCTTTTCGCTTTCCAGGGAACACCAAGAGCAGAACCCACCTCTACTGTCACTGTAAAGCAGTCAAACATCCCCTTTTTGTCCTTACAACAGCCTCGTCTCTGTCCTAAATAAGAACAGCACAACTAACCTTCCAGAATACATAAACAATGACAAGTGCCCAAAAAGCTCCAAATGTACCCATCAACCTATATACAGAATGTCCTACCTGCCAAGGTCACCTACAATTCTTCTGTAGAGTTGTTTCACAAAATGCTGAAAACTTTAAGGACAGTGCTATATTATATAAATCATAGGGTACCCAGTGGGACCTCACAAGGAACGACAGCATGGGGAACCTTCTAATACCCCTGAATGGAGCTAACCAACCAGCCAGAAGATATTACTATACACTAAACCACAAGTTAACGTGCAATTAAATGTAATTAGCAATTTCTTGGGCAAACAGGTTTCGTTTACTATGGCAATAAATAAGAAGCAAGGTGCTCAGGTGAAAAGTCCCTTTCCGCTGTGGGCTGTAAAAAAGAACAACTGTAGAAAATAGCATCCCATTAGCAGAAGTCTATTAATAATACAGGTTAAAAGGGCAACTTAAACTGTACATTAGTGTCCATTTAAACAAATACTGGTGAAGCAGTGAAATAAGAGATTATATAGATTTGTCTGTGGTGAATATGAAGCATCCACCCTTCGAGTATGAATAGAACATGAGATGAGAAGGAAAATGGGGTTTGATTACACCCCAGTACAACCGAATGCTCTTCCATGATCCCCGTATATAACTCGGCTTCCCTCCCTCTCTCTCCACTAATTGGTTTCACAGGGGGACTTTTAAATAAAACAACAAACATTGCTTCTGATAAAAAAGGGGGGGCGGCAGCATTAGATATGCAAAATCAGGAGGCGAGGAACGAGGATCACAGGCAGTGGGTTGGGATTGATCTGAGAAGCATTTGCCAAACCCAGGGATCTAAGATGTGTGTATCTTTCAACTCTGCTCTGTTCCTCAGATCTGCCTGCTACCAGAACACTAAACATATTGCCAACCAGCAGCCCTGAAGGTCGTAAGAACTTCAATCTATGAAGTTCTACTCTGTAGCTAATCTGAATACATATGTGTAGCCATGAACTTTGCTCCCCATGAGACACAATGGAAGTGACTATCTTCCATTGTGTCTCATGCTGTCCAACTTCTGTAGTACCAAGGCCTGGAATTTTTCTCACCTGTGTGGTAGAGGGCTGATAATAGTAGCCAGTGTTGACCATTCCCTGTTTTTAAACCACACCCACTTTAAACCACACCCATGTTACTACAAGACCATGTGCACATTAATGGTGACAACACACCAAAAAACTAAATGGTTGGTGTTCACTGCAGGGATATAAGTCATCATTCATATATGAAATTTTTAAGTTGTATTAAAACATACCCTTAAATTCATATGCCTCCTCCACTATGGATAACACATCACCCACCAGTACATGATTAAACACCTTAAGGGCCTCGAAAAAACAATTTCCAAATGCTAACAAACCCCCAGAACAAACCCTACCAGGCTCACCTCCCACAGGGAGCATAGGGCAGGTATGGCACACACAGGAGGCCTAGTGTAGGAAAAGTATGGCGCGCGCGCACACACACACACACACACACAGGGATCACAGGGCAGGCAGTGTAAGGCACACTAGTCAATATAGAACGTGTTGGGTGGAATAGACCAGGTTGACACAGTACTCTTCTGTAAATTATCCTTTATTCGACACTACATGTTTTAAGCAAAATTTCCCTTTATCAAGCGTTGATAAAGGGTAATTTGGCTAGAGACATGTAGTGTAGTGTAAACCCCACATCCGGTAGAAACAAAGTGATTATACAGACTATGGCACACACACAGAGGGAGCACAGGGCAGACAGAGTATGGCGCACACGCACACAGAGAATAGGGCAGGCAGAGTATGGCACACAGGGAGCATAAGGCAGGCAGAGTATGGCACACAAAGGAAGCATAGGGCAGGCAGAGTATGGCACACACAGTTAGCATAGGGCAGGCAGAGTATGGCACACAAAGGAAGCATAGGGCAGGCAGAGTATGGCACACAAAGGAAGCATAGGGAAGGCAGAGTATGGAACACACAGTTAGCATACCGCAGGCAGAGTATGGCACACACAGGAAGAATAGGGCAGGCAGAGTATGGCACACACGGAGCACAGGGCAGGCAGAGTATGTCACACACACAGGGAGAATAGGGCAGGCAGACTATGGCACACACATGGAGAATAGGGCAGACAGAGTATGGCACAAACATGAAGAATAGGGTAAGCAGGCAATTCAGGGGTCAGTTAAATCCCAGCACTGATACCTTTTAGGCTTGTGACAGATGCTAAGATTCAGGGAGATTTAGTCACCCAGTGACAAATCGCCTCCTTATCTCCCAGAAATGCCTTCCCCCTGGCTAGAATCTAAATCCCCAGAGAGATGGCCCTCAGAGTGCTTCGTTTTCTGAATTTGCCTCACAAGGCTTTTTGGGGGGGATTAGGCTCCTGAAGAAGAGGTGATTTGTCGCTGGGCCACTAAATCTACACGAATCTTAGCGTTTGTCACTAGCCTAAAATTTTAAGCTTACACAAGGTGAGCACTAACAGCAGGCAAACTTTCATGAGGAGGGCGGGGTCATGGGCCACCTGTTGGACAGCACTGTGCTAAATTATGTTGTACTACCCCTCCTTTCTAATCTAAAGTTTTGAAATGGACCATTCCAGGTACGAGTCTCGCTTACCTTGGTGATCTTTGGGTCAGTGCAGCGACTATTCACGGTACTGGCGTGCATCCAAGGGTTTTCAAGGGTGGGACAATTCTGGCGCAGAGTGCACTTCTTCTCACTGACGCACCAACCACACTCAAAGCGACGGTCAGATTTAAGGCAAAGTCCACAGCTTTCCCTTAGGGCTGAGCACTTGTACAGATGAGCTGTAGGGCAGAACAGTTGTCAATACAATCCTTCACAACAGCACCAATAGTATCGCCATCAAAGTAAATACTTGCACAGTTCAAATAGACCAAAGATCACCTATATATCCCAAAACAGGGCCATCAATTGACCAGCCTTAAGACTCTCGAGGGGCCCCATATACACACAGATGACCACAAAATCTGGCAAGATTAAAAATCGGTGCATGTGGTCTCTGTGCAAATATGTGCAAGTGGGTTGAGCAACATAAAACATGACAGAATTAGGGCAGCACAGATAAATAAAATAATTATACTACATTTTATAAGATGACTGAGGCACATATCCCAAGCAACCTTCATTCCTTTTCCAGGAGCACACTTACCTTGAATGTTTTGGGGGTTGTCTATGACAAAGTGCCCATTCCAGACCACAGATAAATTGACAGGTAGGTCACTGATATCATTGCCTTCGTAGTTATACTGAAAGACAAAATACATGGGGGACATAAATACAAGAGTTGCAACTGTGCTGGGGCTTCATAAAGCTCGAATATGTTGGAATGAAGGATAAGGGTAGATGCTTTTAGTGAGACCAGGAAACAGACTATGATAAATAGAGGTATTTGGCGATAATAAAGGTGGCGTCCCATCAGTTTTCTAGTGAAATCACTGCTCCAGCCATTGTGTGTTAGTAGGCTCAGCAGAGGATGCTGGGAAGTGAAGATCACAAATGGGCAGCTGTTTGTATGACACTCCTGCCAAAGCACTTACATTTAACAGACTATACTAGCAAATAATTTCAAGCTTCCTACGAGGATTTCTGCTTGATATACACATACAGGAAAGCAAGATGAATTCACCTCCAGGCAATGAATGCAGATCAGGACTCTGGAAAGGGTTCTGTTTATTAAACTTTTACACAAAATAGCTACTGATGCCCTCTTTGTATAATCAGTGCAAGACTGGCAAGGAGAGACCGCTCAGACTCATGAAGAGGTTACAAGGGGGTATGGGTGGGATTAGCATCTGAAGAGTGGCGCACAGTCTTAAGTGAAATTGGCATTTTCAATTTGTACTCTGACAGGTCTCATTTGAGACCCTCGCTTCGTCTAAATGTCCTTCGGCCTTCAGCTGTCCATAAAGTTAATGTGCATGCTCCTACTTTACCCACACCACAAAAAAAATGATTCCTCATCACAAATAGCCGATGAGTGAAAGAGTTAAGCAGAGCTTTCATCCTTAGGCTCTCCCCCAGGGCTCTTATTCCATGCTATTTCCAAACAGCTTAGAGCAGATATCTGCTGATCAGGCAACATTGGAGAAGAAACCATACCTGACTCTACATCTATCGGGTATCTGCTCTCCTGGGGCACAATCCCCAGCAGTAGACCAGGGTTGTCATGTTCTGAATCATTTCCTAGTAAAAATGCAAAGGTTGTTTGCGGTTCTGTGTAATCAAAACCTCTGTGGTACTGGCAGAAATGGGGAAAAGAAAGGAAAGATAGCCAAGGAGCTCATTTAAAATACGATCTGCTAGTAATGATATGGAGAGCAGAAATTAATGCTACTGAGTAATGCGATGATATGGCTGGGAACTGTGGGAGCTATAGATCATCAATAGCTGGTGACTCAATGATTGTAATTCCCTAATTAATACTGTAGCACTGCCAATATTTAGCTTTAGTCTGGGAGTAACTGAGGCACAAGTATGCTTTTTTTGTCCATAACCCATTTTGCTCCTCATGTTGATCACAAATCATTGACATGTACAAATCTTTGCAGCTAGTTTATGGAGTGCCTGAGAGAATAGCATGCTGGCATATACAACTTGTGCCAGACGCATACGGTGTGTGGACCATGGCACCCACATGCAAACTCCTTGGGGCACAAGAAGAAGAGTCACTATTGAGGCACAAGAAGAAGAGTCACTATTGAGGCACAAGAAGAAGAGTCACTATTGAGGCACAAGAAGAAGAGTCACTATTGAGGCACAAGAAGAAGAGTCACTATTGAGGCACAAGAAGAAGAGTCACTATTGAGGCACAAGAAGAAGAGTCACTATTGAGGCACAAGAAGAAGAGTCACTATTGAGGCACAAGAAGAAGGGTCACTATTGAGGCACAAGAAGAAGAGTCAATATTGAGGCACAAGAAGAGTCATTATTGAGGCACAAGAAGAAGAGTCATTATTGAGGCACAAGAAGCAACATCTATGGGCACAAAGCACTCATGAGCACTGGACTTATAGCGGTGTGATGGATGTGTCAAGTAAGGAATCTCTGGTCAGTTCAAGCTCTAAGAAAGGTACCCAGAAAGGTTTCAATGTTGCAGAATGGCAAATGAGGCCTATATTCTACAGGAAACTTCTTACTGGGTAAGGTTATAATAATTTCATATTTAAGAGACATTTCTTAGTGCCTGTTTAGTTTAGATTTTCAATGAGGTTACCTCATCAGTGCAATCATGGCTACCACCTTTCATATAAAATACCATTAAAAAGAAAACATTTAAAATCAACAGGTTTGTAGACGAAAAAAGGCCAGATGGTGAAGTTTTTAATGGTTTAAAAAACAAAACAAAAACGTAATTGCTTGGCCTCCACTGATGTACGCTTGATGTATTCTTCCTAAGTGCTACTGTGTGCAGACCCATTCTGAACCCTATCCAGGGCAGTTCCCCCTATTTATATGCTTTATAAAGATGAAGATGACCATTCTGTGGAAGTACAACTGATCAAGCAGCAGAAAAAGAACTGCCTCTTACTGCGGTCGGGTTAAGCTCCGATTGAATTGTGCAGGAATATAACACAGGTACGGGCCTTTAGGAATGCACAGATGTCTTTAGCAAAATGTAATAACAGCAAAAGAAAAGCGCTCGGGTCAAATCATTGCTTCCACCTCTCCATAGCAGAGTCTGCTGTGTTGGGGAAAAGATGCACTTGGTATTTTTAGACAGAGGCCATAATTTCAAGATAATGTTGTCGACTACTTTCGGAAAAGCTGGGCAGGGTGAAAGGTCATGGAAAATCCAAGAGCAGAGTCTTCCCCTCGGCACAGGCTGTGTGGCAGCAAATGAGATGACATCCCATCGACAAGAACCCTGGGATTACTCTGACAGATTAATGTGGGTGGATTAACACACAAAATGAGACCAGGTAGCATTGAAGGCTTGCTATCAGGTCAAAGAGGGAGAGGCTAAAGTTCTACAGTGTAGGCTCCATACAGTCAGACACAACCCTGTTACTTTTATATCATACATACCTTCAGCTATCACAGGCACATTAGTAGTCTGAACATTTTACATTATCAATTAATAATTTCCCTAAGTATTAAAGGGCAACTAAAGTCTAAAATAGGATAATGTTTGGAATGCTGTACTTTGTATACTAAACATAAACTTACCAGAAGCTTAATTAAACACTTTGTTTTCAAATTTGGACTCAGGGGGCTGTCATCTTGTAACTTTGTTAAACATATTTGCAAGACCAAGACTGTGCACATGCTCAGTGTGGTCTGGGCTTCAGTTGGGAAGTTGTGCTGTTTTGATCATTTATGATGATCACTAAGCTTAAGTCAAATAAGATCTGCCATAGAAGCCATTACAGCAAGACTATATATACACAGCGCTACAAAACAAGTTGATGCTATAGAAATACATGTTAATAATAATTAATAATATACAGACTACACCGAATCTGTGGATACAAATCTCTACTCAGTCGCTGGCTGCTCTACAGGGAAACAAACAGATCTGCTCCAGTTCTGGGAAATAAGGTTACCATTTGAAAGAATGATCGTTTCCCTGCAGAGCAGTTAGGGACTGTCTGAAGTTTCCTATCCACAGCTGTCAGAGCAAGAAAAACGAAGGGGGAATTTCACTGCACAGGTTTATTATAAAAACAGTAGATATCGGAGATTTCATTAACGTAAAAATGGGATTTTATTTTTTGCCTTTACATCCCCTTTAATCAAAGGACTCCCAGTCAGAGTTGTTCAGATGCTACAAAGCTCACATTTCATGTTAGAATTGCTCTGCCATGTTGTTGCATCTACAGAGCAACTCTGAGGCAACACCATATGGGCCAAACCACATTATGTGCTCAATGATCAGCATGCAATATGGGGGATCGCTACGTTTCCAATGACTGCGCTGGTAAAGTTAATTGGGTTCACGTATAATTGCAGCTAATATCTATCAGAATTAGGGAGACTTTAAATTCCACAAGGGCAAGAACCTTTGTAAAACGACGTTTACATCTCAATGTG
>CM044437.1:134899469-134936270 GCA_024363595.1 Xenopus borealis
GCGAGAAGTCGCCAGGCGACAAATCTCCCCCCGAATCTCCCCGTCTGGCCTTAGCCTTAAAGCTCTCCATCCATTCAGTCCACGAGCATCAACTTGGCCTCCATGCCATTTAACAGATACAATTGAGATGAAGGCCTTTATGTGTGAAATACTTCAATCAATCATAGAGAAATGGTCAAACTAAGGTGGCAAGAACCAATCCAGTCCAATCAGAACACATCTCTATGTACAATATTCATGTATAAGGCTGACACAAATACTTATTTATCTCACAGAAGAGCATCTCTAGTTAACAATGCAGATAAAAAGACAAGGAGGTTTCTGACATGAAGAACAAAAACCAGACTAAGTTGAGCAGTGGTCAAGCAGCCGAAGAAAGAAATGAGTTCAGCACACGTTACAAAGTACCTTCGGGCCCTCAAATCTAGGAACGGATCTCCAACAGGCCTGATTACAGGAAGATGGAACGTTGTGTCTATTTTACAAAAAGCAATATAGGTTCCATCAAACACTACACAAAAAAACACCCTGCTGGCTTCCACAGAACAGATCCGCCTGCAGCTAACATTTCCTTTAACAAGAAGCATCCGAAGCAAGAAAAGTTTCCATTAGTAAAATCCTTAGTAAAGGGGCTACTCACTGGAAAGGAAAATGACACAGAGAACATAAATGTTTGTGGAGCAACAGATGCCGTTGAGCTCCTACAGAGAATTCTGCCCTGGAGCTGGCTCAGTGGTACATTCCATTACTCCATAAATGGGCTTTGTGGTTCAGAGGGAGATTAAGCCTTCAGTTACAGGGTTCAATGTAAAGGCAACTTCTGCTTTAAACGTCTAGGGCTGGACAGCTGTTTTGAACTACAATTCCCACTATGCTTCAGTGCTTGGAGTCAGCTGCATGCTATGAAATTTATAACATTGTGCTTTGGCGAACTTAATTTTTTTTCCTGCTGAACTTAATGGCTAAGAATAAATTATAAACACATGACAAAGCATGCATGAACACCTCACTTTCCAGATCCAATCTTTTCTACCTCTGATCTAGACTTAAACAAAAACATATTTTGCAATTACTCGGTCCTCCTACATTTCATGCCCTACATACATGCCCATAGTACTTATTGGTCAGCACCATGAATACATTTGTTGCCCTGCTGCTTCACTTAACAACTGTTACTCGAGCCGCAATATTAGTTCCACCTTAAATTGGCATTACTTTTGCATAAAAATTAGTGTAGCTGACAGTCATACACCTCTTTACACCTTAGCCCAAAGCAACTTAATTTCAATCAATCTGATCAGCACACTTCTAAATCCATCATTAAATTACACAATAACACAACTCAGAACACACACATTGCTAGTAATTCAAAACAGCTGAGCATTTAATAAGAAGTGATATACATAACCTGGATTACCCCTGAGAAGGAAGAAGTTATCAAGAATTGTTTTCTGCCAGGTCTCACCTGTTATGCTAATATGGACAAATGGTTCTCCTTGGCCCAAGGCAACCTAGACTGTCTACACTATGCAGAACATAAGCTGAGATTGGTTGACTTCATTTTAATGGGTTTAAGGAAGTCTAACCTCAATCAAAGTTACATGAGCTCGGCTGGATTGGCTCTGGTGGTCAAACTCTAGGCACACTGACAAATTGGGCACAATGATGGGCATTAACCTGAAGATAAGGAAACAAGATCAAAATGAGAATTTAAGAAAGAAGAAACTTACGACTGATGGACACTGCAGTTGTAGAAGACAAAATCCACACTTGTAAACTTCTTCCCAGTTTCTTTGGACTTAAGGTAGAGTTTTACAACTCTCTTGTCACCTGAAACCAAGGCAGATAAGACACAGTTAAGGCATTAGAATGTATTCTGCTAATTCCACAATTACCCAGTCCTTCAATGACTGTCCCCATTTAGTACTTCAAAAGCATCACACTGTCCATCCCACACAAAAAAGCTTTATTAATGCAATGGTGCAAATGCAATGTTAAACACCTTCATTGCATGCAAATGTACTTGTTAGGAAACTGTTGCTTGGAAATGCAGGCTATAACTTATCTGAACAGTGATCCCTCAACCAGTGGCTCATGAGCAACATGTTGTCCACCAACCCCTTTGAGGTTGGTCCTGAAAGCAGGTGCTTAATTTTGAATTCCAGGCTTGGAGGCAAGTTTTGGTTTCATAAAAACCAGATGTATGTCAAACAGGGCCTCCTGTAGGCTGTCAGTCCACATAGGGCTACCAAATAGCCAGTTGCAGCTATTTGGCATTTGCATAACTTTTTCATGCTTCTGTTGCTCCTGGCTCATGAGCGAAAATGGTTGACCTTTGCACTAGAACATTCAGGTGAGTTCCCTAGACACCCAAATGAGCTTCTCAAAATCACGGTCACTAGAAATTGCCCAGTGTACCATTGTCCTAAAACTGTATATGTTACAGCTCCTTTTTGTTTTTTTTTTACGTTTCTTATCACAATGGCAAATGATCCCCAACTGGAAAGATAAACAACCCATACTAGTATCTACCTCCTCCCATATGGATAGGCAAGGGAAGTTGATGATCCCCAGACAGAAGTTGGGAGAACTGTTTTTTGAGTTACTACAAGCAAAACACAATCTTTCCAGATGTGAAGAACAATAGCCTTTTATTATGTGTAATAGACTAATCATTATACCGCAGAAGAAATTTACCATGCTCTAAATATTTAAAAGATTTAGACACAGCGTGCGTTTGTCATAAAATGCTCAAAATGTATGTGAATTAAGACTGCCTTGCAAGTTTGGAAGAGTTCCATGGGAATGGAGCCAGACTATTGGGGATCAGTGGGGTTCATTAATTCAAGAGAAACATCCAGAGACTTAAGTTTGGGTTCCACTACACCAATCTCTACAAAGTATCAAAGAAAACTCTCCAGTCGTATCTAGTGTTGCTTCATTCAAGGAAAGGCAGATGATATGCAAGTTCAAAATCACCATGGTATTTGCAAAATAGT
This sequence comes from Xenopus borealis, assembly GCA_024363595.1. Lineage (NCBI taxonomy): Eukaryota > Metazoa > Chordata > Amphibia > Anura > Pipidae > Xenopus > Xenopus borealis. The sequence goes on from CM044437.1 coordinate 134,902,469, forward strand.
TCACTTCTCATTTAGCCTATGGACTGCACCTAGAAGTCATCTTACTACACAATTCCTCTGCATTTTTCTTTGTGCAACTTCTGTCATCACCAATATCTTAGTGTCTAGGGGTCTTCAAACATTTGATCGACAATATAGTCGAACATTTGATCGACAGTATAATGCATTAGGTGCAACACGATGGGAATTGACCACGGTCCTCAGCTAGAGTATTAGCTCAGAGAAATCTTTACTACAAGACCCCCATTTTGCAATCAATTTCCAATACAAAACTAATTCTGGGTTAGTGTGTTCTTCACTCTAAACTACTATACACAGAGTACTGCAGAGAAATGGTTAAAGGGGAACTTAGCAGAAAGACTAATACATGTTGGAAAAACAGTGAAGGCTTCTTTTCCTCAAACAAAAGCCAGCTCTTAACAATCGGATTTAAGAGGAAAGCGCATAAGAGCTGAGTAGGCGTTTTCTGCCAGACTGGAGACCTTTGTTGTGCAACTGAAGCAGCTATTTATGAAGTTGGAATTTAGGCAGAAAACAGATTTGTCCCTTCTGTCCCTTGGCTGAGAGGCGCGGACGCCTGTGGTTACTCTCACACTGTATCATGTGCAAGATCTGACCCTGTCCTGATGGTGCGGCTTCCCACTGAAACTTCTGTGCCTTCCAGCCCTCAGGAGAGCTGGCTATTTGCACTGTGCAGCAAACTCTTTCCAAATAAGGGACAACCATGTATTTGTCACAGCACCCCACTGGCCTTTCATATGGCGAAAGGTTAATCAAGACATTTATATGGGACATTTTAATCACTCAAGGAATAATAGAGATTGCTTAGTGTAATTATGGAGTGAAAAAAAAAGAACAAACAAAAATAGCACTTTTTCATAAACCAACAATTGGACATTATAAAAAGGCGTTTTATCAGATATGAAGAGATTGTCTGTAAAGAGGTTTAGTTCGTTTCAGGAATATTCTTTGGGTTCTGAAAGTTGGATTTTAGAAGACACTCCTACTATACAAGTTATCCCGGACAAGGGTTCCATTATCCCCACTGCTACTATAGACATCATCTCTCCCTACTATACCTGCTATCCCACAGTCACACTCCCTTCCCAGAGACTATTATCCCACTGTTACTATAGGCACCATCTCTCCCTACTATACCTGCTATCCCACAGTCACACTCCCTTCCCAGAGATTACTATCCATACTGTTACTATAGACACCCTTCCTTCCAAGAGACTATTATCCCACTTTTATCATGGGCACCATTTCCCCCTACCAGGCCCAGACGAGAAATCTGGCAAATGCCAGAGGGGCTGTTGTATGGCACAGATACTATTTAGTGGGCTGGTGGGGGCTATTTAAAATGCCAGGGTCAGCTCCCGTACTATAGTGGCTATCCAATAGGCATGGCAATTCCCACCTAATTTAAGATTACAGCTAAACAACGTTAGTCTAAGGGCATTGGCAGGAACTTACCATGGCCCCTTGTGATAGGAATAACTTCTTTAGCAGAGGGTGATGTGCAGTAGATCTTTCCATCCAGTATACGTCCTTCCATCTCTGTAAAATCCTCAAAGGAGCAATTCACCCCAGCAGACAGGTCAGGGACATTCCAGGCTTGTAAAACCATCTGTACCGATGAGAGGCATGTTAACAGAATAAATCAGAGGAGGGCGCTATCAACAGACAGGGAATTCGGGCAAACAAGTTGAGCTACAGACATGAAAAATTCCAAGGGTATTTAAGTCCTTCATGGACACAGTGAGATACTGTTAGGATAACAGAGAAAGCATGATGGAGAGAGAAGAAATAATAAATGAATAATCTGAAATGGCAACATAGTGTTAGGATACTGGGTCATCCTCATACCGTGTTGTCTTTACCATCAAGGGTAATATAATTCTGTTTCTATGTATATTGCCTCTGGGATAGTTGCTGTAGAATATATATTTTTTCTAACAATACTATCACCAAATAGACTTTGATGGGATATTACAAGATTATAATAAATAATAAAGTGCCTCCAATTTCCTTTAATCTCCAAGTATTACCAAGTCTATACACATGGAACCAGCGAGGTTAATGAGATCTCATCATCATACTGCAGGTATCCGTAGCCAAATATCAGGGGCATAACAGTTCAAGTTTTACAGTTCAGCCTTGCTCACTCACCGAAACCTCGGACACAGTGACAGAGATATTTTTGGGGTGCACTGTGAGTTGGACACACTGGCGCTGGTCAGAAGTGAACCTGTGGAGTTCATCTGCTCGCTCGCATTTATCTTTTCTCGAACACCTACAGAAAGAGAGAGAGAGTTAATATATCTAACAGAATAATGGATGAGCTTCATGCACTCAAACAACTTCTCTCCCATTCCAACTCTAATCATTAAGAACAAACGATGATGCGACTGGCACAGTCTCCTTTTTAACATTACAGTCAGTCAATCCTTAGCCAAAGCAGCAACAGACGAGCATGACCAACTGTGGATAAGCTGCAGACACATTTCAAATGCTCTTCAAAAGCAATAACTATTTGAATTCCTAAATCTGTCAGAAATAGGAGTTCTCTAAAGCGTCTCTGCTCTCAGACAAAAAGTCAATACTTCCCCTTTGAAAAAAAAAAAAAAATTTCTGTGTACTGCTCAGAATGGAATTACTGGCGCAGAGTAGGAATAAAGGTAATTTTTTGGGAAACCGCTATAATATTAGGGTGTGTTAAACCCTGAAACAAGATAACAAAATTGCAGCAGAAACACAACAGATTCTACTCAAATCTGGGTCTTTTTGTTACCGTGTTGGCTTTCTGTGCCGAGAATTAGGCTCAGTACATGGTTAAAGGATGAACGGACACGTTCAGAGAAAACAAGGGCAAGTAAAGCGTTCCATGGCCGAGTGCTTTCACTTAAATTTGCCTTTCTGGACAGGGATTTAAGAAGGTGAGTGGTCCGTGTAAAAAAAGCAGCGCTCTCAGCGGGAGCTCTGACAGCTTAGAGAGCCGACTGGAAAGAGAATGGTAAAATCTGTTCTGCAGACTGACAGACCTCCTGTCTCAAAGCATCCGGCATCATGCGCTCATGGAGGATGGAACATCCATTCTCTTCCAGACTGGCCGCTTTCTGGTAAGCCTGGCAGCTCAATATCGCAAGGGATTAAAAGCAGAATGGCTGCCAAACCTACGCAGACCTCATTCATAGGCTGGCATTAACACTTGCACAGGAGGAAAGTTGCTGCCCAATATTAGGCCTACAGCAATGTAAGTAGAAGTTATCATGAAAATGACCAGCAGGTTCCAGTACATACATTCCATTACCAACCTGTGTGAGACAGGCCATGTATTGGGAAAGGTAATGGGCTCCCTACCTATTCTGGGATAGTTTAATCATGTCCACAATTAGGTAGACAGAAGGGCCCTTCTTGTTTTTGTGAGATTGAGGTCAGGGCCAACCAAATGTGCTTGTGCACACATCTCCTTTAATACACATAAAAAAAATGGGAAATTTCTTCTTAAAGGACCAGCAACATAAAAAATTTTAATTGTTTTAAAGTAATAAAAATATAATGCAGGGTTGCCCTGCACTGGTAAAACTGCAGTGTTTGCTTCAGAAACACTACTATTGTTTATATAAATAAGCTGTTATGTAGCCATGGGGGCAGCCATTCAAAGGAGAAAAGACTCAGGTTACATAGCAGATAAGCTCTGTAGAACATAATGTTATCTGCTATCCATTACTTATCCTGTGCCATATAGCTGTTTTTCAATTTCCACCATTGCTACTTAGCAGCTTGTCTATATGAACTATAATGGTGTTTTCTGAAGCAAACAGATCAGTTTTAACAGCGCAGGGCAACGCTAGATGATATTTTCTTTACTTTAAAACACTTTCATTTTTTGGTATTACTGTTCCTTTAACCTTTTTTTATTGAGGACCGTGAAACCATTGAGCAACCACCAGTGGTTACTGCACTATTCACTAGGGGAAAAATATCTCTACTCCCTGACAAGAGGTTTGGAACTTGATACAACGAAGGTCAGATGAAATATGGGAAATGAAAATAGATCATGTATCCTACTGACACATTTCCTTTAAAGCCATTCTATTACCACATAAGACATATTGATCAGAGGATGAAGAAAAAAATCCTCCATATACCTATAGAAATAAATTGCTGTTTGGAGCTTTAGCTCTTTTGTATCGATTTTTTAAAATTCTGATTTTTTTAAATATTTCTGTTCACAAAAAGACTTAAAAATAATGTGATTTTGCATCTTCTGCTCTATGATGTACCAAACTGAGGAGCACTCACAGAGGGGCTCCCCATACCAGTATTTAGAGTCTGTTGAAGCTAGGGATGGGACCTCTCACAAAGGGACTCATATTAAGAATAGGGTCATAGTGACTTTACAGATATAATCCCGGAACCATGTCTCATCTGAATGTTTTTCTGAAGAATATTGATAGATGAAATAATAAATAATAAATCATAAAATAAAAAATGAATCTGGTGAGATTGGTGCCTCCAAGACAGGACAAACTGAAAAACTGGATGTGGAGCTACAAGGAAGAAAGTTGGAGATTGGAGAAAGTTTTATTTTTCCAGTTTGTCCTGCCTCCAGAGATGGACAACTTAACTCCAGTCATTCTGCACTGATGGGTAGGGCTGACTGAGAAAGTAACACTAAAAAGAAATCAAGAGATATAGAGAATGGTGATCAAAACTCTAGGGAACTCGTTAATTGCAAAGGGAGGCCCCAAATGTGGCCACTGGTCTGAGACACTGGTGTGGCCTTGGAGAATTAATCTGGGCTGGGTTTTTCATGGAGCGTGTCCCATTTCTGTCAATAACAAGTGCCCAATTGAAGTTATATGTTGCATAAGTATGACTAGGCAGACACGATAGTGTCCTCAAAAGAGGTTAGAAACAGTGTCAGAATAAAGCCACCTCTGATCTGCAAAGAGCAACGAGAAGCTGACTCTCAGAAGATATGCTACAGAATTTATTAGATTATTGTTCTAATGGTGGGTTTGCACTTTTCTCAGTCCCACTCAGTTCATACTCAAGAGACTGGAAGAACGTCCCCAGTTACAGAGGGGACTGGTATTCTGCATTTGCTCCCCACCTGGGCCTGTATTAATTCTAACTGTTCACCTCTCCTGGGGCACTTGTCTAGAATACAGAAGCTCAGGAGAGCTCAGAGAAGTGAATTCTGTGCTATTTTAGAAGAAGAATAAGAGGGGTTGTCACTAGTGGCAGGGCAAAGAGCAACATTTCCTGAGGGAACTCCTGAGAAACAGCAATACTCACGTGTTGTGGAGCACACACCAGCCGCAGTGAGGGTCCCTAGAGCCAAGGCAGGTGTCACAGCTTTCATATTGTTCACAACTCTCTACCGGCACACGGGTAACCTGAGGGAGGACAAAAAAAAAAGTTAAAAGGGATATGTTGTCAACTGTATGGGGTGTTCCTGCCAAACTGGAAGCTCATACAAACATTGAGACAAGAGCATTTCCATGTCTGACAGAGTTACCTCATCAGAGCAGTTATGGCTGCTTTCAGCTATTTACGGCTTTAGCACACAACAAGCCAGTGGTTCCCAAAATTTCAGGTTGGTCCTCTAGGGGGAATCGGGGTAATAATAGGAGGGGGCGTTAAATTAAAGGATAATTTGTTTGTTCAGCCCGATTGACCAGCCGACCGATATACAAGTCTTCTGCAGATATCTCGGCTCCTTTCCCACCATACACTCAGTATTGTATCTTTGTGTCTATGGCCACCTTAACTTGCTGAACTAGACACTGTTTAAACAATGAACGTTAGATTCACCAAATCAGCAGAGGCTAGAACAAATGTTAGATCCCCAATATAGGATCCAAAAAAGACAGGCCAACATCATTAACCATACATTTATAACAAAAATTAAAGGAACGTTGGCCTCTACTCAGATACAGGGTTTAGCAAGGGAAAATGAATACTCAAAATCTGCCTCATCAGATCCAATTAGATATTCAGCTAACCCTTAAGACTTAATTCCCTTAATTCCAACAATAAACCATGTAACGCTGCCCTGGCTATACAGACTGAAGTATCAATACAGCCATATCAACATGACAGTGTCACGGAACGGGCTGATGTAAAATGGAGAGCATGGTTTAGCATAAAGATCAACCTCAGATAGAGTATAATCTAACAATGACAGGAAATCAGACCACAAACCAGACAGAAAGAGGTTATGGCTACTGTGTTTCAAGCCGCAATCTAATAAGGACACGGTCATGACACAATGATGTCAGCCTAAGCCTGTTCCCATCGATTTGCCTGCAGCTGAGCTGGGCAGCCAATATGTGGGTCAGAAAAAGACTGATCCATCAATGAGCACTCTCCTGAAATGTTATGTCATTCTTATATAATTCAATGAAGCAACAGACCTATGCACTGCAACACACTGCAAAACTGTGAAGATCAAAACTACTTGGGTCCAGTTTTACATGTACATGAAACCCAAGAGGTTGCACAGTGCAGGCCCACAGCACCTTCTACAGAAACCTTATTCATAAAGCCCAAGAGAAGAACCAAAGCAGAATTGTTTTTAGAATATTTTTAGTGCAGTGGCACCATTCTTGCAGCCAAGTGTTTGTGGGGACTGCAAGGAACCAAACAATTGTATGGTCAACACAAAGCTACAATTCACTTGACTAATTCTGCTTCAGTAAACTTAAAGGGATGGTTGACTTTAGTAAGTTATAGAGTGGGCAACTTTAAGCAACTTTTCAGTTGGTTTTCATTATTTTTTATTTTCTATTTCCAGCTTTCAAATCGGGGTCCCTGACCCCATCTAAAAAACAAATGCTCTGTACAGGAACAAATGTATTGTTTTTGCAACAATTTATTACTCATCTTTCTTTTCAGGCCTTTCCTATTCATATTCAAGTCGCATATTTATATATATTTATGTCTGATAAACCACTTTTTATCTAGGGTAATCTGGACCCTAGCAAACAAGTTGCTGAAATTACAAACATGTCATTATTTGCTCAAAAACTACAAATAATAAAAATTTGAAAAACAATTGCAAATTGCCTCGGAACATCACTCTACATCATACTAAAATGAACTCAAAGGTGAACATCCCCTTTAAAGGGATACTGTCATGGGAAAACATGTTTTTTCCCCATAATGCATCAGTTAATAGTGCTGCTCCAGCAGAATTCTGCACCGAATCCATTTTCCTAAGATCTTTTTATATTCAACTCTGAAATCGGACATGGGGTTAGACATATTGTCAGTTTACCAGCAGCCTCCAGTCATGTGACTTATGCTCTGAAAAACTTCAGTCACTCTTTACTGCAAGTTGGAGTAATATCACCAATACCTCCCCCCCCCCCCCCCCCCCCCCAGCAGTCTAACAACAGAACAATGGGAAGGTAACCAGATAGCAGCTTCCTAACTCCCTGGTAGATCTAAGAATAACACTCAATAGTAAAAGCCAAGTCCCACTGAGACAGATTCAGTTACATTAAGTAGAAATAACAGCCTGCCAGAAAGTAGATCCATCCTAAAGTGCAGGCACGTCACATGACTGGGGGCAGCTGGGAAACTGACAATATGTCTAACCCCATGTCAGATTTCATAATTGAACATGAAAAAATCTGTTTGTTTGTTCTTTTGAGAATTGGATTTCAGTGCAGAAGTCTGCTGGAGTAGCTCTATTAATAAACGTGTTTTGAAAAAGAAAAAAAAAATTCCCATGACCGTATCCCTTTAAGGATCTTAAACGATCATTTCCAATAACAACAAAAAATATTTACATCTGTCCTAAGTCCCAGGGGATGTGAAGAGTTACATATTTCATTGTTTTTACTTTGCTGACATTATACAGCGGGTTATTGACCCAGCAGAGGTAGAAAAGCCTATGTCCTGTTATAAAACAAAGGACAGCATGTAACCCTTCTTCTGTAATGTGTGCACTATTCTCTCTTGTACCCGGTGTCACTGGCCCTGTTAACTAATGGCCGGCCGTGCAAGCACATATTCACCCCTGCAATCATTCGTCTGCCAGAAAGAATGAGAATTTCAAACTCCTAACTCCTAGAGTCCTAACTATTCATATCCAATGCATCTAAAATAACTTATTCATCCCTTAATTCTTCACTACAGAACATGATGCAGAATGGTGTCACAATAAACAGCAGCCTGAAGAACAACAAATGGTACATCACAGAGTAATGAACTGGTGCTGAACACAAACTTGATGTAACTAAACAAGGAACAATTAAACACAGTTCTCCCTCGACTACAGGGCCCTGTCCAACTATAAAACCATAAAATATTGACTCCTGCTGTAAGTTCCAAAGTGAAACCCAACAATCACAGTCATGGCCAAGAGTCTAAATATACATCAAGACTGTAAAATGGGTGTGTCAATGCAAACCAGAAAGAAAACAACTATACACCAGAACTCACAGTCTTTCAATTAAAGTATATGGTTTACCAACCTATATTTAGTTAGGAGTGGTTTTCTTTCTAGAGCCCACCAAAGGAATAGTAACAAGTGCATCGGTATTCTATGCCACTCACAGGTGACTTCTAGACTAAGGAATATTTTGGATTATTATATGGACTATGGTCTGGTTTTAGGTGGCCAACTCTCAGAGCAAACTCTAGCAAGGAATTACATTCATTCATTTCTTTTGTGGTCTACTACAGCTAGGGTTGCCACTTTTTCTGGAAAAAAATACCAGCCTTCCTATATTTTTTCCCTATACATAACATTGGCTTCAAGCTACATTTTTACTGGCCACATGCCCGTGAGGGTAATACTTGAAAGACTATTTTTCATTCTAGATGCACCTACTGTAAAAGCCCAAATTGAATGTCAACTAGGGTAAGATTAGGGGGTAAAGCCATATTCTGTCCTTAATATACTTGGAACGGTGTCTGAATGACTGATACACCAACATTTACTCATAACAGCAGCCTTGTTGGGGCTTCAGAGGAAAAAGTACTGCAACCGCTGGTCTGCAGTGTGGACTTCTACCTTCTCACCTATGGACAACCACCCACACTACTACCATTCCGCATATTTTCCTACTTTTCAAGGTCCAGTTCCTGAAAATAAATGCTGGTAAACTGACAATATGTCTAACCCCATGGGTTTTTTTTAATTTATGGCTAGGCAAAAACATCTCTCACTATTTAAAGTTTCCATTAATAGTAATATCAGCAGTCATTTTTTGTGTTAAGTTGGACCACGACCCTTTCAGTCAGGGATGCTTAGGTTAAAACTGCAAGCCTACCCAGTAATAACCTTTTAGAAGCTTTGAAAAAAAAATTGTAGATTCAATGGACAAGCCAATAGGAAAATAGTAAACAAAGGTATAGTGCCTGTTTGGTTTAAGGTTGTAAAAATGAAGCCCTGCTATGGGAATTTAATGACCTGAACCTTCCAAGAGTTCCAAAGATTATTTTGCTTGGTGCCAATTTATTATAACTGATCCAATAAATGGAAGAATTTGGACAGCACATGCATATAGCCTAATCACAACAGACACTTTTACCGATATAAGTTGCTCCTATGAATAGGATGAAAAGGGAATAATTGTTTTCTTTGATACTCTGTTTACACTGTGTGATTACACAGATAATGCCTGCAGCATTCCAAGTGACATCCATCAAGCACCCTTAGGCTGGGGACAGACAGGGAGATTCGGGGAGACTCTGTCGCCTGTCGCCAGGCGACAGAATCTCCCCGAATCTCCCTGTCTGTCCCCAGCCTTAGGGCAAAGACGTACGCTCAGATTCGAGGATATCAGTCGCCCAGCGACAAATCTCATCTTCAGGCGACTAATCTCCCTGAACTGCCTTCCCGCCAGCTAGAATGTAAATCGCAGACGGGATGGCACTCTGAGGGCTTCGTTTTCCGAAGTTGACTCACAAGAAAGTTATTGGCTAATCTCTCCAAATCGGTGCGTGTCTCTGCAAAGGCTATAGGACTGCCAATGGCATTCTTACTTGGCATTGCTAGTTTGCAAAAACTTTGTTCTGACAAATTGCCATTTTCTCTGGCTTAAAATCAGAACGAGACACCTCAGATACTTAGTCAACGCATTTCAAACATCTGAGTTCTGCTCTGCACTCAGCAGTTGATCAGTAACACACGCTGATTACATTTGCATGGAAACTAGCACATTTCGGAAAAGATGCTCTGTGTTACGTACAGATTTTCCCATAATGCTCTGATCAACAGGAGGGGTGCTTACCATTCCAGCTGCAGGCGCATCTATAGCTAAATAGAACAAAATGGGTCTGGCAGTGCTGACTACACCTTACAGATTGCATGTGGCAACTGGAGTCTTGGCTGGAGCCTGGAGGGGCACAGACTATCGCAAAATCATTTCAATGGTAATAAGAACCAGCAGTGCAGGGAATAGCAAAGGACAGAGATTTTATTAAATTATAAATAAATAAAATAATAATTAAATAATACTATTTAATAGTAATAAAAATAAATAAATTAGATCACTATATTGGAAAACTTGATTAAACATAAATTTCATTCCCATTTTAAATTTGGGTTTACAATCACCTTTACACACAGTTGGGTATGAGATCCAACCAACAAACATCAAGCAAAATCTGAAGAATATCTTCACATGCATTCAAAGAAATAAGATGTATTAATTCTTATTATTTTTTTTTATTCGATTAGTGGTTGCCCAGACTCCTTGCAGCACTTTCAGCATGTGATGTCTTGCATCGTAGAAAGGGGGAAATCTCCTTTACGAGGTAAGACATGTGAATTATCATAATTCTGAGTGTAAAGAACTGCAGCGTGACAGGAACAGAAACCAAAAAGGAACATGAGAGCAGTCCTGTATAAAAAAAAAAAATCCCCAAATATTTTTTTTCAAAATGCTCCAGTCATGTAAGAGATTTGTAAGAGATTTGTATAATAAAGATGAATAAGAACTCTGTCCTTCAGCAGGAGGAACACTACATGTGATTTACAGCTCTGATTCTGCAAAAAGAGAGAGCAGTATATCAGATATTGCAGTAAAACACTGAACATTGCCAATTATATAATTGTGGGAGTGGAATGTTTTGGTTTCTTTACAGATCTCACATTTGCTCTGTCTGATGTAGCTGCATAATATGGAGAGATGGTGCCTATAGTAACAGTGGATATTAGTCTCTGGGAAGGGAGTGTGACTATGAGATAGCAGGTATAGTAGGGAGAGATGGTGCCTATAGTAACAGTGGGATAATAGTCTCTGGGAAGGGAGTGTGTGATAGCAGGTATAGTAGGGAGAGATGGTGCCTATAGTAGCGGTGGGTACTGATGTACGTGCTTGCCCTATACGCACAGGACCCGTGAGTGGGGCAGGTTCGGGACAACCTTGCATCACCGTTTCACACACACCTTACACTGCTGGCTTCCTTTTATTTTTGCGGAAAGCTTGCTAGCCCCACCCCTTTTGTGATCAGTGGGGTGGCGGGGGTCTATAAAAGGAAGCCGGAAGACAGGCAGGTGCGGGTGGAGGGTGGGCGGGCTAGGGTCGGGATTTATCTGACCCTCACATCACTAGTCTCTGGGTAGGGACTGTACTGCAGGTATAGTAGGGCGAAAGATGTGAATCATAGAAGTGTGGATAACTTTTTGGGAAGGATTGCCCAACCTGGGGATCAAAACTGACCATATAATCAAATTAATGTGTTCTTAAGGCTGCAATAGTTGCAAATGTGACCTTAAAGATTTACAGTTAATCCTTTCATAGAAACCATGCAGAGAAACACATGGTTTCCTTTGTCCTCCCAGAATCTGTGGTTTATTTTCACTTTCCTAAATTCCAGGGAGTAAAAGGTTGAACACCAGATGCTTTCATGAGAGATCCCAAAGTTAATGGTATTTATGAAACGTATTAATATTCGCCTGCAGGCTAGCAGGTAATTAAATTCCACATGGTATTAGTTGTGGACTTGTTAGCTGGCTCTTTGAAAGTTATTGGCTGAAATCACACAGTCCTCCGGGCATCTATTAGAATTAAGGACAGGCGCACTCCACATACTTTGACAAAAGATCTGCTGCATTGTGATGAGTTAAGAGTTTTGCCTTGTGACCAAAAATTCACAGAGGAAAAACTGCTTAATTAAAAATGTACAGCTCAACTTATTCTTTGGGGAGGAAAAAATAACCTGGAAAGCTATCCTTGTATATGGGCACTAGCACAAATTAAATAGATGAGAATTCTAAGCTTGTGGTGGAAGGTTAAAGCCAAAAATATCATTGTGTCTCTCCTTTGCAGAAATTAAAGATGTTCTATAAAAAGGACAACAGATTACCAGGGCTTTAGAAGGACTATTTAACGAAGCATGAGATACACGGAAATAGAGCACGCAGCTGGACTCCAAACATTACTAGATACAGCAACTTCAATGCATCAGTGGTCTACAAACTAGGCTAGGTAATCTATCATCTGAAGGACACCTTCCTGAGCCACCTGTCACAAGTCCCTGGGACATCACCTGGACGTTCTTTTGTTTCCCAGATTACTGATACAGAAAGGACTGGAATGGAGGCAGTGAATGCATCTCTTTCTACAATAAAGCTCCTGCTGTGTCGTGACCTAGTCATTAAATGGAAAAGAAGCTCCAAAAACAAACGAGGTTATCATGCTCAAAGTTATGTGCTCAAGAGGTGAATGAGCCCTTTGGGCACTGAGGAAGACATCCGTGCATTAATGGCTTCTAAGAGAATAGTAGGACTAGGTTAATTTACGAGGGCAGCCTTACCTTCAGAGAGAAATACAGTAACATTATCACTTTTTTACTTCAGTAAAAAAAAAGCCTTTCAAAGGGAAGCCTTGCTTTTTATCTAAAAGGTCTTTTAATGACCTTAACATCCATAATTATTACAAAGAATCCCTGGCCAAGCACATTAAAAGCTGCACATCCCACACTAAAAAGAACTTTACAAATACTTTACATATTTATTAGAGCCAATGAAATGTGGCCTTCACCCAGAATGTTTAAGCAAACAGACAACAATCCAATTCTCATACAAACATCAACTATGCTGGGCTGGTGTATCATGTACAGGCCATAGTGTTCCTACCATATAGCATATAAATAATGGCCATGGTTATGGTCATAGCTTAGTGTAAAGTCAACCTTTAATAGCAATATCTTACAGCTTACTTGCAATGTGGGTCCAGCCTTACATTTGGGGAAGGCTTAGGAGGACTCCATGCATATCTATATGTTTTTCTTTGTGGAGGAGTTAAAATAATAGATCGAACTCACTTTTTGTTGAGGCCTGGCTGTATTAAGATTGGGCTATCCTACCAGAGGCCTGCAGGCTGTTCAAGGCTTTCCAAGACCGCCATCATTGTTTTATAATAATCACTACCCAGATAAAGCTATATCATCTTTAATAGTAGTAGCTTCAAGCTTGCTCGCATTGTGGGGACACTTTCTGGGAAGGCTCCATACATATCTATACGTCTTCCTCTGTGGAGGAGTTAAAAGAAGATATCTATCCAAGTCAGTTATTTTAGCAAATATGTCCCAGAATTGTTGCAGCCTGGGTGGTCTATAAAATGTGTTGTCAATATATTAAGATGCAAGCTGGTTATGGCTATCCACTAGGTTTTTCTACCAGGCCCAAGATTTCCATAAACCTCCTTCATCAAGTTTTTATAATAATCGCCACCCAAATATTGGAAATTGTGCAATATTGACCCAAAGCATCAAAAATCTTGATAGGTGATAATCTTGAGGGGCTGGAAAAGCCAAAGCCTAAATGGCAATTAAGTGGACATCTGGGATGGATGCTTGCTTACTGCCTTCAATACGGCTAGAAATAGATGAATAATGGCTACTACAATGGTGACTTAGCCAAAAGCTGGACCATACAACACTAAAAAAAAACAAAGCTTCTGTGCAAATGGTCAGCTAGGCAATAAGTATATCTGCCTGTTTATTACCAGGCAGAGGGGCCCTAAACACTCACATGAAAATGGATTTCCACTGCTGCTCTGGCTGCAGCTAGGCATAAGAGCCTCTTTACAACTAGAAAAAGGAGGGCAAGATGGATGGACACCGATACTCTTAGCACAATGTTTTACTTTGGCTGACAAACTGATGATCATTGGAGAAATGCATGATCTGACTGTACCCAACACAGAAATATGACAGACAGGAGGAAGGAATGAGAGGAATGTCGGCAATGCCTGCACTACCAATACAAGCAGGTTCACTGCTGGTCTCCTTCCAAGAACTCTCCATCACAATCCAACAGACTTGGTCACCTTCCAAGCAGCTCTCCGAGGAAGATAAGGAATTTCAGAGGAGTTTATTTGTGAGATTAAGATCGATTCCCTGGGAGGATTTTTCTTGTTTTTTTTTCCAGTTCACATAAACAAGGATGAGATGGGAAACGCTGCAAGGTATTCATGTCCAGAAATATTTGTGGGAGAGACATCATATGCTTACACTACTCATTATACTGACTGTGCCATAAGACTTAACGCAAAATCGCGTCTGAAGGGAAGGACATAAAGGTTATTCCCAATCAACGCAGTGAGTGCCAAAGGGGGTTTACAAGATGCTGCACATGGTTAAGACATGGACAACTCCCCATGATTATTTCAATGGCACAGTAAAAACAAAACTATGACTAGTCTGTTTTCATCGGCCTGATCACAGAAAGGTCATATTCTAGGGCTCCGTGAGAACACATCTCTTTGTAACTCCACTATCTACAGACAGTTAAAGCTATTGTATTGGAAAGCTTTACACAACATTACCTTTATCTGTCCGTACACCCCAACTTTCCATTCTTTTACATGCAAGGTTGATTCTATTTCAGACATTCATTTTCTGGTTGTTTATGACCAATCTGGTGGCCATTGACGAGTCCAAACATATCAGTTTTTATTGGGTCAGCTCAGTGGTTCCCAACCAGTGGATTTTGAGCAACATGTTCCTCATCAACCCCCTTTGTTTTTGCCCCATTAGCCTCAAAGCCGGTGCTCATTTTTAAATTCCTTACTTGGAGGCAACATTTTGGAGTTTACATCCATACATCATCTGTTTTTATATTTATTTAAGCTCCAAAGTGACAGACGCAGTGGATAACTTAGTCATGTGTATTCTGGGATACACAATACAGGGCTGAGGATTTGGAAGTGGGGCCATAAGACTATACCACAGGGGCCCCAGCAAGTTCCTGCATATATGCCGACTGCTCCTAGCTTGTTCATATTTCTAACCAGTTAAATCAAAATCTGATTTTCATTTGGGTTCATTGTCAGACTATTAAGAGACAACCACAGCATGTGCACCATAAAGCCATTCATAGAGAACTAAATTGCCTGCACTCAGCTAGTTAGAAATTGTGCATTTCGTTGAAAAGATATAATATGGTGTGTAGACTGAAACTAAATAACATACAATGTCTAGTCTATGAGCGAATAAATGATTGCATCACGTGGCAATAGCCCCGGTGGGTATCCAGCTTAAGACCCTTTGTTTGTTCGAGTAAGCTCAATAATGGATACAAGGGCTTTTCTAAAATGCCAGTGATAAAGTAACAGCCCAATAAGAAGAGCTTCAATTGCACATAAATGCAAATGCCTATATATTTTATAATCATGTTTATATCCCCATTGGCTGCTTAGATTATTGAATTTGCTGATCACAGACAGCATTTCATTTTATGGAGCTCAAACCCTCAAGTTGCGTTCATGAGATGCTCTACTCAGCGCTTACAATGCACTAAGTAGCAAAAAAGGAGTGAGTTAAAGAAATTTGTACACATGGATCAATACCACTTCCAGCAGGCAATCCTATTTTCTGCTTCCACAAGGAACCCTGCAAGAAGAAAGCATATCCAATACCCCCCCACACCTGCCTCTATGTGATGCTACAAGACACCCAACAGTACCGCTGCAAAAGCAGGGAGGGTTACAAGCACTTTATTAATTGCTCTATATTTGATTAAAATCCTTCATTCCGTCACAGGCCTTCCAGCTCACTTGCAACTGTGCATTTAACTGTGCATTTAATTACTTTCTCCTCTACAGTGATAACTGGAAACCCGGCAAAATATTTCACTTTATTAACGCAGGGTCTTTGTCACTAAAGACATGGCAGAGTCCATCTGGGGCAGTAACAAGATAAAATGGCATAAGAACGATAGAATAATTATGCTGGCTGTTTAGGCATTTGTAACAGTATTTTACCCAGACCGAATATATGCAAGGTCAACAAGGTAGATATTTATTCTCATCTGGGTGCTTGGGAATGCTTTAATAATGCTTTATTTTTGGTACAGTCTATGGAATATGATTGAGACACCTGAGCATAAAGCACTACAGGCCCCTCTTGGGTGTTTCTATAATGCCGCAGGACTGGACTGAGAATTAAAATAGGCCCTGGCATTTCAGGCACACAAGAGGCCCATCAGCCCACATAGAGGCCCAAACAGCCCCCACCAGCCCACTAAACACTGACTTTCTATGGGACCTTATAGCAGCCCCTCTGGCATTTGCCCTAACCCACAAATGGCCAGTCCGGGCCTGCCCCTGTGATCTCTGGAGCAGAAGATAACCCACGGGTGGGGCTTTACATCAGGTGAGAAATGGTTTTGCTGCAGTCACACCTGATGTTCCTTCACGGCAGGAGAAAGGGATGAAGGAAAGAGATCTATGTGCAGGGGTGGAATAGAGAGAAAAAGGCTGTCACACTTCAGTGAAGGCCTAGAAATCTATATTGTGATCCCTCCAATCCATCAAGGCAAAATATTGAAGTCAAGAACCACCATTGCCTCCCACCAACAGTAATACATGGTCCCTATTTGGGAGAAAGGATCCCTTTCCAGCCTTGCATGAAGTTCTGATCACACACCAATCATCGCAGACCACTACTCTAAAGACAGACCCCCAAACTGGGATGAAATGGCTATGATGGCACATCCAGGGGCCACAAAGTTAACCCCTGAAATACATCTTTATTTCTAAAGAAAGCTTCTCAGTAGGCTGACAGTGAATAGGTTCAGTGGAAAGAACTCTGCTCAGGAGAGCAATGGAGAAGTAGTAATATACCTTCTAGAAAAACTGAAATGATGAACTACTTGCAATAGAAGGGCATACAAATCGAGGATATATCTGTAGCCCCATTCCAAAATCCTGTATAAAAGCACCTTTCTACATATACACTATTTACAATGCACTGCAAAATATAATGCTATTAGAAATCATTGAGAAGTTCCACGACCTTACGTTGTAGACACACTTTAGAACTTCCAAATCTGCCAAACTATGATTGAGAAGTACAGGAAAAATATATAAATGCCACATTTGATATACTGAAATGATTGCATCAGCCTTAAGGTTCAGCACCCCTATAGACATATTGATCCATTCCTTGTCACAGGAGCCCTCTCCATCTAGGAGAACATCGGTCATTCAAAAGATTTTACATTGATATCTACCACTAGAGTCCTGCACTGGGCCGAGTATCTGAGGAATACCCGCAAAGTGTTCGGGTTTTAGCAAAAAGTTCCTGATTCCCTAGCAGTGTGAGCAGTCTGCAAGTCACCCAGCAGGGTACCCAACAAAGGTGTGGACTTCAACCCTCCCCTGTACATGTTGTAGTTTCTCTCTAATTTTGTGCGGATTCAGCACCAGATTTATGTCACTTCCGGCCCAAGGTGGCGTAACTTCCCCGGAGTCAGATGGTAAGTTGGCCTATTGTGGGATGGGCAGCAGATCAGTGTGGGGAAATTGTCAGTCCCAAGAAGCGGGTATAGGTTGGGTAGCGCACTAGCACCCCAAATTTCTCCCAACTCTCGGGCTGAGCCCCCAAAATACTACACCGTGCACGGGGGGGGCGCAGCTATTGGATTGGAAACAATTGCTTTAAACTGATCCATAGCAATATACAAAGGATTGGGAAAGGCTGAAATTGATGGCCTTGAGACATTTTTCACCCATCAGCCTTAAGGGTAAGGCCACATGGGGAGATTTCGGGGAGATCTATCGCCTGGCGACTAATCGCCGCGACAAATCTCCCCGAATAGCTTGGTAGCACTGTGCACCCGCTACACGTAAAGTCGACTGCGGCTATTTACACGTGGCGACGCGATTTTAAAAGTCGCTCAAAATCGCCTCGCCAGGCAATCGCGTGTGAATAAGCGCAGGCGACTTTATGTGTAGCGGGTGCACAGTGCTACCAAGCTATTCGGGGAGATTTGTTGCGGCGATTAGTCGCCAGGTGGCAGATCTCCCCGAAATCTCCCCGTGTGGACGAGCCCTAAAGGATCATTGCATAAGGTATGGCTTCCACTAATGCCATTTGTAGAGAAACAGATTAAGATACAAAACAAGATAAGTGGCCACCCAGCAGAAATGCAGATGAAATAGGAAGACCACCCATGGAAAGGTCTGAAGAATCAAAAAGGACTTGCATGTATTTACCCTTTAATTTACCCTTTACATTAAATAGATAAGAAATGGAATAATAGAAGTAAGCTTTATCTTCAACTTATATTAAAGGCCTGATGATACACAAGTCATATAATCAGTAACAGATCCCCAAGGAATGCAATTGTAATGGAAATGCTGCGAGTCTCAGTGACGACAGTGGGCTATGCTTCAAATAGCCTGAAATACCACAATTATCCATTAAAATCAATCACTTTCTTCTTATGGTTATCATGGGCTATAGATAACGTGCAGCATCATATATTGTAGGCGGTCGGAAAGTGTCCCCTAGGAAATTCCTTCCCCCAATCTCTGTTTAACAAGGAAAATATTTGTAATAAATAAATAGATTAACGTGAAAATCTAAAAACAAAACAGACTAATCTCATAGGCTGGGCCGAAGGCAGCAAAAGAGTAAAGAGATATTCTAGGAAGGCAGAGATGGGTCAACATGAAGTATCAACAGACTGTTATTTTATAAAGCGCCTGCATTAGAGCAAAAAGCCAGAGAACATTCCCTTCCCAAGCACAGATTATACCGTCTGCTTAACTCCCAAGTGGATTTTTATCCTTTAGTCAAGACATCTTGAAGTGAAAACTACTTCTTATTCACCTGGCGAACAACACAGAACCAACTTCATTAGCATGACAATTGCAAGACGCAACAGAAAAGCAATAGGATGACCATTGTGAGCGGGTTTCGCATAGAAACCTCTTTGACAGGCTCCCTTAGCAACAGCCGGAACCCTAGCGCAGCACACTGGGAAGTCAAAGGTCGGCCTGTCTGATTAGCAATCCTGTGTCAGGAAAACATCAGACATTCTGGGCAACACACCAAAGGTCTTCATACATTCAGTTTGGTAGATGCCTCAGTTTGACTGTTCATAAAGGAGAGTATATAGGAAAGCAGCCGCAGGAACACAGGTACCAGAACAGGCTTCCATATTGTTCTTTATTTTCTTCTACAAAACAGTTGTGCTATTTTGTTTCTACAAATGTTAACATCCTTATGATAGGCAGTATTAGAGGACCACAAACATATGTAGATGATGTTTATTGAAGCCCATGGGAAATATGGCAGCTTATAAGAAGAACTATAAAGGCAAAATGCAAGTAGGAATGCCTTAATTCAAGCAATAAGCCAGAAGGAAAGCTACCAAAGCAGTTTATTGCCAAAAGATTAGCCACAATAGTGGAAGCTATAAGACTATATTTATTCAGAAGAATGATTTACTATACCTGAATAAACCGCTCTAGAAGCTCTCTCTGTTTGTCTAGGATAGCAGCTGCCATATTAACTTGGAATTACATCACTTCCTGCAGAGTCTATTATCCCTGCTCACTTATAGCTCTGGGCTCAGATTACAGCAGGGAGGGGAGGAGGGAAAAAAAGGAGGGAGAGGAGCAAACTGAGCATGCTCAAGCCCTAGCCCTGGAGGTTTAAGCTGAAAACAGGAAGTCTGATACAGAAGCCCATGTGTACACAATAGAAGGAAAGAAATGCTGTGTTTCTTTTGACAGAGGACTCAGAGCAGTATTACTATGAGGCTTTACTGTTGTATTCATATTGACCTTTCTGATAAAGCTTACTTAATGTTAGCCTTTCCTACTCCTTTAAGAAGGCATGGACAACATTTGACCCACCATATATTGTCAAACTACAATTCCCAGCATCACTCCAGCAACCAAATGATGGCTCAGATGTAACCTATGTTACAGCACAACCCTGGGCTTCACATATACAAGACATTTTGTGCTTACCTGTTTTTCTGTCATAGCGTAGATATACTGCCGGTCGGGGCTCAATACAAGGTCCCTCAGGACAGCATTGCCCTCGTGGACCACTACATTCTCATACTGTTGCACCAAGTGAGAAGAGGAGGCAGACAGGTCCACCAGGATCTGCAAGGGAAAAGGTCAGAATTAGAACAGGTGAATCACGGAGGCAACACATGATATAAACATTATAAGCTGGTCTATGGAGCCTCTGACAAATGTATGGTCTTCCAAAATATCTATCATGGCACTGCAGGTGACAACAGATAAGGGTGCGGAACTTGACTGGTTCAGTCAAATGGTCAAAAGAGGCTTAAGGACAATGTCCGATGGGGAGATTTTGCTGCTCGCGATAAATTGGCGCTACTATGGGCAACAAAACTCCTGAAGAAGGTTCTCCACTGGCAATTGAAATCTCCGGTGACAAAACCAATATGTAACTTCATTTTTCCAAAGTTGCCTCACAAATTTAATGGAGATTTGCCGGCCACAGTAGTGTCAATTTATCATAGGGCGATAAAATCTCCCCGTTGGACAATGACCATATAGTTTAATAGGGCAGGGGTGCCCAAAAAGTAGATTGGGATCTACCAGTAGATCTTTAGTTGGTGATCAGTTGATCTCAGGATACTGTCAACAAACAGCTTGTCTATATCACCCTCATTCATTCTTTTCATTCAGATATTTATTATGTTATAAGAAATAGTTGTTTGTTAAATATAGCAATATACATTTTCTCACAAAGCAATATTTAAGTAATATTTTCCATGGAACAGTGGAAGGTTTTTATGGATGTAGATCATAACGGGACAATATGGGCACTGCTGATACAGGGCCAACATGTTCTGCAGCACAGATTTTATACTTTTTTCCAACAGCAACTGCCCCAATGGAGCTTACAATCTAAGGTCCCTATCTCATTCATAAACACTCTAGTCAATGTTATCAGGAGCCAATGAACCTGCTTGGGTACCCAGAGGAAACCACTCACATGGGGTGGTTTTAATTAGAAAGATCTATAGAGAACAGATATTTATATTGCTGGTTTGCCCCCCCCCCCTATTTAGCAATAAACCCCTAAGTTGAAAAAGTGCACATAGCCGATTTCTTATTAATAAAGTGCAGGCCACTTTGGTACTCATTGGGAATAAGGGACCAGATCAAGTTGACATTAATGAAGTGTGTACCAGAGATATAGTATGAGCAGAGAGATTAAGCCAGCATGAACAGTGCACGGTGATTAAACATCCTAAAGAGAAAACAAATATTAACACTGCACAGCAAAGTCCCCAATTGATACCAAGCAGCCAGTGTGATCAGCCCCCGTACAGCATGTCAGACTGACATCGCGCTCCTGAATTCGCTAGAGGATGGGCAAGGTTGCTAGGGCAACCACGGAGACAAGGAACATGTAGTGAAGGGTGGGCACGTGGTCTGCACCAAGAGCTGGCTAACATGCGAGAGACGATACGAAAAATCCAGCATTGTGCAGAAAGAGAGCTGGACACAAATAGTGAGAGAGAATGGTATATACAGTACCCCTGACAATACACAGGTTACAACCACCTTACCCAATATCCCTGCCATTGAAAGAACCTACTTCCTATATAAATACAGCAAGGTGCCAAGCGAGTATATAAAGCATCAGTGCCATGGAGCCTGGCATTATTACACAAATTACAGTGTATAAGATGTGCTGTGCCGATCATAAAGCAAAGTGTTTGTTTACACCCCCCCCATATTTGTTATGTTAGTGACTCACTGTCTGGCAGCTTCATTGTATACCCACATTTGGGAGGAGGAAGAAGATGAATGAGAAAAATCACTTTGAATAAGGTGCGCCTCATATGTGTGACCCATTCAGACTTATTAAAGGAGACAAAATAATTTTACACTTGGAGGTTGGCAAAAGGTAGGCACCCCCAAGTGATTTCATATACTTACCCGATAGTCCGGGCCAGTGCTCCTATCAGCAGAAAACTGCACCGGCCCGGAGCTCTTCCAGCAAGCACCACGGAGAAATCTTCTTCCTGCTTCTTGCTTCAAATTTCCCGGGCAGAGGCATGCGCAGTAGAATGAAATAGCCACTTTTTCATTAAAGTCGAAGCAGGACGAGGATTGTTCCATGGGGCTCGCTGGAAGCTGGTGCAGTTTTCTGCTGATAGGAGCACTGGTCCGGAGTGTCAGGAAAGTAAATACAATCACTTGGGAGTTCCTAACTTTTGACACCCTCAAGTGTAAAATTACTTTCCTTCTCCTTTAAACAATGTTATGTATGTGAATGCGTTCAAGGGGCCTCTGAGGCTGTCCCACCCCAAAATCAACTATGAAACATTTTCTAATCCCCTCTTCAGATGAATTCTACTTTAATTAAGTCTTTCTCTGGCCCGCACCACCAGGCCTGGGCACAATACATTAGGAGTTGGCCCATGAAGCGGCTTCACAGTCAGCTCTTTAGCAATTTGCACAAGAGGTTAATTCAGCCCTTGATGCCGAGGAAGCTTTGATGAACTGTCTCGTTAGAAGGTGGAACACAGGGTAGACCTCAGGGGCCAAGAGTCTCCCCCTACTTGAATATCTTCTTGCATTGTTGCCCAGGTGATGCTGGAGCACATTCTAGAGCAGGGAGCAGTGGCTCCCCAGGGCGTGCTCATTAGGATGGAAATATATGCCAACACACAACAAATCACAGGCCTCGTTTAATTAGAGCCACGGCTTTGATTCCCAGCCAGCACTCTGATAACATCATCTGACGAATACTCTTTGGCAGTTTTACTAAACAAAAGTGCTTCATGAAAGAAAATTCTCCCAACAAAATTAAGGAAACACATTTATTCCAAAGTAACCAATGGCCACATACAAAGGTCATATTCCTTAAAGAAAAGGTGATTTAATGAGCATCACAGAACTAAAAGTAAGGTATTATATAGTTCAACAGGCTCATTGCCTCCAATAACACCCCTGCCCCTTAATTCGTATATCTAATCTTCCCAGGAGCAGCAGGAGGTAGGGCAAAACCCAAATCCAATATAAGTCCTTCTGTCGTACCCATGACTATGAATCCTGTTGCAAGAAAAGGGCAAAAAATACCAAACATTGTATGTTTCATTGGACAAAGGCAAAGGCCCACTCTGTTCAGGAGTCCTGGGCTAAATGCTCATGGGCAGATTCATAACGAGTCAAGAAGTCTCCTCTAGCTTGTGCTCAACCAAAAAGAGAAGAAAAAAATATATATTTTCTGGGAGTTTCCTTGTCTAAAATCTCAAAGGCGAGGACCAAAACTCTGTCCAACATTTCAATAATGGAAGAATTCGAGGAGCCGACTTACTCCAGAAGCTTATTGGTCAACATTTTCTCTGGCTTTTTCGTGCCAACAAAACAGACATGAAAAATAGTAAATGTGTAAATATCTCAAACAGTAAACTGGTCTTCAAGATACCTTACCCACGAGACCAAGTGAGAAAAAGCAAGAATATTTCTCAAGATTTTATACAATTTCAAAAAAAAAAAAATTATATAAAAAATATATAAATACATACACATATATACAGGAAGTAGTGACTTCCTTGTCTCAGCTGTGACCTTGGGTGAGTAAAAATCTACCAGGACCTCAGAGCTAGATCGCAATAAATGAAGATCAGAGATGATGCTTAACTCCATCGTTTACATCAACACTGCATATAATTAGCAGTGTTACATAGAGATAAAAATGATACAGTCTATGGCGGCATGCTATCCTGTTGGTAACGCACTTGGCTCAGGTCTCTAACAATTAACCTGAAAGCAGCAAATCAATGACTAATGATATTATAGTAAGTCTTCTTGGAGTTCAAGCTATCCCGATGAAGTGAAGTCAAGGGAATGTGATACAATGCTGTGAAAGCCTAGTCTGCAAATGAACAGTCATTAAGGGATGCGAGGAACCATATCTAAAGCATCTTATAACTTCAGTGTGATTGCACAATCAAATCAATTGACATTAATTAAGCAAGATATTTCTACATTCACAATACCCTTAAATAATCATGGAAGGGCTTACTGTATGCACAGAAGGTTCCTTTGTTGTACTTGTGTGCATGAATATAAGTAAAATGTGGTATGCTTATTCAGCAGTGATCTACAAATAGTAGTTTGTGAGCAACACGCTGCTCTCCAACCCCTTGGATGTTGCTCCCAGTGGCCTCAACACAGCTGCTTATTTTTGAATTCCTGGCTTGGAGGCAAGTTTTGGTTGTATAAAAACCAGGTTCACTGCCAAACAGAGCCTCGATGTAGGTTGACAATGCACATAATGGCTTCCAAATGGCCATTCATAGCACTTTTTTCTCACCCCAACATTTTTTATGCTACTCCTTTTACTTCTGAATGTTGCTCATGGGTTCAAAAAGTTGGGGATCCTTGGCTTATTGGTTTCATGGAGGCAATCTCTAAAAACCAGGTGCAAGTTTTGGTTGTATAAAAACCAGGTGCACTGCCAAACAAGGCCTCAATGTAGGCTGACAATCCACATAGTGGCTAACAAATGGTAAATCACAACACTTATTTGGCACCACAAGAACATTTTTCCAACTCCTTTTACTTATGACTGTTGCTCACGGGTTCAAAACGTTGGGGATCCCTGGTCTATGGCAAGAAAAATGGTTTACCGTGTATACAAGGGAAAGCAAATGTTTTCTGCATTTAGGAAGCTTGGCCTTGATACTGTATTAAAGGAAAAAGAACCATTAACTCTTATAAGAAATAAGGTGCACCATCTGCAGCCTCCACAGCACAGTCAAGAAATAAAAGCAACATTCAAACGGAAAAAAAAAATGTTTTCAATCTATTCTTTCCTGTATAAATGGCTTGGTATGCAAATTTATACACAATGATTTCAAAAAAATATATACTGACTTTGGTGTGTGTGGGGGGCTGTAAATCTAGAGAAACATGAAACCAACAGCACCTGCCCATTATTCCATTCCTTGTGTGAAATGTGAAAAGTAGGTCATTTCCTTTGTTATATGCAGAACTTATCTTTCTATCTCTCACACAAGCATTTCTGAATTAACCACAACCTTGGTGGCTGTCATATCTTTGTGACAAGTCTCGCCCTAACTCTGCCAGGCTCGGGGGCAGAATTGGTGATGGCATCATGCCGAGGGGCTGCATTTCATTAGACGGTAATGGGCCCCCCTGAAGGAACACCGCCTTTTCAGGAGTTTCCAATCAGCAAGACATGGAAGTTTGGGGATAAATCATCACCCTCACAGATTTCACAGCCAGCACCCTCACCTCCAAATTACTTTGATGTGATGCCCGTCCAACGGTTTCCCACTTCAATCCGTTCAGTCCATTCAAACGTAATAATTGACGGCACCAGTCAGCGGTGTATTATCTTAAAATGCCTTTATTGAGACATGGGCTCTGACCCCAAACACCCGGCAACGTTTCAGACCCCTCTCGGTCTTTTCTCAAGCTTGAGAATTATTACGCTTGAATAAATCATCACCCTGTCCAATAAAACAAAGCAGCCAATCAGAATGTAGCTTATATTAGTCTAGAGCAGATGAAAGTAAATATATCATGGGCTGATATGACTTATATTGGCCTAAGCTAGCTTGAGAATGAGAGAGCTCTTAAATTGAACCCTGGGGAATATCTACTAGTAGGTCATTCTTTTGGACATCATCATGTGCATCATGTTGATCACCATGGCCTCAAAGAAGGGGCTTATTTTTTAATTTCAGGCTTGAAGGCAAGTTTTGGTTGCATAAAAACCAGGTGTAATGTCAAACAGAGGCTCGTGTAGGCTGCCAGTCTACATAGGGGTTACAATTTTTGCAATGGACTTTTTGCCCAGCTCCAAAAGCCCAGAATTCCCATAAATACATAAACCTCTTAAGTGGATCATCCTGCTTCTCTCCCCCCCTTCCTCCCTCCAAGAGAGACATATTTGTTTGTGCTCCTAATTACAGTCACCATCAGCACAGCTGATAGCAGAATAAAATGTGTCTATTAAAATATTCCTTTTCGGTTGTTACTTGTAAGATCAGATTTCTAGGGTAATTGTATAATTGAGCTATAACAGCAAATCAGTAGAAATGCTCCGAAAAAAATAGGACAAAAGACTGAAAAACAGAAGAAAAAGGAAAAAAAATAACTTCAGCAAAAGCCGTTGGCTAAAACTGTCAAATTACATATTTTAATGATAGGAAATAAAGACTTTTCTAATGCGTGTAAGTGAACTAAAGATTAAAGCACCAGCCACAGCAGAAGGTATCAAAGGAGAAGCAGGGTATTGTGGTGTAAATAGGGGTCGGGACAGTGATAATCTCCAGACAAAGGAGAACCACTGGGCTGTTTATGGCTCTTGGCACAAACCTACAGCATGGAACCGAGGGGTTTAAGGCTATCCAATTGGAAACAAGAGAGACACAAGAAATTTCGGTGGTCCTTGGACAGAGTCTTCAGACCTCCCTTATTAAACCAATTTCACACGAGAAACTGTCCATGACTTGTCAGGAGGTGCCTTTTCAGAGCTGTCCATTATGGTGGCAACTCCGTGTGCAGAACATACATTGCCTGTAGGACAGCTTAACCTATGGCCTCTCAGTATTTGGAGCTGTAAGCAGGGTCTGGGAGTTTTACCATAAAGAAGGGGCCACAGGTTGGGAAAAACCAGATGGATAAACATATTAAATGTTTAAAGGTGTCCATTAGGTCTATTAGCTCATACCAGCCAGTTAATATACAGCATTTATCAGTCACCAGCATGAAAGTGGACACTCCTGCCTTGCAGCTCTGGGATCCAGAGTTCAATCTCAGTCAGGGCACTACCTGTAAAAAGTTTGTATGTTCTCAATGGGTTTCCTCCAGGTACTCTGGTTTCCTCCCACAATCCAAAAACATACAGGCAGGTTAAGCGTCTCTTGACTTAGCTGACCATAGTGTATGTGTGAATGTGATGGAGATTGTAAACTGTAAGCTCCTATGGGGCATTGACTGATGTGATGTTTAATCTCCATAAAGCACTGCGAAAACATACCACAATGCAAACTACTAGAGGAACCATTGCACCACACTAGAACTGTTATTTAACAGTCCCGATTATTCCACTGTTACTATAGGCACCATCGCTCCCTCCTTTACCTGCTATCCCACAGCCACACTCCCTTCCCAGAGACTATTATCCCACTGTTGTTATAGACACCATCTCTCCCTACTATACCTGCTATCCCACAGTCACACTCCCTTCCCAGAGACTATAATTCCACTGTTACTATAGACACCATCTCTCCCTACTATACCTGCTATCCTACAGTCACACTCCCTTCCCAGAGACTATTATCCACTGTTACTATAGGAACATCTCTCCCTACTATACCTGCTATCCCACAGCCCTAGTCCCTTCCCAGAGACTATTATCCAGTTACTATAGGCACCATCTCTCCCTACTATACCTGCTATCCTACAGTCACACTCCCTTCCCAGAGACTATTATCCACTGTTACTATAGACACCATCTCTCCCTACTATACCTGCTATCCCACAGTCACAGTCCTTCCCAGAGGCTATTATCCCACTGTTACTATAGACACCATCTCTCCCTACTATACCTGCTATCCCACAGTCACAGTCCTTCCCAGAGGCTATTATTAGGCTATATTATTCACTTGCTGTAGAAAGGTTGTTTGTGTGTTGCACCTTCTGCATTGCCTGTGGATTTAGGAAAATACAAGAGTTTGAAACCAGGACCCTGCTAGGCTGGAATTTATTCAGCTCCCCTTGTACCTAAAGGTCCCAACTCCATTCTCTCAGTGGCACAATGTGTTCCCCAGTCCAGCTACAAGACTTGGTTCAGGTTTGCCAGCCCTATCGCAGTTGGCATTTTCAGTAATAATTCATAGTTTATTAGTTTTTGGATGCGTTGCAAACTCTTAGAGCCTATTTAATTATGATTAGTGAAATGAAGGAGATTAATTGCAGTCATTATGAATGAGTGTTCAAAAGAAAGAAATGGGCAGAAATACAGCTGAAGGATGAATATGAGAGGAGTATGATTCCACAGGTGGGCAGGACTGTCTTTACTAGCCGTGAGTAAACTGTACTGAACTACAACTCCCAGATGCCCATACGCCTTACTGCATACATTATTCAGTAGTTTTTTCCCAGGCACATCTTGCCTTTCTAAACACAATATTTTCCAGCTACTTAATAGCATTTAAACTATGGGACGGATTGGGGTCACTGACCCCGGCAGCCAAAGACAATTGCGTGGATACAATTTTATCGTTACTGATAACATTTTATTACTGTGCTTTCCATTCAGGCCTTCACTTATTAATCTTCCAGTCTCTCATTCAAACCACTGCCTGGTTGCTAGGATAAATTGCACCCTAGCAACAAGATAGCTGCTAAACAAATAGCCAAATTATTATTATTTTTTTAAATACACAAAAAATGTTTGAAATGAAGACCGACGTCAAATTAACCAGAATGCGAAATTCAGACACATTGCCACAGTATAAAAACCAATTTCACTGCACCACATTGACAGCAATAATACTACTACTAGCAACCAGGGTGAAAATATATGCTTTTTTATATCGGAGGAGCCTATGCGTGCACGTTGGGTGCCTCAAACGCCGCTCCTTCTCCTCTCCCCTCCCTTAGCGTTTAACGAAATTCTGCGTTCTTATCTCTCTGCGGAGGTGATTAATTCCCCGTGACTGGCAGCAGCAACAGGAGCAGGCGTTCGGCGCGGCCACACTTCAAAGCCAGGGGCTTATCAGCCTCAAACACATGCGGCAACCTTTTCAGAGAAACCCTTCACCGTTCCACAGGCCGAGTGCGGCAAGAGAAAAGCGCAGGAGAAAGGGGCTTGTGTGTCTGCAGAACGACTCTGTTCCACCTACTTGGTCCAGGATTTCCACCCCCCTATAATTCCCTCTCCCTTCACTGGACTCCTGCCCTACCACATCTCCCAGTGTAAAATCCTCTATTATAGACAATTATGGAGCATAAAACTGATCAAGAAAGACTTAGGAAATCTTCAAATGTAGCTCGCAGGGAAGAAAGGAGATGAAGGTGACTGACAGGGACCTTGGATGCTGGGTAAATACTTCTTACAGCACCCAAGGGGTTAGAGATAATCCAGTATAGAAAGGGTCAGAGAAAATAGGGGAAGAGACGAAAGTGTTGGGTTTAAAGGAGGCCCTCGAGCAGATAATGTCTTTGGTGATCTAGAAATGATATTTGGAAATACATTACATTACAGGGCCACCATCAGAAATTATGGGGCCCCACACTAATTTACTGGCACAACCCTGGTTATTCGCCTTTTCCTATGTAATAAGACTATTTTCAACTTGGGGGTAACTAAAGGTGGCCAAACCGGTGGATCTCTCCCCAATATGCCAGCATTGAGGTGGGTGATATCGGGCTGACCCGATCGTGGGCCCTAGGAGATTCGGGCGGTCAGATCTCGGGACAGCATCAATGCACAGATGTGGCCACAATCCAAAGAGATTTTTTTTAACCAGCCCAATCATGATCGTGTAGACTTTCCACCATTATATCAATCGGGGTAGCCTGTCGGATGGCCCCACACACGGACCAATAAGCTGCGGTCTGTCAGCAGCTTTTATTGACCCGTGTATGGGGGCCTTAACCCACCTGCTGGAGATAAAATGTGGAGAGACAGAGTTTTCCTGTACAAGCAAATTCCAGCTCGGTTTGGGGTTGGAAAGATTCTTGATGTAAAGAATTCTACAAGGTGGGAGTTCAGGGTTCAATTCCATCAGGTGATATATGAAGTTTGTATGTTGTGCCCATGTTTTTTCAGCTGCTCTACCACCCCCAACAACAAAGCCAGATTGATTAGAAGGGGCCTAAGTGAATGTTTTCATATATTATTGTGGCAACATTTATGTATTAATGATGGATATTAAAGGGGTTCACCTTCCAACACACTGAGTTCAGTTGTTTTCAGATTCTTCAGCAGAAATAAAGACTTTTTTTTTTCAATTACTTTCTTTTATTTAATTGTAACAGTTTTCTAATATTGAAGTTTATAGTTTCATTTTATACCTTCTTATTTATGTCTCTGAGGGTGGTGGCACATAGTGTTTTGGAGACATTAGACGCTCAGAGACAAATCTCTTCTTCGACGACTAATCTCCACAAATGCCTTCCAGCCTGCTAGACTGAATCACCTGCGGCATGGCATTCGGATCACTTTGGCTTTCCGATGTCGCCCGAAGTTGCCTCAAGTTCATAATCAGAAAACAACTTAACGGGACAAAAGTGTTTGGATGGTGAACAACCCCTCTAATTGTGGAGCTACCATACAGGTTGCTCTGCTCAGAATCAGCAGTTCCTCACCCATAGGGTTGGGGCAGACGGGGAGATTTAGTCCCTTCTGCGAGGCGACAATCTCTGGAACTGTCTGCTCCCTGCCCGCCGCCTGTTTGAATGAAGAAATGCCAGTGCCAATGCACTCGCGGCGTTTCAATTTCTGGAATCGCCCAAAGTTTTCTCGCGAGGCAACTTTGTGCGATTCCGGAGCAGGCAGTTCGGGGAGATTGTCGCCTTGCAGAAGAGGCGATTAATCGGCAAGCGACTGTCTCCCCGAATCTGCCTGTCTGTCACAACCCATAGACTCCAACTGAACATCTCCTTCCACTGGTCAAACTATGAACAGCAGCACAATACTAGTTTACTGTGTAGCAAAGCCCCGTTGATCTCCCTTTATACCGTTTATTTAATGAAGAATCAAGGCTATATATTTTTATGGTTAACAAAATCCATAATTAATTGGGTTAATGTTCTTCGGTGATGCATACAGGTAAATCTGGAGCTGGGTGTGAGGAATGCTGGTTAGGCCAGGCAGGAGAGGACAGTATGAGAAGCTGCAGATGCCCAGGTCACCCAGCCAGTTGTTGGGCAGCTGTTCCAGCAAATGTTTATCACAAGCCAAGGGACAGATGGAATGCTCTGAGCAGCTGCTGTCATGAGGTCCAGCCATTGGGTCATGGATTAAAGGGGAGGTGGGGGGACACAAGAGGAGGGAGCACCTTTTCCACTGGGCTGAAAAGCAATGAACTGGGATTCCTGCATTCCATCACATGCTTAACCCATGATCCAGCAATAAACCCTCTGCTGCAGCTACACAAACACAGGGGGGGTTTGTTTTCCCTCCTTTAATGTGTATCCCCCCCCAACCATAAAAAGGGAAAAGAGAACAAAATCCTAAAGGACTGGGACAGACAGGGAGAGTCTGTCGCCTGGCGATTAATCGCAGCTGACAATCTCCCCGAACTGCCTTCTCCCTGTCTGCCGCCTGTTAAAATGAAAAAGCGCCAGCGCTAATCCACACACCGCGCTGCGATTTCTGGAATCGCCCGAAGTTAACTTAATTGCCAGGCAACAGAATCTCCCCGAATCTCCCTGTCTGTCCCAGCCCTTAAGGGGAACTGGAGTCTTTCTTTTAGGAGTATTAACCAAAATGCAGTTGGCTTTAATGCCAAACCTGGTCTCTTGGATGAAGGAAATGATTTATAATATACACCAGTGATGTCACGCAAGGTTCGATTACACTTTATCAGAGAATCAAAACTCTCATTTTTGGTATTTAGGCAGTGCTATGTGTATAGCGCTAGACAAGTAAATACCTTCTGTTTCCAGGAGGCTTCACTTTGCATGTAATTGCTTGGGAAGGGCTTTTTGGCTCCTTTTAGTCCATCTCCCCTTAGGGCTAGTCCACACAGAAAGATTCAGGGAGGTCCATCGCCTGGCGACTAATCTCTGCTTCTTTAGGGCGACCTATCTCCCTGAATTGATTGCCCGTGTCTTCCACCTGTTGAAATGTAAAGTCGCCGGCGCCTAGTCACACACAGCACTGCATTTTTCTAAGTCGCTGAAAATTGCCTTGTTGAAAACCTCCCTGAATCTTGCCGTGTAGACTAGCCCTTAACCAGGTTCAGTTTTCTATTCCTTTCTCAGAAAGGCAGCAAGAGAAGATGGCAGCATCTTCCTCCTTATGCAGAAGTGACTGGATTAAGATATAGGACCAGCTCAATTAAACCCAACGCTGTGAGATGCAGGTATCCCGATGAACTAAAGGCAGCTCCATTGTCGCTATATAAATCCGGAGGGATCAGGCCGTCAGAGAGGCTTAGAGCAGTAACATATTGATTGGGACAGAGTATGAGCAGCACAAGAGCCGAGATACTTCCTTTGTGTTCCACCAGTTTTCTAGAGGGAAGAGCTGCACCCGGCGTCTATACTGGGGCATTCGGCTCTGTCGCAAGATTACCAGCAATATATGGAACGACATAGAATGCTAGAGTTACCTCCTACCTAGGAACTGAAATACAGTAGAACACCCATTTTACAGGGGTCCAGGAAAAATGATGTAAATCCGGGAAAATGTAAATTCAGGGGCCGATAAAAGCTGTCGACAGCTTATTGGCCCATGTGTAGGGCCCTCAGACAGGCTTTCCCAATCGATCAGCCCAATGTTGAACAACTCAATGTGGGCATATTGGGGGAAGAGATCCGCTCGTTTGGCCCTGTGCTACAGAAAAATTGTATTCAGCTCACAACCAATGAACTGGCATCATGCCACCAGGCTGCAGATCATCCTTAGATAAACAATCAGCACCAGTGGCGTAACTACTCCCTGGTGGGCCCCGGTACAGGATGGGCACCTGGGCCCCCCTGTTGGGCCCATACCCCTATAAATCCCATCTAACTGCCTGCCATAACCATTATTGTGGCTCCAAGGGGGTGGGGGCACTGGTGCAATTGCACCCTCTGCACCCCTGGTAGTTATGCCACTGATCAGCACTCAACAAGTTAACTTTCAGAAATAGTCCTGGTGTACGTCCAATGGAGTCCACTTCAACCACCTTAAAGTATCCAAAATAAAGCTGACGGCACCATCAAATGATATGTTTAAAAAGTCTTTATCTGCTTCTCCAGGCTTAATGATCTGGACAGACACAACGTTTCAAGCCAACACGTAGACCACATCATCCTCGTCATATATACATAAAAAATAAAGCCTTGGTTGGGGTATTAATCAGTTTTTGGTTCCCCCCCTAAGGAGCGGCAGAGATTCTGCAGATGCCAGACTCAATATCAAAATAAATATACAAGAATTATCCGTTAAGCAGGTTACATTCGCACAAGATAATCACGAATACAAATATTAAAAGATCAACACACTGATGCCACCTTTGCTGCAATCCCATAATCCTTTGTAGAACTTCTGCTTTTCCATGCCCTCCCTGCCAGCGAATACATTAAGCAAATTAAGTTACTGTCACACTGATTTGTATATCTTTAAAAAAAAAAAACACACACACAAGTTTCTGAAGCAGATTTAATTAGCAAACAAAAGCCTAATATAAACTTGCCCCCAGGCCACTCAGCGCTGGCAACTGGCATCAAAATCACAGCAGCACTTCGGGGACCCCAGAAGTATTAGAGATCTGACTTTCCCATCTCGGCTGTGGATTAGGAACGAAGTTCATGAGATCCTAAAACTAAACAGCTGT
>CM044437.1:135000122-135020351 GCA_024363595.1 Xenopus borealis
ATCTTTCCCCAAAATGATCCCCTTTTACAAGCTTAAAGGAGTCAGAAAAAGAGGGAAAATAATTAAAAACTATAAAAAAAAAACCCTCAAAAGTGAACCAACCCGACTCCTGTCTGCCTGACTCGGTTACCCTCCCGCTGTTAATTTGTGAATTAATTGCACACTAGTGTATAATGCCTGTTTTTTCTTTGCATCACAAGTGTTCATGACATTCCCCTTTCCACCATATTTGCTTTAGCTATTGACCTAAGCCCAGGCAAGAGGTGAACACACACACACTAACAGCCAACATGTTTGTGTATCATACACAGACACGTGTCCTGACCATCACCCTATAAGCAGCAGTCTGCTGCCTTCCCTTTGATGCTGAATTACAATTAAAGGAAAAGTAAATGTTTTTCTTTTTCTTTCTGTAAATTTGCTCTAAACAGTCCCCCAGATTAATGTACCCTAGTCCCTGCTGCAAGTCTGCTCTGGTTTCTGTGTTATCAGCAGCTTGTTTCCCCTTCTTCCTGGTGCAGAGTGAAGCCCAGCCCCTTAGTTTACTGAGCAGTCCATTTGCTGCTGTTCCACAATAGAGAGGAAGAGGGAGCCAGTGTGTGCATTAGTAAGCTAGTTTCCCCAAGCAAAAGGTGCTAAACACACTGGTCTCTGCTCTGTCACATTATGCAAATGATCTCCTGGACTAGTCCAAGAGATAAGGTGAGCTCAGTAAGCTAAGGGGCGGGGCTTCACTCTGCACCAGGAAGAAGGGGAAACAAGCTGCTGATAACACAGAAACCAGAGCAGACTTGCAGCAGGGACTAAGGTACATTAATCTGGGGGGCTGTTTAGAGCAAATTTACAGATAGAAAAAAAAAAGGTTTACTTGTTCTTTAACTTTGTTTTTGGCTTTGGCTGTAAGTGGGATTCAAGGAGTTGCCATTCAGAGTCCTGCATGTCTGACATCCTTGCCTAAAGTATTTAGCAAATCTTACTTTCATGAAACATTATTTAAAAGGCCTGTGCAGGAATAGATTTAGAAAATCTCTCTAAGGAAAAGGAAGAACAAACTGGGATTCATTTATACACATTGGGAACATGTGAGAAGTAAGAAACCTCTTATTGGTGCCCATGATTTAGGGCTCAGGTACAAATTACCCAGTGTTAAAGGAGAACTAACCCCTTAATTAAAATACCCTACACCCCTACCCTGCATAGACCCCCTCCCTGATCCCCCTCAGCCAAGCTGCTACCCCAAGTAAATGCCCTTAGCTCTCAATGTACCCCTCAGTGCTGATTCAGGGCATCGGAGTTCACATGCGCCATATTCTTCTCTTCAGTAATCTACAGGAAGAAAGCGGCATATCGGCGGCGCATGCACAGTTGGAGCAATCTTCCGTTTCTCAACAACTGAGCATGGGCCGAAAGTCAAGGAAATTGGAGAGGTGAAGATGCCCTGAATATGCACCAAGGGGTAAGAAAAGAGTTATAGGCATTTACCAGGGAGGGGGGTCTATATAGGATAGGGCTTTTACCATTAAGGGTTTAGTTCTCCTTTAATAAATTACCCCACTGAGTTACCAGTTGCATTATGGCAGGTCAAACTAATTAAAGGGGTGGTTCACCTTCAAGTTAACTTTTAGGATATTGCAGAAAGGCCAATTCTAAGAAACTTTTCAATTGGTCTTCATTATTTATTTTTCATAGTTTTTTAATGATTTGCAATTTTCTTCTGTTTCTTTGCAGCTTTCAAATGGGGGTCACGGACACCATCTAAAAACAAATGCTCTGTAAGGCTACAAATGTATTGTTATTGCCACTTTTTATTACTTATCATTCTATCCAGTCCATCCCCTATCCATATTCCAGTCTCTTATTCAAATAAATGCAGGGTTGCTATGGTAATTTGTACCCTAGAAACCAAATTGCTGACGCTACAAACTAGAGAGCTGCTGAATAAAAAGCTAAATAACTATAAAACTGCAAACCATAAAAAATGAAAACCAATTGCAAATGGTCTCAGAATATCACTCTCTGCATAAAACTAAAAGTTAACTCAAAGGTGAACAACCCCTTTAAGATCAAGGGATTAATAAGAACTACTGTACAGTGGCCCTTTAAATGTGTTTAACAATGTAATCTCCGCATTGTATCCTGTACCTGCGCTTTTATCCTTTAGAACCTAAATGCAGGGCCCCCATTAGTATTCCAGAAAACTCCAATGCGCCACTTACATGGCAGCACACAGGCAGCTTGTGGGAAAGCAGTGCTCTCTGGGCTCGGGCAAATCAATAGTACAAGACTACAGGGGGCGAGGGGAGCAGGCTGCTCATGCCAGAGTCAGATGGGCAGCGTGCTGAGAATGACCACGCTCCAACACACACCTCACGCAGTTCGCTCTGCATGATGCTGCAGCCCAAACAAAAGCAACAGGACAGACCTAGCTGAAAGCAAAATTCACTGCCCATAAGCAAGGTTTATTTATTTTCCTTTTAACTAAAACCTGGGAGATCAGACATTCGCGTGGGATTATTCTCTGCACATCTGCATTTACGTTTTTTCAGGAGGCGGCCATATTGCTTGTACAAATACTATAGCCACCGTTCTCCATCTGCCTCATTACATTTTTTGTTCTGAACTACAAAGGCCACATTCCTTTGGCAGACAATGTCTGGAATGTGTGGGTATCCTTGAGCGGAGAAAATAGATCTCTGCTATGGAAGGTGGAGGAAGATTAGGACGGCAGAGAGCTGCTGTACATGGGGAATAATAAATCAGGCAAATGTAAAGCAATGCAATACACACCCAGGCAAGGTTTTAATCCAGACTGGAGAGATACAGAACACATGAGCAGACAAAGAAAAATTAAAGACGCGTCCCAAACTATTTGGAGATTATTCATCTTAAAGTGAATATTAGATGATGACCGGTTGCTATAGGCCGACTACACGCACCCAGGCAAGGTTTTAATCCAAACTACAGAGATGAAGAACATAAATTGTTTATAAAAGTAATACCAAAAAAAAAATTACGCACTTCAAACAATTTGGAGATTATTCATTTTAAAGTTAATCCAGACTAGAGATCTGCAGAACACATTGTTTAATAAAAAGAATACCAAGCAAAAAAATGAAGACGTATTTCAAAGAATTTGTGGAGATTATTCATTTTTAAGTGAATATTAGAGGATGACGGGTTGCTATAGGCCGACTACACGCACCCAGGCAAGGTTTTAATCCAGACTAGAGAGCTGCAGAACACCAATTGTTTAATAAAAAGAATACCAAACAATAAAAAATGAAGACGCATTTCAAACTATTTGAAGATTATTAATTTTCAAGGTGAATATTAGATGATGAATGGTTGCTATAGGACGACAAGCTGCACAAGCTTCTCTCTCATCACATGCTCTGTAATATGACGGAGGCCTATAGAGAATATTCTAAGAAGCCTTGATTAGATTTTCCTGAAAGGGGATGCTTGGCATTTAATAGAAGCTGCTAATGGACAGGGGCTTGGGACAGAACTGCAGATAATTAAATCGAGGTCATGGCCTCCATTGCATGTGTGTGTGTGTGAGGAGACAGAAGGGAAATGCCACAGTATGTATTCACCTTCAACAGCTCCAGTCAACTTGCTTCATGCACCGGGCACATTATTTAACATTTCCGAGGGACAGATCATCTAAAAATATGCCATAGATAGTAGCTTTGGAGCCGGTAAAATCCATATCTGCCCCACGGGCTGTCGTTGAAAAGCCCTAACCCAGAACATCTGTGGTTAATGATCCGTAGCAGAGGCAGGTTCTCCCCATTAGCTTGGTGCTTTCCTTCACTTCAAGGGGAAATGGGAATGTTACAGAAGGACCGATTCCTAGCAATTTTTAAATTTGTCTTCATTATCTGTTTTATTCTTTTTGACTGTTCCCTCAACTGGTTGCAACGGTCACAGACCCTACTCAAAAAAAAAACTTTAGCTCTTTGAGGGTACAGGTATGGGACCTAGGCCGGATAACAGATCTTTCCATAATGTGGCTCTTCATACTAGAAAATCATTTAAACATTAAATAATCCCAATAGGCTGATTTTGTTTCCCCTTGAGGATTTAGTATATCTTAGTTTGGATTTAGAACAAGGTAATATTATAGGTATGGGACCTAATATCCAGAATCCTCGGGACCTGGGGCTTTCCGAATAACGGGTCTTTCCGTAAGATTGTCACTGCTTAAGACTTCTAGAAAATTAAGTAAACATGAAATAAACCCAAAAGGCTGGTTTTGCTTCAAAGGATTAATGATACCTTAGTTGGGATCAAGTACAAGCTACTGTTTTATTATTACAGAGAAAAAGGAAATCATTTTAAAAAAATTGGATTATTTGATTATAATGGAGTCTATGGGATACGGCCTTTCCGTAATTAGGAACTTTCTGGACAACAGGTTTCCGGATAACGGATCCCATACATGTACTAATATATAAAAAGTGGAAATCATTTATAAAAATTTGGATAAAATGGAGTCCATGGGAGACGGCTTTCCGGTAATTCAGATCTTTCTGAATAAGAGTTACCGGATAACAGATCTCATATAATGTTATTGCTTTTTATTCTACATTACGTATAGGGTTGCCACCTTTTCTGGAAAAAAATATCGGCTTTCCTATAGATTTATCTTTTTTTCCTATTAATAACATTGGGATCAACCATCAAAAATACCGGCCAGGCCGGTAAAATACCGGCCAGGTGGCAACCCTAATTACGTATCATTCCATTGAGTCCCGTACCCTTCAGCCCTTCGTTCAAAACACTGTATGGTTGCTAGAGCAAACTGGACCTTAGCAACCAGATAGATGCAGAAATTCCAAACCGGTAAGCTGCTAATCAAAAATCACAAAAAATGAAGACCAGTTGCAAATGGTTTCAAAATACCTACATCCTACAAACCGTTAATTTAAAGATATACTACGCTGTTAACAGCAGGAGAGCTGCAGGGTGTAGCAAGTAGGGTTGCCACCTTTTCTTGAAAAAAATACAGGCCTTCCTATATATTTATCTTTTTTTCCTATTAATAACATTGGGATCAACCATCAAAAATACCGGCCACGTGGCAACCCTAGTAGCAAGCCCTTCCCTGTCACTTTACAAGTCACTTAGTCTGGTCATTAAACAGAGCACTTCATAAAGAGGATAATACACTGGGGCTCCTTGTACAGACTAGTAAACAAGTTAAGCCCCAAGTATGGCGAGAAGCAGGCAGCAGCGTTAAACAGGCGGAACAGCAAAGGTCACAGTGGCTGAAAAGTATTTTACATAAATAAATACTCCAACTCCCTGGGATTACACAGAGAGGTTTGTGAGAGAGAGAGAGAGAGGGGGGATATAGATCATGTTGGAGGGTCCAGAATGGTCCTGTTGACATTGTTTGCTCTGGGATTGTGGCCCCATCTCTAAACAGCAAATACAAGAGCACATTGTTTGGAAAGGTCACTCGTCCGCTCACCAAACCTAAGTAAATCCATTATTATGCACCACTGAATTCGCTATGAACTGGCAATATCCAAGTCTTCCTTCAGTGATTCAAAAATGTGACACTAGCAGACTGGCTTTTGGGGACTATAAACAGACCTCTGTTGAGAGGTGTAATGGCCCCCGTACACGGACAGATATAGCTGCCGACAAATGAAGTCAGTATTGGGGCTTCCCCCAAATGATATCTGGCAAAGTGTCGGCCAGATGTCGATTGGGCAGGGTTAAAAGTCCTGTCAGATTGAGGACCACATGGGTTTGTTGATGCTCGTTCCTCCATCTGACCACCTGTATGCTCAAACGTTGTGATCGGATTGTGGGCCCTAGAGAGATCCGCTTGTTTGGCAAGGTTGTCAAAAGAGCGGATCTCTACATGTATGGCCACCTTAAAGGGAACTGTATGTAACAATGGGAATAGTAACCAAGCTATAAGCAGCACATTTGTTTACTCTGCCTTGCTAAGCTTTATTATCAAAACCAGCCAAACTCAGATCTGTTGGGGTAGAGGCAAACAATGCTTTTTGGGGCAGATTAGTTGCCCGGGGACAAATCTCCTCTTCTTCGGTGCGACAATCTTCCCAAACTGCCTTCCCGACGGCAAGAATGTAAATCGCCTCATGAGGAAACTTCGGGAGATTTCTAAATACAAATCGCTCCGAGTGCCATCCCTCTGGCGATTTACATTCTTGCCACAGGAAGGCAGTTCGGGGAGATTGTCGCCTCGAAGAAGAGATCACTGGGCGACTAATCTCCCCGGATCTGCTCATGTGTCTCTGTCCTTAGGGTAAGTCCACACTAGGCGATTCTGGGAGATTAGTCGCCTGGCGACTAATCGCCTCTTGTTTTGGGCAACTAATCTCCCTGAATCGCTAATCCTTTTCTTGCTCTGGCTAAAATGAAAAGTTGCCTGCGGTAATTCACACGTGGCGGTGTGCTTTCCGAAATCGCCCGAAGTTGCCACCCAAGATTAGTTGCCCAGCGGTAAATCTTCTCTACTGTGGGCGACTAATCTCCCCCTGAAAATGCCTTCCTGTTGGCAAAAATACAAATCGCTTCATATTTCCGAAGTTGCCTTCTGAGGCAACTTTAGAAATCCGAAGCGATACGTATGCCATCCTGCCGGCGATTTGCAATCTTGCCGATGGTAAGATATTTCAGGGAGATTAGTCGCCCGCCGTAGAGAGGATTTGTCGCTGGGTGACTAATCTCCCCATCTGCCATCACCCTTAGGCCACGGCTACACCATGAAATGTGTTTACCATAAAGCAAAACGTAATCTGCATTTCAAGACACTTCCCAATGCAGTTCAAGAAGCTAGATATTTCTTCATATAAAAATATATATAAAATATATTTTGTTTCCCATTCCATTCCTAGTCCATGCTGCACTGTACTTGGGTAAAAAAGGGGGGAGATCCAGGGAGACAAAGCACGAGGAGGCAGTCACAGGGAGAGAAAGGAGCAAGCTGCCCATTTTCCCATTAATGTCCTGTTGGCCCCTCTCCAGTTGTTTTCCCAGTCTCTAGTTAGAGACAAGCCAACCCCTGGTGATTGATTAATGTCCCAAGCAGCTTAAACGTGTGAAGAGACATTTGTTTAGAACATAATGCCAGCATTATACTCAGGATGGCTCTGTCCTGACACCCCCAATAATCTTTCAGCAGCCCCACCGTACGGCCAAGCAGATGTGTTTACCTTCCCGGGGGCACTGTGTGCTATTCAGTCCTTACCAAGGGGAGATGCCCAGCAGACCAATAAAAATCACTGCAGCCTCAAAAACACACAAGTGTAGAGTGTGCCAAGTAGGGGTCGGCTTTCTGCTTGTGCAATTGGCTCCTAAAGAATCATCATCCAGTTGCATTAA
Organism: Xenopus borealis; assembly: GCA_024363595.1. NCBI lineage: Eukaryota > Metazoa > Chordata > Amphibia > Anura > Pipidae > Xenopus > Xenopus borealis. The sequence goes on from CM044437.1 coordinate 135,007,491, forward strand.
ACGACCAGAGCCTTAGGGCAAACAAAGTGGTTCTGGGCATTTTAGGAGAGTATGATGCCACATTTTAACAGACGCCCAAACACTTAACAACCAGTGCACATTAACTATATCTTATATATATACATACAGGTATGGGGCCTGTTATCCAGAATGCTCGGAACTGGGGTTTTCCAGATACCGGACATTTCCATAATTTGTATCATCATACCTTAATTCTGCTAGGAAATCATTTAAACATGAAATAAACCAAATAGGCTGGTTTTGCCTCCAATAAAAAACTAATATCTTAGTTTGAATCAAGTGCAAAGTTCTGTTTTATTATTACAGAGAAAAATTATAATGGAGACTATGGGAGCCTGCATTTCAGCGCTTTGTGGATGTCTAGTTTCTGGATAACAGATCCCATATGTATACACAAATACGGACATGCAGGTAAACTCTGCAAAGTTTATTAGATTCTTTGGGACATAATAGGAGTCTATAAGGAATGCCATCTATGACAATGACGCCGTAGGCAAGTCTGAAACTGTAAATGGGAGGAATTACATTAAGATTAGAGAACAGTGGCCCTTTAAATGCTATCCAGGGCCAGATATAGTTATATAAAGCATGATTAACCCATTCCGTACCCTCAGAGCAAGCAAAAAAAAAAAAAAATTGATTGGCCTGGTGTCACTTCCCTGCCAATGGAGATTCTGATCTTTCTGCAGACACCGAGCGTCTCTAGAGATGGCTACAGCCACAGGAGAAGGATGTAACACCGGCCTCTCCAGGACTATCACATATCTGATGAGGCAGCAACTACTTCTTCCGCCAGAGCCATGGCAGATGCTGGCAACCACCCAACACAAGCCGCCGCATCATCAGGGGGGTCAGGAGAGCAGCCCTTCATCCAGCAAAAAGTAATTACATGGGGAGAATAGAGACGGCTACCTTGCACCCAGCGACTATGGAGGCAACCGAAGGCCTCGCAGATGATGTTGCACTGCACTAGTTCGACAACATCACTTTGTATGTAGGTCCAGCTTATTATGTGCATACTCATTAATGAATGACAGCAGGTGCTGCCATATTAGTTGCCTCAGTTAAAAGAAAATCTATCCATGACCAGAAGAGGTTACAATTATGCTGAGGCCTACAGAAAATTGCAATCTGGGTGGAATCTGTTTGGCAGCTCTCACTTGCACGTTAGCAACAAAAAAAAAATGAAGGGAAATATATTGTGCAAGCAAAGGCACTATTTCTTTATGCCATGTCTATTTAAGGGTAATGGGCAAGACACCCACACAGTGATTCATTCCTGAGCAAGAGGATCTAGAAGTCAAGTCAGCAGGTTTTTACTTTTCTTACACAGGCAAAGCACAAGGGTTAAAGAAGACATCTTCCACCAAGGCTATGGAAGCAATAGCAGGGGTAGGGGGCAATAAGACAAACGAGAGCTGAACGACAAGGCAAAAGCAATAATCAGATTTCTATCCCTCATAATTGAAAGTATCAGTCTCTCCCACCCTTTCTCCATTGATCTCATGTTGTCCCTGTCCCCCTCCAATCCAACCCCACAGCTCAGATGCGCTAAAAGGGCCATTAGAAATCCGCTATTTGGAATTCAACAGCAACGGCGAACTGGGGGGAATTGGAGAAATGCAAGAGCTGTTACTGTGCGTCACATTAGATCACTTATTGATCCTGCAGCCAACCCCCACCTCCACTTTAAAGACAATACATATACATTATGCTGGCTATGGACCTTACATATACATACAGTTAAGATGAAGCTCCTCCAGTCTAGAGGCTTGTAAATGGGGTTCATTTGCACTAACATTCGGAATGTTAAGTGCTCGTTAGCTATTCTGGAAAGTTATCGGAAAGCTGGGGCCACAGATATCCCCAGAGAGATGCATTCAGGCTTTGTATGTGTAACGGAGCTCTATGTCAACACCGTGCAGAACTGTATAACACAGGGATGCCCTGAAGGCCCCCAGACACTCTATAGCAGTGATCCCCAACCAGTAGCTTGTGAGCAACACCAACCCCTTGGATGTTGCTCCCAGTGGCCTCAAAGCAGGAGCTTATTTTTGAATTCCAGGCTTGAAGGCAAGTTTTGGTTGTATAAGAACCAGTTGTAGTGCCAAACAGAGCCTCACTGTAGGTTGACAATCCACATAGTGGCTACCAAATGGGCAATCACAGGATTTATTTGGTTGCTAAAGAACAGTTTGCATGCTAGCAATGCTCCCCAACTCCTTTTACTTCTGAATGTTGCTCACGGGTTCAAAAGGTTGGGGATCCCTGCACTATAGGATCCAATTAGATTACAATCTCTAAAGGGAAAGGACCTGGCCCTTTACTTGAAAAATAAGGCATAATGTACCCCCTACTGAAAAATATAAGGATATGTCACCAAAGGGTACCATCACCATTTAAGCTTTAATATGTTTAGTGCAATGCCAAGGGTAATTTTGGTCATTATACACCCCATATTTTGGTTAGTTAAACCCATTCAATGGTAGAGCCGGGCAGCAGTTGCTTAATCCAATGGTACAATGGAGTTGTTAAAGCAGTAATGGTTCAAATGTATTTTTTTGCCCATTCCTACCCTTAGAATTGAGACAATGGGGCACTTTGTTTGTTGGGTTGGTGATGATGGACGACATTAACTGCCCAGTGTTATTTTGCCTTTGCAATACTATATCAACTGCATTTCTCTTGGTGGGTAGTGGGCTCACACTCTTCAGGAGGTTGAGCCCATCTCTCAAAGGGTATTGGAGTTTGTTCTAGATATTTAGTGACAGAGGGGAGAGATTAGATACTCTTCTTTAATAAAAATCATGAGATTTATCTGCATAGAGAATTGTGGTTAACAACATTGCAGTAAAATCAAGGCATAGCACCGAAGAAATCATTGCTCTTATAATTAAATATCCTGCAGGGAGACCTCAAGCTATGAGAGAGGGGTGCTGTGCACAATGGGACCACACAAGGCCTTCCAAGGTTCAACTCTCCAAAAATTCCTATGCTGAACACCAAAATGAACTTTGTCTTCCTTCTCCCCTGCTGAGCCATCTCCAGCCTGAGCAGGAGAGGAAGGGGTCGGACAATTATTTCCATCCTCGATGTGCATTCCTAAAGCCTCTCTCAGCTGGGTTAAATGCCAGATCTATATTGAGATTTTGCCTTCCTGCTAAGCACAGGCTTCCTGGTGATAAGCTGCACACATGTGCCGGAGACGCCTCAGCCCTACGCCTGAATCACAGCAGGGCGCCTTAACCCCACCGCGGCTCTTCTCAAACATCCAAGATGCTGACTTTGGGATAAAAAAAAGCCAATAATTGGAGTATTTGTTTATAGTGATGTTATTTGTCTCACCAAAGGTGACAATGTATTGGGTGGCACCATATTTACAATAACAATCCACGAGGAGCCATATAAACACAAACAAAGCAAATTTGGGGACCGACACCTCTACTTAAACTCTATTCTGGGCCAGTCAAATATAGTGAAGGGATAGCCACCTACCATCAATAAGGAGAGGAGGCAATATAAAATGTGGCAGTAGAGAAGAAACATTGTTGGCAGTTGTGTTACACTGTAACAGTGCAACTGTTAAAGGATCAAATGAAACAAACAATAAGAAAATAATTTCAGGAAATCCATCCACACAATGAAATGCCATTGCAGCACCACTGACATAGCAACAGAGGTCTCAGCAGGTTATGATGACACCAGGACTGTCTAAATGCAGGCTGCAATTATTGTGACGTCACAACCCATACTGCTGGGGAGTCAGAGTGGGCAAGAGAAACTTGAGTGGGCTCAGATAAAGGAATATTGTTTATTAGCGGTTTATCAGCAACTATCTGTTTGTATTAAATGAACAAACATCTAAATTGTGTAGCATTTACCCTTTACGCAGAACTAATGACTCTAATGGCAAGCCTTCGTGGGCTCACTCTCATACTATGCAGGAAATGGGTGTATTCTATAAACCAGACACTGAAAATTACACAGACAGGTGAACAAAAAGAGTTGTCAGCTTTTTTTTTTTCTTTTTTAACTTTTTTTCTTTTTTTAGGAGGAGTGATAAAGGCATTGTTCTGCCGAGCCCACACCTGTCAGGGGAAGAATGAGAAGTGACAGGCAGCGTCTTCATCGGCAGCTTCATCGTTACATCCCAGATCTGATTAGTGGAAACGCCAAGCGTCATTCACCTCAAATCTTGCCATTTTTTTTTTGTATAGATATTTTGGGGTGGGAGTATGTTCGAATACTAAAAAGCCTACTCAGAAATAATCAGCCTTGGGTAACTACTGATGCTGATATAGCAAGACATTACAAAGAACAGAATGGCTGCACATACACAATCATTTTCCATTCGCACACAAGTTTAGTTTCAATGCTCCCACATTGGGTAACTCTATGGTTAAACATAAGCCAAAATAAATACATTTTTTTTCCAACCTCAGCTAAGGTTAAACAAGGTTCCTCGTAGAGCAATAACGTAAGACAAGGCTGGTCCAACTATCAAACAACAACGTTAAGTGTCCCCAGCCAGAGAGTAATTGCCAATACTTGATATTCTTCTTGCCATCATATAATGGATGGAATTGGGGCAACTGTTTTTCGCACCATAGAACACCAAAGTTCTCTCAAAGGTAGAAATCAGCCCAACATGGAAGTAGAAACTAGGGAAGCACCGAATCCAGGATTTGGTTCAGGATTCGGCCAGGATCAGGCCTTTTTCAGCAGGATTCGGATTTGGTTGAATCCTTCTGAGCAGCAGAACTGAATGTGAATCCTAATTTGCATATGCAAATAAGGGTGGGGAGGGAAATTGCGTGAATTTTTGTCACAAAACAAGGAAGTACCAAATTGTTTCCCCTTCCCAAGCCTAATTTGCATATGCAAATTAGGATTCCGATTCGTTTTGGGATTCAGCAGAATCTTTCACGAAGGATTCGGGGGTTCAGCCAAATCCAAAATAGTGTATTCTGCACATCCCTTGTAGAAAAGCTGCAGTTCAGCCGCCATATGAACAAGTCAACCCCAAAAGTAATCCGCAACATAGAGAATATAAAGGGTTCCCCAAGGTAATGCGCAACACTGCTCCTTACCTTTTTCACGCGCCCACTGCGGGTTCCAGCGAACACAACGGTGTGGCCCCGATAATCATAGGCGGCTACTGATGTCATTCCATCTTCTTTATCCAGAAACAGCGGTGTCCCTTCTATGGTGACTGTACCCCCAAGAGGCTGGTTAAAATCCTGTCCACAGAAATTGTCATCGATCTGCAGAGGCTGTAAGGGAACAGAAAAGACAGACGTTTACAACCTTTTGTTGTTTACTATATATTACTGATAAAACGCTATGCAGTGTTGTTATACCCCAGCAATCGGTGATCAGTCCATGACCCGTATAGAGGGCAGCAGGTTAAACATGAAAAGGATGGTACCTTTAAGGTAACTTTCGGTATTTTATAGAATGATCACATCTAAGCAACTTTTCAATTGGTCTTCATTATTTATTTTTTATACTTTTTGAATTATTTGACTTTTTACAACATTTTCCAGCTTTCAGATGGGGGCCTGGCATCCATCTAAAAATCAGTGCTCTGTAAGCCTACACGTGTATTGTTATTGCTACTTTTTATTGATTATCTTTATTGTTTGTAGGGAAGGCACTCAAAGAGCAATCCTACAGGCAGTTGCAGTTAAAAAGTATTCAGAGTAGTACAAGCATGGATGGCGGCAGCCTTGCGCATTTCGTGCACTCACAACAATCATAGGCCTTTCCTATTCCAGCCTCTTATTCCAAACAAGGCATGGTTGCTAGGAAAATTTGGACACCAGCAACCAGATTGCAGAAATTGCCAACTGGAGAGCTACTGAATAAAAAGCTTAAAAAAAAAAAAAACACAAATAATAAAAAAAAAAACAATGGCAAATTGGCTCAGAATATCACTCTCCATCATACTAAAACTTTGCTTAGGGATTTGCGACCCTTCAGTTGTTGGAACTCCCAGGTTTTGTCATTTGAAATGCTGGCAGTTGCACTTGAACAACAACTGAAGCGAGGCAATGCCGATATAAATTGTTAATGCTGACATATAGCCCTCCTATACATCCCTTTCTCCCTGCAACTGCCATAAACAGGCACCCCCTTAGGACAGATGCGTCTCTGTGAGGCCAACATTATCCTTTCCCAGTCGTGCCCAGACCAGTGACCGTTGACAAAGGGTTGGTTGGTAAAGAGCAGCTGAGGCGGATGCTGATCCAGCTAAAAATTGCTTTAAAAAAAAAATTAAATAAAAAGAGAGCAGGTTGGAAATGTAATGAAACAGAACCTTACAAATTAGAAATCCGCTCTTGCTATTTGGGAGCAGTTTCCCATTGACACTGAAAACATTCCCATTTTGCCTTTATCTCCTTTATAGATCAATTAAATTGCTCTTTTAAAGACTCCTATCTGTTCTATGCATTGCTCCTAATTGTACAGCTGCATGTTGATGCTGTGTAAGTAACAAAAAAAAAAACATAATGCTCTCCGTTTATTTGCTCCTATGTGCTGATCCATGATTATCCGGCATAGTGAGACAACCAGTCAGCAGTTACCAGTTGGATACTTCTAGCTTTGGTCAAATTGCCAAAGGCAGGTCTGGACTCAAATTCAAAGTAGATCCTGGCATTAGGAGTACACAGAGACTGGAAAAACCATCCACAAGCCCAATAAATAGTCACTGCTTATGGCATCTTACAGGAATCCCTCTTGCATTTGCCCGAATCTACAGATTTCCAGTACAAACCTGGCCATAGGCTTGTGGCACACAGTTTTCTGCTGATAGGAGCCCCGGCCCGGGGTTTCAGGTAAGACAATGCAATCACTTGGGAGTGGCTAACATTTGGCACCACCAAGTGCACAAAGCCTTTCCTTCTCTTTTAAGGAATGAAGATCCAAATTATGGAAAGATCTGTTATCTGGAAATCCCCTAGGTCCCAAGCATTCTGGATAACAGGTCCCATACCTGTACTTGCAATATTTCTAACCGTACCAAAAAATTACAGTAATTTGTCTGGTGACAAATATGTGTTGATACTAGAGGGAGCCAAGTTGCCTTTGGTAGTCGGGGAAAGTGGGGATTTGCCTTTCATATCAAGATATAACTGGTAACTGCTTTGTATTTCCCATTCTGACTCTGATTCACTGGTATTCTCACTAGTAAATTGAAATTGGAATGGCTTCCTATTCCCTTCCACCACAGGAGTTCTCCAACACTCTACAGCTGCACTGCCACAAGCCTTGCTAACTATTAACTGATGCGTTTTGAAAAATACATGTTTTCCCATGACAGTATCCCTTTAAAAATCCATGTAGGTTTATCGCATCTCCTTTAACACGTACCTCAATTTGCAATGCAGATGAGCGGCACACTGCAGGCTGGCTGCTAATAATCCCTGCATCCATCTTGCCATTAAGTGCTCTGCTGACTGTATTAATACTAGGACACCGGCAGGAACGCCTTTGAGAGACTGCTCATATAAATCACCCCTCTGTCACCCAACATACACTGAGGAAACCCTGGTTATGGCGATTATGCAGAAGGTACATTACATTCTACACACAATACCAGCCAACACAAATTATTATTAGGGGACCGTAAAGGGTTTAGACCAATGCTGATTGGTTGTTATGGGTTAATGCAATGGTGCAAATTAGAGACTTGGTGCATTTCCAAAAAAATATTATAAAGCCCCTCCGATAATAAGAAGCCAATAATTAAAAAAAAAAAAATTTAGAACGGTTGCCTAGGATCACATACCCTCCCCCCTCTCCCACTAATTCTCTTTCATTCTACTCTAATTTCACTTTATGTTGTATTATTATTATGATAGAGCACTGCTCTATTATGGAAAAAACTTGAAAAATCAATAAAGAGTTATATTGAAAAAAAATTAGAAAATATTAGTACATATCAGACAAGGCCTGACGCTTTTCGTGCCTGTGGGGGCAATTACTCATAGGCTTAGTGCATTTCCCCTCAATACAGAGAAGCACTAAGTACCAGTATTGGCACACAGACCACTTTCATTTGGGTGAAAATTGAGGAAATAACCCCTTATCTTCACTTGTATAAGAAACACCTGACTGGAATATTGTCACTATACCATGCCTCCGGACAGTCCCACTTTTGACAGCTCAACCCACAGTCCATCTTTTTACTGGAAAGTCCCGATTTCTCTGCACTGAACAGCCAAAAAAAAAGATATGTTTCTAACTTAATTGGCTCTTGGCAGAGAGCCCAGAATAGATACTTAAGATGCATTTGTAACAGTTTTGTCTCTTGGGAGAAGTAAGGGCCCTTACACACGAGCGTTCTCGACCTGCGCTCCCTTGCGTTGCATTTGGCTGTTTTCAGCCGCAGGGGAGCGCAGGTCTAGACGCACCTCATTCTTTTCAATGAGGTTGTACCCACGAGACGCGTGTAAGCGCCGAACGCAGATTCAGATGCAACATGCTGTGTCTGAACCTGCGTCTGGTGCGTACAACGCCATTGAAACTAATGGAGTGCGTCTACACCTGCGCAGGTCGAAAACGCCCGTGTGTAAGGGCCCTTAGACTCACAGCTTTAAATTGAAATTCACCTTCATTAGTAAAACTGTAATAAAACATAAAAACTACAGAAATTGGTTCAAACTTTCAAAACCTGTCAAGTTTTGTAAAATGGGCATGGTAATTAGGGGGTGTGGCTGTAAAAAGGGCGTGGTCTCAAACGTTCGACACGCTCATCTTTTTATCCCTCTTTCCTTTTCCAAAATGTTAGGAGGTTTGCTATACATTATATTACAATTATTTCTTTTCACACATCTTTATATACAGCGAACGCTTGTTCTCCTTAGGCATGGGGGAAACAAACAGAAAAATTCAAGCCGAGATCAGTCAGATGGTTGGTGATTTTTGATATTACAGGTATGAGACCGGTTATCCAGAATGCTCAGGAACAGGGGGTTTCCGAATACTGGATCTTTCAGTAATTTGGATGGTCATACCTTGAGTCTACTAGAAAATTATGTAAACATTAAATAAAGCAAATAGGCTGGTTTTGCCTCCAATAAGGGTTAATTATATCTTACTTTGGATTGTGTACAGGTACGACATCCATTATCCGGAAGCCCGTTATCCAGAAAGCTCAGAATTACAGAATGGCCCTCTCCCATAGACTCCATTTTAACTAAAATAATAATAATCAAGTCAAATTATCCAAATTTTTTAAAATGATTTCCTTTTCTGTGTAATAATAAAACAGTAGCTTGTACTTGATCCCAAACCAAGATATCATTAATCCTTATTGGAAGCAAAGCCAGCCTATTTAATGTTTGAAAGATTTTCTAGCACACATAAGGTATTAAGATCCAAATTACTGAAAGATCCGTTATCTGGAAAGCCCCAAGGTCCCGAGCATTCTAGACGACAGGTTCCATTCCTGTACAAGCTACTGTTTTATTATTAGACAGAAAAAGGCAATCAATTTAAAAAATTTGGATTATTTGGATAAAAATCGGGAGAAAGCCATTATGAGTTTTCTGGATAACAGGTTTTCGTATAATGGATCCCATAGAATAAGAATTGCGCAGACAAAAAAAAAACCCTGCAATCCTTTCAAAACAGAGATTTGTGGGAGTCCTATGCAGATTGGGGTCATTGCATAACTGAATAAATCATACAGTTCATAAACAATAGGTCGGCAGGCACAAATACCCAAGTAATTCTGTGTATACAGAGATAACTATGCAGTATGCAAGCTCTCAGGGCCCGGAGACTGGGCACAATGCTACAGTAGGATTCCAAGCGAGGAGTTAATATTCTGCGCTGTTCCAGCTACAGCAGAGCCTCCGAGCGACACAAGCTCATCCAGTCGATGTTAAAAAGGGATGGCAGAAATGGAGTTGGGAGCTGGGAGATGCGGTGAACCGTGAAATCACTTTATATCACCGCCACCAAGGGATGATAGATGTTGCCACAACAACCACAGTCTTCATGTCTGCCCCCCCCCCACAGCCGGCAGATCAAAGGGTCTGGGCCACGGAACAGCACGACATGGCAAATGGAAGGCTCAGGAGGACTAATGTTAAATGCTCACAAGAAAAAAAAAATCTTGATGCTGGTTTAGCCCTAGTGCCCTATAAAAACCAGGTGCCCCATGGGTTAAAGTATTAACCAGTGTTGGACTGGCCCACATGGCTACCAGGAAAACTCCCGGTGGGCCCAGGTGTCAGTGGGACCTCTTGCTTCTAACAATTTGGCCTATTTCATGATCATTCCTTATTTCTTTATGTTAAAAAAGAGGCTTAATAATGGAAGAATATAGTATAGTAAGTAGATCTAAAAGAATAGGAGAATAAAGAGGTTAAGTGAGGACAGTAGGAATAATAGTTTGGAAAGTTGGGCCCCTGGTCTAAGGTTTTCTGGTGGGCCCCTGGTCTAAGGTTTTCTGGTGGGCCCCTGGTCTAAGGTTTTCTGGTGGGCCCCTGGCATCCCAGTCCGACACTGGTATTAACACAGTTACAGGTGAGGTCCTAGGCCTAAGTATATAAGGAGGCCATCAAAGAACCGAATGCTCATTCAACTGTAGATAAAGGTACCCAAGACTTTTTACACATTCACATTTACTCTGGAAGAACAGATGGTGCACTTAATGGTGGTGGTACAAGATAAGCATCGGGGGACAGTCCCCAAAATGCCTTCCCACCGGCAAGAATTCGAATCACCGGCGGGATGGCATACGAAGCACTTTGTTTTCAAAAATGACCCAAAGTTTCCTTGTGAGGCAACTTCAGAAAGCTGAATCGATATTTCTTTCCCCAAGCTTTAAGGCTCCTGAATACTCAGGGACCGAACAGATCTCACACACACTCTATCAATCTGAGAGAGCCATTGGATAAAATTGTTCTCTATGAGCTTATCTGCACTTTATCATGTTCTTACTACTATCAAATCACAATATTACACTCATGTCTGACGTTTAGCATTATTTAATTGACATATTACATCTGCTGAGTGTGCACTGTCTTGCCCTGTCCCTGCACTATACTGTCCTGTCTTTGCAATAGTTGCACATTTTTGCACTTGCACTTTTTGTTTGTTGTCCTGTACTTCTATATTGTGTGTAGCTCCATGGTCCTAGAGCAGGGGTTTGATTTGTAAAAGTAAAGAACATACTAGGGATGCACCGAATCTAGGATTCGGTTCGGGATTCAGCCTTTTTCAGCAGGATTCGGATTCGGACGAATCCTTATGCCTGGCCGAACTGTAACCAAATCCTAATTTGCATATGCAAATTAGGGGCAGGGAGGGAAAACACGTGACTTTTTGACACAAAACAAGGAAGTAAAAAAATGTTTTCGCCTACCCACCCGTAATTTGCATGTGCAAATTAGGGTTCGGATTCGGTCTGGTATTCGGCCAAATCTTTCGGGAAGGGTTCGGGGTTTCAGCCAAATCCAAAATAGTGGATTTGGTGCATCCCTAGAACATACACAGAAAAGAACTACAATACGAGTTGGATAAACAGATGGAGCTATACACTGGAATATGGGACTCCTGGATATTAAATAGACTTATTATATTATTATTACTACTACTGATGGGCAGAGCCCCCCCTCCTGCTCCTGCCTACTCCTATATCCTTTGCAATATGACGTTTCCTCGGGAAACAAGGGGTTTCCAGGCCAATATGCCGCCTGATGTGGTGGTCTTTTTGCCGCCCCCACCCTCTCCACAGCACTCACCTTTTCAGTGCCGGAGGGGGTCAGGGTGGTCCACAACACTAGTGCAGAAAGCTTGATCGCTCTCTCTGCGCTAGAAGAGCCGAATTTACGGGCTAAAGAAAAAAAACTGAATTTCGGCTCTTAGTTACCAGGAGCTGCATTTTTGCCGCCCCTGGTAACCAGGGGGGTGCTGCCGCCTGAGGCAAGTAGCTCAACTCACCTCATTGGTGGAGCACCCCTGGTTTCAAGCTGGGCCACATTCTGATCCATCCTGAGCTGCAGGTTGGACACCCCTGTCATAGAGGAACTTTGTTTCACTTCACTGTGTACTGTACAAACGCTTATGGATGAAATGACAAACTCACTCTTGATGTGTATGCAACCCTGCCGGCAATTCACATTCTTGCTGGTGGGAAGGCATTTCTGGGAGATTAGTCGCCCGAAGAAGAGGAGATTTGTCGCTGGGCGACTAATCTCCCCGGAATCGCCATGTGTGCCACCACCCTAAAGGAAATATAACCCCAAAAGTAAAATATATCTAAGTAGCCCCACCAATATACATATTTTATGTGTTTCCATTTAACATAACTGCTGTTGAAAGCAAGATCTGTTCTGTCCCTTCCTATTCTCTGCCTCGCTGGTTCTGATGTCTGAAACAATGCAGCAGAAGCCAGCTGATCCACATCCCTTTGACGAAGCATGCGTGTTTCAAAACCGCACAGTGCAGAAAGGGATAAATACATGGGACCGATTATCCTGAATGCTCAGGACCTGAGGTTTTGCGGATAAGGGTCCTTCCGTAATTTGGACCTCCGTACAGAGAAATAAATTCCCCAATGTGTTTTGCCACCGATAAGGATCTTAGATCAAGTTGAAGCTGCCATTTTATTAACACGGAGAAAAAGGAAATCATTTTTTAAAATATCGATACTGAAGTAAGCTGAAAGCGGCCTGTTTTATGCAAGGGAATATTTGATAGGGAAGTTTGCAGCAAATTACATTCCAATGCTGGGCTGTTTGGCTGCCAAGATATTTAAGCCCCCAAGGAGAAAATGAAAAGTGCAATGGGATCACTGGAATGTAACCAGTAGAGTTATTTAAC
>CM044437.1:135028188-135049147 GCA_024363595.1 Xenopus borealis
AAGATAACAGCTGCCTGGTAGATCTAAGAACAGTACTCAATAGTAAAAACCCATGTCCCGATGCGTTCCATTCAGTTACACTGAGAATGAAAAATAACAACCTGCCACAGTCCTGGCACAAGTCACATGACCAGGGGCAGTTGGGAAATTGACAAAATGTCTAGCCCCATGTCAGATTTCAAAACTGAATATTAAAAAAAATCTGTTTGCTCTTTTCAGAAATGGATTTCAGTGCAGGATTCTGCTGGAACAGCACTATTAACTGATGCATTTTGAAAAAAACATGTTTTCCCATCACCGTATCCCTTTAAGTTCAGTTGTATTTCACAATGTTTTGCTGAATCCATTTCACTTCCCCTTTATTACATCCATGCCGAATGCACCTGATGAGCAGGCAGCAATTAAAGATAGGGTTTAATGAGCCAACAGCTGCAGATCTCCTGCCTCCCCTATCAGTGTTCCACCATTATCCATGCAGCACTCCTATTCCCGGCCTCTGTTGTGATGTATAGATCTTGTACTTTTATATTTTCCCTGTGTGACAGCTCCTGTATCCTCGATGTAATACTCTAATATAATTGGAGCCATAGCAATAAGGCAAGGAAGAAAAGACAAGCAGCACCAGCAGCCTGATTGGAGGAATGCACAGGCCATTAGGCCTTCGTTAGCGCAATGATACGTACTTAGGTTTGCTTAATTAAAGATGCTGTCAAACATGGGATTATTAGGTTTGCTGGTAATAAGCAAAAGTTAGCTCTGTTCCAAACAGGCAGATTGTAAAGGTTACAAACAATGAGCCGTACTTGCCCTGAAATGCATTAAATACACTTGTTTTTATCTCCATAGTGACCGCATGGGCTTTCTCTGCCCGTTATCCCAGTAGGTTAATGGGAAATCAAGGCTAAAACATCAGTGCAAAGAATAAAGTGGCAACGTTTACAAAACATAATCTTTGGCTTTTTGCTGTTCTGCTTCCAACCCTGCACAACAGGGAGCTGTGCCTGGAGTCCTGCTGTAGGGCCACTTTAAAGCACAGCGTCAGCCTTAGTTATAGCATCATAGGTGCAAAGAGAAATAGAGCTGTAGACACTGAAGACTCATTAACAGACATGCAAAGCCTTGGAATAAATACATGAACATATACAGAACTGGGAATGCCCAAGCTTACACTAGACCTGACACAAACCTGAGCTGTTACACTTAATACTTAATAATGCCTTTAAATTTATTTAAGAGTGGCTTTGAAGACAATTCGCAGTTGGTCTTTAATTTTTTTTTTTTGTGTGTTTTTTTTAATTGTTTCACTTTTTGCAGCAGCTCATTGGTTTGGAATAACAGCAATGCATTGCAGCAGTTTAGATGAGAAACTGTGACATGAACAGTAAGACAAAAAAAAAAAAAATCAGTTGTGGCTACTGGGGTCAGTGACCCCAAAGGTGCTGGCTGATAGAGCCTGCATTCCAGTTGGGGGTACCAGTACTTTTAAAAAAAAAGAAATGTCCCCCGCCAACGCAGGCAAACTTGCACCGGGAGGGAGCTCCCAGAGCGAGCCGCCATGACAGTGGATGTGCATTAAATAAAACTGCCCCAAACAGTGACCGCTTTCCACAATGCGCATGACATCACATGAGCGTAATTGCGCATCCAGCTCACACTAGGAGCTCCCTCCCGGGGCAAATTTGCCTGCGCTGGTACCCCTAAAAGTACTGGTACCCCTAACCGGAATGTGGGCTCTATCAGCCAGCACCTTTGGTTGGGGGTAACTTTTTAAAGCCACTACTGAGTGTTCTGGGCTCTCTGCCAAAAAAAAAAAAAAACGACTTGTTTTAATTAAGTTTCAGAAACTTTGTATCTTTTTCTCAGTACAGGAGATCGAAGAGAAAGTCAGGACATTTCATTAAGAAACCTGGGACTGTGGGCTGTTGGGAGGTATGGGATAGGGTTAGAAATATCATAATTGCCTGATAATATGGTCTTTTACTAAAGATGAGTAATAATAGTAGCAAGAACAATAAATGTGTAGCCTTACTGAGCATTTGTTTTTTAGATGGGGTCAGTGACCCTGCAAAGAATCCGATGGAGGAAAATATTTAAATAATTATTAAAAAATTATCTGAAAAATTGAAAAAAAAAATTGCTTAGAATTAGCCATTTGATAACGTTGGTCGCCTAGTCTTTGGGGCAACAATCTCCCCGAACTGACTTTCTCTGCCTTCGCGCTGGCTACAATCAAAAATCGCCAGCGGGGTAGCACACGTGGCGCTTCGTTTTCTGAAGTTTCCTCACGAGGGCCATCCCGCCGTCGATTTACGATTTACAGTTCAGAGAGATTAGTCACCCAGAAGAAGAGGAGATTTGTCGCTGGGCAACTAATCGCCCCGAATCTGCCCATGTATCTCTGCCCTAAAGGTGAAAACCTGCACAGATAGGGCATGATACCATCATAACCCTTGACCTGCACTAGGCATAATCACAAATCACTGTCACATTAAATACCGGACCGGTAACAAATCATAGGCCTGGAATGTCACCTCCACGCCTGCTCTAACCGCAGGTGCATGATTCCAGGGCCCAAGGGCCGGAACAGTCAGACAGAGAGGTTTAACCTCTGTGAAAACAAGTGAGTCAGTTTGAATGAATGTATCACTAATTACCTCCCGGAGCATCCAACCAGGGGATTCTGAAATTCTGTGGAAGGACTTGAGGCCTGGGATAGGACATTCCTGTGGTGTAACTAGCAGAGCAGAATAAATGCCTGGCGTGTACATGACTCAGCCAGATAAAAAGTGTTCTGCAATAAAGAGAGTCAGCTTTGCTTTTCTCCTCCAACCATTCCACATTTACACTGAAAACTCTCTGTGTGAGGCTGTGTATACAGAGATTTAGCAAGTGTCGTCTACCTGGCACCCACAACTGTCCGTGCCCAATAATAAAATGCACCAAAGCTTTTACTACCCCTCTCCATGCATGTGGAAATACTTGCAATTAAAAGGGTAGTGATGTTTGCAGACTCTGCTGTTGTATTCTTGCTTATCAGATACTTTCATATGTTACGTCTAATGGTGGCCATACTCGGGGAGATACGCTCGTTTGGTGTTGCCAAATGAGCTGATCTCTCCCCGATATGCCCACCTTGAGTTGCCCGATATCGGGCTGATCCGATCGTGGGCCCTAGGGCCCAACTATTGGATCATAACAAAGGGGAATGGGTGGTTGGATCGCAGGACTGCATCAATGAACAGTTGCAGCTTCAATCCGACTGGATTTTTAGTCCTGTCCGATCAACATCTGGCCGACTATGTCTATGCCAGATACCGTCGTTGGGCTCCATACATGGGACTCTGTCGCCAGCTTTTATCGTCCCGTGTATGGGCACCTTTACACTTCATTTTAAAGGGGTTGTTCACCTTAGAGTTCATTTTGAGTATGATGTAGAGCAGGAGTCCCCAACCTTTTTTGCTCGTGAGCCACATTTTAATTTAAAAAAAGAGTTGGAGAGCAACAGAAGCATGAAAAAGTCCATGTGGATGTCAAATAAGAGCTCTGATTGGCTTTTTGGTAGCCCCTATATGGACTGGCAGCCTACAGGAGAGAATGGTTGGCAGGACATCTGTTTTTTTATGCAACCAAAACTTGCCTCTAAGCCAGTAATTCAAAAATAAGCTCCTGCTTTGAGGCCACTGGGAGCAACATCCAAGGGGTTGGAGAGCAACATGTTACTCACGAGCTACTGGTTGGGGATCACTGATGTAGAGAGTGATATTCTGAGATAATTTGCAATTGGTTTTCAATGTTTCATTTGTGGTTTGAGTTTTTTTTTTTTTTTTAGCAGCTCTCCATTTGGCAAGTTCAGCAATGTGGTTGCTAGGGTCCAGCAACCATGCATTGATTTGAATAGGGATGCACCGAATCCACTATTTTGAATTCCGCCGAACCCCTGAATCCTTTGCAAAAGATTCGCCCGAATACCGAACTGAATCCTATTTTGCATATGCAAATTAGGTGTGGGAAGGGGAAAACATTTTTTACGTCCTTGTTTTGTAACAAAAAGTCATGTGATTTCCCTCTCTGCCCCTAATTTGTATATGCAAATTAGGAGCGGGGAGGGAAATCGCATGACTTTGTCATAATCTGAATTCTGGCCAAATCCCAAACCGAATCCTGGATTCGGTGCATGCTTAGATTTGGAATATGAATAGGAGACGCCTAAATAGAAAGATTAATTAAAGGAATCAATATTATAACATTTGTAGCCTTGCGGACCATGATTTTTTTTGCAGACATTGTACCCAATTTGGAAGCTGAAAAGGGTCAAGAAAAAAATAATAAACATAAGTAAAATGATAAACTATATAAAAAAAAAATAACGAAGACAGACTGAAAAGACTTGGCTAAAAGTTAATTTAAGGGCAGAGACACACAAAGCTACTGGAAGAGATTAGTCACCCAGCGGGCAAAAAAAAACGGCTGTTCTTTGGGTGACTAATCTCCCCTGTCTTCCCGCCAGCTAGAGTGTAAATCGCCTGCGGGACGGCACCCAGAACAACTAGTTTCTTGACGGACTGAAAAGACTTGGCTAAAAGTTCATTTAAGGGCAGAGACACACAAAGCTACTGGAGGAGATTAGTCACCCAGTGGGAAAAAAAAAATGGCTCTTCTTCGGGCGACTAATCTCCCCTGTCTTCCCACCAGCTAGAGTGTAGATCGCCTGCGGGATGGCACTCGGAACAACTAGTTTTTTAAGGTCCTACGAAATTGCCTCACTAGGTAACTTCTGGCGAGTTCGGAAACAGAAGCGTTCCGAGTGCGGGGCAGGGAGGTACATTTGGGGGGAGGGGGGGTGGGGATTAGTTGCCTGAAGTAGAGGTGATTTGTCGCTGGATGACTAATCTCCCACAGAAAGCTTTGTGTGCCCCTGCCCTAAAAGTGAACCACTTAAAGGAACAGTTCAGTGTAGAAATAAAAACTGGGTAAAAAGATGTGCAAAATAAAAAATGTTTCTTACATAGTTAGTTAGCCAAAAATGTATAAAGTCTGGAGTGACTGGATGTCTAATACAATAGACAGAATCCAACTTCCTGCTTTTCAGCTCTTTAAAGGAATTGTTCAGTATAAAAGTAAAAACTGGGTAAATAGACAGGCTGTGCAAAATAAAACATGTTTTCAATATAGTTAGTTAGGCAAAAATGTAATGTATAACAGCTGGAGTGACTGCAAGTCTAACCTAATAGAACAGAACACTACTTCTTGCTTTTCAGCTCTCTTTTGTTTACACTGACTGGTTACCCTGGTTACCAGGCAGTAACCAATCAATGACTTGAGGGAGGGCCACATGGGTCATAACTGTTGCTTTTGAATCTGAGCTGAATGCTGAGGCTCAATTGCAAACTCACTGAACAGTTATGTCCCATGTGGCCCCCCCTCAAGTCGCTGACTTACTCAGATTTAGAGAGCTGAAAAGCAGGATGTTGTGTTCCACTCACTCCAGTTTTTGTACATTACATTTTAGGCTAACTAACTATATTAGAAACATTTTTTATTTTGCACAGTCTATCTATTTACCCAGTTTTTATTTTTACCCTGAACTGTTCCTTTAACTTTGAGTTAGTCAGCGACTTGAGGGGGGGCCACATAGGACATAACTGTTCAGTGAATTTGCAATTGATCCTCAGTAGTGATGGGCGAATCTCCCGAGATTCGCTTCGCCGAAAAATTCGCAAATTTCCAGAGAAATTCGCAAATTGACGAAAAATTCGCGAAACGAGTCGTGGGATGCTTTTGACGCGCGTCGCATCAACTTTGGTGCGTCGCAGGAAGTAGTGTTCTGACTATTATATTAGACATCCAGTCACTCCAGCCTTTAAACATTACATTTTTGGCTAATTAACTATATTAGAAACATTTTGTATTTTGCACAGCCTATCTATTTAACAAGTTTTTATACTGAACAAATCCTTTAAGAACCCCCCTTACCTGAAGTCAGAGAGGCTGTGGCTTTTACCCAGGAACAAACTATTAAACCCAACAACAAGTTGCGCTCATAGCCTGCAAATACAGGTTTTGGACCCGTTATCCAGAATGCCTGGGGTTGCCAGATAAGGGATCTTTCTGTAATTTGGATCTTCATTCCATATGTTTACATCAAAAACATTTCAACATGAAATAACCCCAATAGGCTGGTTTTGCTTCCAATAAGGATTAGTAATATCTTAGTATGAATCAAGTACAAGCTACTGTTTTATTATTAAAGAGAAAAAGGAAATCGTATTTATTATTTGCATAAAAAGAATATTTGCATAAAAAGAATATTTGCATAAAATGGAGTGTATGGGAGATAGCCTTCCTGTAATTCAGAGGGTTTTAGAGGGTTTCTGGATAACGGATCCCATACCTGTACCAGAAATACATGGCTGTATCCAGAGATGCTTGCAATCAAATCATTCCATCAGTGCAGTAAAGAGACCACAGTGATTAAAAGTTACTCAGACAAACCATGCATGCAGCTGTTCCCCTCTACATAATAAGTGGGGTGGTGGGGGGATAAAAACCATGAAATCCCTGTTTGTATATTTGTGGTTTATTTGTTGTTAAAAAAAAATTCTAAGTATGTTTTTAACGTGCAGTGCGGGGTTGCTACTTATAAACAACAGTTAAATCTGCCTTAAAATACACTGAAAATGATGCAAGTGAAACCATGTCGAGCATGTTAATGCACACACCATTAAACCACATGCAAATGTGCGATTATGTCCCAAGAACGAATTAATCCCAGTTTACACAAATGGTCCCATACATAAACTGCGTGCTGTTTTGTGAGGTTTTTGCAACAAGGATCTTTTATTTTACTGAATGACGACTATTATTCCTCACTTTGGATACACGTTCAACTTGGGTGCAATTGCTCCTCTAAACAAGGGGTTGTGCGAGTTATAGTACAGTTGTGGGACCGGTTATCCAGAATACTCGGGACCTGGGGTTTTTTGCCTTGCCCTTTAAATAACCCCAATAGGCTGGTTTTGCTTCCAATAAGGATTAATTATATCTTAGGATCAAGTACAAGCTACGGTTTTATTTCACAGAAAAAGGGCATTCTTTTTTAAAAGAAATATGTATTATTTGGATAAAATAGAGTCTATGGGAGATGGCCTTTTTCCGTAATTCAGAGCTTTCTTGATAATGGGTTTCTGGGTAACCGAACCCATACCTGTGCAACATAATCCAGAGGGCCTTCACTTGGTCATGACTTATACTTGAGTCAATAATGGATTGGAAAGGGATGGGAGTGCAAGATGCAGAACTGTGATCTACACTTGGGCTAATGAGCTAAAATAAAGGAGCGCAGAGCACAGGGAGATAAAGGTGAGGGTGCCATTAGTCAGAGCATGACGTTCTGAGCCGCGCTTGCTCTTTGTCAAGGCTAAATGATAAATGACAATGACAGGCAGGTTTAAATAGCAAAAAAGACAAAGAATTAAGGCACATCCATGTTCCCCAAAGCACCAGGATTACCTCCTTGATATGGATTGGAAATGACATAGTGTGGCATCTAACACAGCACTCGCCTGGCACAGCTTTCTACATACTTCTAACAGCAAAATACACCTGCAGTATATACAGCTTCAGTTCTACTCTCCTTCTATAAATATATAGCTAAAACACTAGTATCCACTGCTCCCTATAGAATTCATGGAATGACGGGTGAAAAATATGGAATCAGTTATCCGGAAATTGTCACTTTAGATTTTTTTCCACCATGTTTCGCTGCTGAAATGATGCCCATATAATTAAAAGGAGTCACACGCCAGTCACAAAAAAAATCTGACGTCCATAGACTTTATAGGGATACCGTCATGGGAAAAATGTTTTTTTTTTTTTTTTTTCAAAATGCATCAGTTAATAGTGCTGCTTCAGCAGAATACTGCATTGAAATTCATGTCTCAAAAGAGCAAACATATTTTTATATATTTCATTTTGAAATCCAACATGGGGCTAGACATATTGTCAATTTGCCAGCTGCCCCAAGTCATGTGACTTGTGCTCTGATAAACTTCAATCACTCTTTACTGCTGTTCTGCAAGTTGGAGTGATATAACCCCCTCCCTTTTTCCCCCAGCAGCCTAACAACAGAACAATGGGAAGGTAACCAGATAACAGCTCCCTTACACAAGATAACAGTTGCCGGGTAGATGTAAGAACAGCACTCAATAGTAACAACCCATGTCCCACTGCGTACTATTCAGTTACATTGAGAAGGAAAAACAACAGCCTGCTAGAAAGCAGTTCCCTCCTAAAGTGCTGGCACAAGTCACATGACCAGGGGCAGCTGGGAAATTGACAAAATGGCTAGCCCCATGTCAGATTTCAAAACTAAAATAAAAAATCTGTTGGAATTCAGTGCAGAAGTCTTCTGGAGCAGCACTATTAATGGATGTGGTTCAGCAAATTTTTGTCGAAAAGGGTCAAATTCACTTATCCCTAATGGCAATTATTCCAAGAAAACAGAAGTTACGCTTATTTGTACTTAGGAGACAGCTTTCCTTGCCAGCGTTGCTTTCATATACAGACTGAGGCACAATTTCCGATTAGGAGGGACTGCAGGGTTCTGAAACAAGCAGCTAAGTTCTATGTGATTTTGAGGTCCAAAGAAAATGGTCCATTATGGTACCCAACTGTTTAGCCAGTCAAATATATTTTACAAGCTATGTTATACACCTATCTTACAGATTCTATACCATTTCCCAAATATAGAAGTTCCACAAAAGTGTCAGACTGGAGCAGAATCATCTACTAAAGAAGAGATCATCATCAAATATTAATTAATGCCAAAGCTGCAACTGCATTCTCCAAAACAGGTATGGGATTCCTTATCCAAAAAGTCAATATCCAGAAAGCTCCAAATTACAGAAAGACCATTGCCCTTAGACTATATATTATCCCCAAAAAAATCCAAAGTTCAACCTTTTAGGATGGAAAATACACAAACAAAAACACTGGAATTCCCCTGCGCCAACTTGATTGCTAAAGCCCTATTTCTAATCTCGGAATTATTGTCTTCCATCGATGGGCGGCGCAAGTGTTGGCTTCTCAATCCTGGAAAGCTTCAAGTTTCCCTCATGTCCCTGAGACAATAAGCTTGTGTATAACAGAAGGCAGGAAGCATCAGCCGCGGGAATCCATTACCATATACAGTCTGATAAATATTGTATTTTTATTTTGTACAGTAACTTCCAAGAACAATTTATTTTTTCGCTCATACAAGAAGCATGGCACGATCTTAGTTGCCCTTTAAAAAGCCAATTGAATCAAGTGAGGGATGAAAATAGACCACTTCCCTGTTCTACCCTCACCAGATAATGGATCTTTCTGTAAATTGGATCTTCATACCTTAAGTCTACTAGAAAATCATGTAAACATGAAATAAACCCAATAGGCTGGTTTTGCTTTGAATAAAGATTAATTATATCTTAGTTGGGATCAAGTACAAGCTACTGTTTTAATATTACACAGAAAAAGGAAATCTTTTTTTTAAAAAATTTGGATTATTTCATTATACTGGAGTCTATGGGAGACGGCCATTCCATAATTAGGATCTCTCTGGAAAACGGGTTTCCGGATACCCAGAAAACTCCAGGTCCCAAGCATTCTGGATAACAGGTCCCATACCTGTACAATGTTTTCCTTTCAGGTATTATTTTTCAAATTTCGATCTGCATTTGTAATTTACTACAGAGAGCAGTCACCCTTCTACATGATGCGCTACTACATGCCAGTGCTGGGAGATATAGTTTCCCTAGATACATAGGGGACTGCTATAAAAACTTTGTCCCTTTTGAGATGGGGGAATAGTTTCATAACAGATTGTCACTTGTTTTCCTGTTATTACCTGGATTATGTATTATGTTAATTTCCAATCTGTAGAGATCGTCTGCGTCTTACACTCAAATACGCTCCCGACCCATTCATTACGGCAACATTTCAGCTCAGCCTGCGCGCAGCTTTATCATCATTTTTAAATTAGAATGACTTTAGTGACAATTATTCCAAGCAAACAGAAGTTACGCTTATTTGTAATTAGGAGACAGCTTTCCTTGCCAGCGCTGCTTTCATGCACAGAGCGATGCACAATTTCCGATCTGGAGGGACTGCAGGGTTCCGGAACAAGCAGCGAAGTTCTATGTGATCCAGACAAATGGCCCGGTTTGGTCCCCAACTGTTTAGCCAAATATCTTTTTGTTTTAATTTTACAAGCGGTTATATAACGATCTTACAGATTCTATAACCATTTCCCAAATATAGAAGCTCCACTTAAGTGTGAGACTGGGGGAGAGTCATCACCCTCATTGATATTCATAAACGCCAAAGCTGCCTAATGCAGTTGCTGCATAAGGATTCTTTATTTGGCTTCCTTATCCAGAAACTCGCAATCCAGAAAATTCCAAATGACAGGAAGGCCATCTCCCATAGACTCCATTATAGGCAAATCGAGGTAAAGGATCAGTTATTTGGAAACTTGTTATCCGGGAAGCTCAGAATTACAGAAAGCTGGTGTCCCATGTGGCATTTTAATAAAATAATATAACATTTTAAATAATATTTCCAGTTCTCTGGAACACCAACTCTCTGGATACCAACTAATATATAAATAATCCTTATCTGAAGCAAAACAGTCCTTTTAGGTTTATTTAAAGTTTTAGTGATTTTTTTTAGCAAGTATGTTTAAGCGGATCTTCCACTGGGGTATCCGGTGTTCGATATCCTAATTAGATCAATCTGTGAAGGTCTGTAGGTGTGGGACAAATCCAAGACAGCGCTAGACTGCATATACTTCTTTATTGGGGTGTAAAGATACACAAAGCAGACTTAGGGAAGAGACTAGGGATGCACCGAATCCACTATTTTGGATTCGGCCATACCCCCGATTCCTTCCCGAAAGATTTGGGCGAATACAGAATCGAATCCGGACCATAATTTGCATATGCAAATTATGGGTGGGAAGGGGAAAACATTTTACTTCCTTGTTTTGTGCCAAAAAGTCACGTGATTTCCCTCCCTGGCCTTATTTGCATATGCAAATTAGGATTCGAATTTGGTTCGGCCAGGCAGAAGGATTTGGCCGAATCTGAATCCTGCTGAAAAAGGCCTAATCCTGGCCGAATAGCGAACTGAATCCTGGATTCGGTGCATGCTTAGAAGCGGCAAACGAAAAGTTTCTCCTCTTCTTTGGGAGGCTAATCTCCCCGAAAAGCCAGCTAGTATCTAAATCACAGTCGGGAAGTTGCCGAAGTTTCCCTGAATCTTCATGTGTCTCTTTGCCCTAAATCGCCAGCGGGATGGCACTCGGAACACTTCGTTTTCCTAAGTCGCCTGAAGTTTTCTCGTGACGCGACTTTGGAAAACATTCCGCCCAGTGGGAAAGCTTTTCGGGGAGATTCGTCGCCCGAAGAAGAGGTGACTAAATCTCCCAGGATTTTCTCGTGGGTCTCTGCCCTTAAGGTATGTAGAACCAAATTACAGAAAGAGCCCTTATCTGGAAAAGCCCAGGTCCTGAGCAATCTGGAGAATAGGTTCCATAACTGCATTTAATTATTCCTCTCTAATAACAAAACAGGACTCTGTACTTGATGGTAGCTAAGCTACATGAATCCATATTGGAGGTTGGGTTTAATTAATGCTTATATCATTTATAGCAGACCTAAGGTAGGTAGGTGATGCCTATGACCAAGTGTCTCTTGGACACGAAACGCGTCAGGCTGATGGTTCTTATATTTTGGAAATAAATGTAAGCTTTTTTAATCTTTTACAACTTGAATGTGGCTTTACTATTTTGTGAGTTCCAGGCTTGTTCCAGCCTCTTTACAAGTTTCTAAGGTAGGTAGATTTAGATTACAGCACTATCCCTTATCTGGAAAACCCATGCATTCCGAAGAACAGATGCTATACCCATACAAATTGCAGGCAGCTAAAATACCAGTATAAATGCCCCAAGGAATCCATGGGCTCCTGGTGCCAGGCAAAAGTTAATTACAATGGCACAAGGCGGTGGTGCTGTAAGATCAGGGAGCCTCAGGATTTTTCCCAGTTTCCCAACCGACTAGTCTAACCCTAAAGGCCCCCATACAGGGACAGATATAAGCTGCAGAGTATGGGGGCCCCAAGCTGCAAAGTTGCTTTGAGTCCTTATATCTACAATATACTGACCGTTTTACTTTAACTATTGCTCTGAAAAGGCCTGAATTTTACAGCCAGTATCCTCTCGCCAAAATATTAACACATTTAGCCGGCTTCATCCATGTCAATAGCCCTTTGTATTAGTAAGGGGTGGCATGTGGCCCAAGTCCTTGCTCAGCAGAGGGTCACAGGATAATGTGCAGCCAAACACCAGGAGATGCAAGTACAGTTCCTAAGGAGATACAGCTGGAATGTCCAACCCACAGGCAGAGAGTTACAGCACAAGGGGCATAAACCATGGACCCAGGAAAAAATGTTGAAAACAAAAATATAGGATACATGATCTAATAGAAATATAAAAAATTGCATGTTTCCTCAATTTCTAAAGCTTCTATGGGAGTGTCACTGGTTCAGCATGAAGTTTTAGCTTTGCATAAGCAGACACTGGGGCTCCTTTATCAACACTGGGCAAATGTGTCTATCGGCAGTTACCTATATCAACCAATCAGTGATTAGCTTTTTAAAACCAACTGTAAGAAGAACAATGAACACAGCAATTTGACTGGATGTCATGGGTTACTGCCCATGGGCAAATTTGCTCAGTGTTCATAAATGATCCTCAGTAGTTTCTCAGGTACACTGGCTGTGACTATGGCTTTATAACCTCCTGCAGGCCTCCTACTGCTTTTTGATATTATTTCAAGAAGCCAGAAGGTATGTAGTCTGGTATTGGCTGGTATTGACCAGCCAAACATAGACATTAAAGGTTTTCTGATAACCTGTAAAGAGAGGTACCTGAGGAGTTATATAGGCCCCCAGAAATACCCTAGCAACCATGCATTCATTTGAATGAGAGACTGGAATATGAATATGAGAGGGTGTGAATAGAAAGAGGAGTAATAAGTAGCAAACATACATTTGCAGTCTTAGGGCAGAGACACACTGTCAGATTCGGGGAGATTAGTCACCCGTCTACTAATTTCACAAGGAAACTGCGGGTGACTTCGGAAAACGAATCACGCCCACAGGCGATTTACATACTAGCCGGTGGGAAGGCAGTTCTGGGAGATTAGTCGTGGCGCTTCGATTTCCAAAGTTGCCCACAGTTTCCTCCTGAGGCAACTTCTGAAATCAAAGAGCTGCGAGTGAATTAGCGCAGACAATTCTTCATTGAAGCACACAGAAGCCAGGAAGAATGTAGTTTGGGAGATTGTCGCCGGGCGGAAGAGGCGATTAGTCGCCTGCTGACGAAATCTCCCTGAATCTGCTCGTCTGCCCCTACCCTTAAAGTTTTCTTCAAGGTGAACAGCCCCTTTATATGGAAAAAAAGATAGTGAAAAATGCTAGCAAAACAGCGATTCCATCAATTAATCTTATAAACTGAACTGATTTGGTGGCCAGAGGTGAGAATATTGTACGGCTCAGGCCAAGCTCGAGACAGACAGGGCAGATTGAGTGGGACACTGTGGGTAACAGAGATAAATATTGTGCTCTCATTGAAAGAATAATCTGGGCTCCCTTTAATCTCAGCCTATAAATGCAGGCTCTCTCAAGTATGTTATTACTGTGATCTGCAAAAAGATTATCAGTCCTGATAACTGCCAGGAGTGAATTAACCAGAGCTACAATCACAAAAACAATGAAAAACAAATATGGCTGAAATGAAACCACCTGTTGATCAGAGAAGGGGGGGAAAAAAAAGCCTCATAGAAATGGTCGAGAAAGAAAGGCAGTTTAGCATTATCCTAGCCATTATTCAGCATTCTCTCCTAAAGTGGCCTGAAAACAATCATCTTTATCTTGGATTTTTACTGTCAAATAGGGCCAAACTATTCTTAGCAGTCTGAACCCCCATGGCTTGAGCAATACCATCATGAGCCTAAAGGTGGCCATAGACGCACAGATAATATCGTACGAAACGAATTTTCGTACGATATTCGGTGCGTGTATGGTGGGAAATGAGCCGACCGACATCGTCAGAGGATTAAGATATCGGTCGGCTGGTTGATCGGACTGGACGGAAAATTTTGATCGGATGCCTTTGAAAGCTCCCTGAATATCGGCCATTGTTAGTGCTGAATCGTCAGATACAAGTAGAATTCTATTGTTTCTACCTGTATATCTGACGATTCAGCTCTACACGTGTGTGTTGAAACGAACGATCTTTCTTGGAAAGATCTTTTCCGAGAAAGATCGTAATTGTTACGTCTATGGCCAGCTTAAAGGTGGCCATATAGACGCACAGATAATATCGCACGAAACGAATTTTCATACGATATTCGGTGCATACATGGTGGGAAATGAGCCGACCGACATCGTCAGAGGATTAAGATATCGGTCGGCTGGTTGATCGGACTGGATGGAAAATTTTGATCGGATGCCTTTGAAATCTCCCTGAACATCGGCCATGTTAGTGCTGAATCGTCAGATACAAGTAGAATTCTATTGTTTCTACCTGTATATCTGACGATTCAGCTCTACACGTGTGTGTTGAAACGAACGATCTTTCTTGGAAAGATCTTTTCCGAGAAAGATCGTAATTGTTACGTCTATGGCCAGCTTAATCCTGGCCATACACTATATTGACAATATCGCCAAACGAGCAGTTCTTTCCCTGATATGCCCACCAACGGCAGAGCTATATTGGGGTAATCCGAACGATCAGATTACAATGAGGAGCAATGGGCTCCAACGGGACAGTCGCTGGAAAAACTAAACCTTCCCGATCTATATTGTGGCCAGACATCGATCGAGAAGACCCATCGCAACCCCCCATACAGACAGATAAGCTGCCAAATCAGCCTAAAGGATGGATCCGCCAGCTTTATCTGCCAGTGTATGTCCACCTTAAAGCTGGCCATACATAAGGAGATCTGCTTGTTTGGTGACCGATATGCAAACCTTGAGGTTGGTGATCCAGGGCTCATATGATCATGGGCACCATGGCCCAATGATCAGATCTCAAAGAGGAGAATACGCGAGGGTGGATCAAGGACTGCATCAACTAAACAATGTAGTCATTGATCAGAAAGGTTCTTTAGGCATAGACAATGGACATCTGGCAACTTTCGGCCAAATATCGTTTGGGGGAAGCCCGTCAGAGCCCCATACACTGTCGGAAGCTTATTTCGGTTTGTGTATGGGGGCCTATAAAGCTATAAAACACAGACATCCAGATAAATAGATGATATATAGCTAGACAGGACAGACAACGATAAGAACTTTATGTTATATTGTGCATGCATAGGTTAGTGAATAAATGTTGAGGCTAAAGATACCAGTCCATGTATATCATACTTTGTAAGCAATCCCCTGAAATATCAATCCTTTAATGTGTGGTTGTGACCCAAGGCTATTCTTTATCAATCAATGTCTGTAGGTGATATAACGGATAGGTACCAGGCTCTGGCTGAGTATCCCACAACTGTCTCAACGGGATGTTGCCGTCAGACAGGATACCAATAAATCTTCCAAGAGTAAATCAGGTCTGGTTAATACTGTGTAATCGATTACATAGCATAAATGCAGATAACTTACTGAATTGATGCATCCCAGCTCCTTGTTTAAGAGCCAAGGCAGAGAGAGTTTCCCATCGCCTCGGTAGCAAGACTGAATGCGCTCTTTAATTTTATCCTTGATCTTCTTCAAGGTGAAGAGGCACAGGACAGACTCTTTGGGGGGTTTGATCCGGTTCTTCTGTCCTTGTGAGAAGACGGTGAAAAGAATGTCTTCCCTTTCAGAGATGCCCAGTTCCTTAGCCAAGCGTTTCCCTGGCTTGCTCAGATAGGCATCCTGTATCAATCTATATTCCACCCCGTCCTTCATGCAACCAATGGGAAATTCTACGTAAGAGTAGAACTTGGGATCGTCTACACAAAGCCGGACAATCTTGGAAGTGAAAAATTGCTCCCCTGTTGAGTCAGGTGATGTTAACTGGGTGTCCAGCTGAAGAGTTAAGTAGTACACAAACTGCTCGCTACTAAAACTGTACACGTAGTAGATATCAAATGTCGGGAATTTCGACAAGGTATCTGAGGGGATCTTAAGTTGTGAAGACACAAATTCATCCTGATAGACAAAGCCAAACATTTCAGCGTTTTCTTCATTGCCCAGTAGTTTGCGGCTGGAGAGGGTGGGGAAATATTCAGATTTTCCATCAATAGGTGTCCCAACAAAGAGTTTATTTTGGCCATTTGGAACCTCAATGATGACACCAGACATGGTGCCAGACTCATTGACACTGGAAAGGTAATGTTCCTTCCTATGGTGCGGCTCACCCAACTTGAAAAGATCATCAAGGCGTAGGAACTGGCAGATCCCCTGTGAGGCGCTCCCACATGCTATTAACCTGTTGTCAGAGTAATCAATGAGTAGCAGCTTGTTCACATTATTCGTGGTGACAAGTCCATGGGGACAAGACTGGACACTTGGCGGAGGGTAACACTTTTCATTGTCCTCTACTGGACCTGTTACATGGGTGCGCAAGAGAGTCAAATTGTTAGAGAGTTTGTAAATCCTGTTGATGGCTCCCAAATACACCTCCCCAGTTTTATTGTGTACTACTAGGTGAGTCAGGCTCCAGTCGCTTCCTGTGAAAGTCCTGAAGCCTTTAGGAGTCCCATCCCCTGCTGCAATGCAGGAACCAAGCAAAACTAAAAAAGTCCATACATGGAAGGGCAGAGGCCTTTCGGCATAGAGCAGCATCTTCCCGAATAATAATTATAACAATAATTAAAAAACACCCAAAAATAAATTAAAAAGAGGGGGAAAGAAGGTTATATTTCCAAGTTGTCTCCCGTTGACGGCCTCATTTAGAACTCGGTCCTGATAGACAGCCAGCATGGGTCTGCAAAACACAACAAATATATAATTAGGACATTTTCCTTCACTTACATTATAGTTAAAGGAACACTAACCATTTTTATTTTTTAAGTTTTTTTTTTTAACAAAAAATGAAAACAGATAAATCTTTAAAATTGGTAAGTTTTTAATAAGAAATTACTTACAGATTCTCTGCATACGCTCCCCTTCTGAGATGGCGATATGGCGACGATCCAACATGCAGCGTTCGATTTCTCCTCCCTTCCTTCTATAGGAGATAGGCAGGGAGGAGAAATTGAGCGCCGCACGTTGGATCGTCGCCATATTGCCATCTCAGAAGAGGAGCACGTGCAGAGAATCGGTAAGTAATTTCTTCTTAAAAACTAACTGATTTTAAAGATTTATTTTTGATGTTATTTTTTTTGATGTTCGTGTTCTTTTAATTCTATTTAGATACCTGATCATAGTGTACTCTAGAACATCTCATAAAAGCCTATTCCCAAACAAAACCTGTCCACATTCTATGCTATATTTACCCTAACACTGATTAAGAGGAGGTTACGGGACTTTGCGCTCGGGATAATTAGATATTTTGTGCAATAACCAACAAAATGAAAGATTTAGCCTAATCATGTCGCATACAAATAGTCTGATTCATCTTTTTATTGCATTTCTATAAACCTAGTTATCTTTACACTTATCGCATTATGATTCACTTTAAATGTATGGCACATAAAAATAACTATAGCCGTTGAATTTGGAATTTTTCAAAAGGAAATCGCACCTCGCGTTAATATTTCTCCAATTAATGACCCATCACCCTTCCCAAAAGCAAAACTACAAATTTTGCAAGCCACTGCTTCCTATATTCCTAATGGTGACTGATCACTGCAACAACCACTTTTATGAGCCAATGGGGGATTTGTAGTAACAATGGCAACATTTATGCCGCTACCTATACCTTATAACAAACCAGATGTTTGCTTTCAATCTTCTACTGTCCAGAGACCAGTAAAAGGTAACTGCCGACTGGTTTCCATGGGTTACGAGACCAGAAATGTACATTTAAGTATAAAAACCTCATTGTGTCATTAAAGATGGCCCTGGTTTCCAAATACCAATCAGCTCATGTTGGGTGATTCGACTCTGCACATTGTTTCAGAAAAGAAAGTCACAAATGAGAACCAACCAAAGGCTCACACACAATCTATCAACATCTACCTTCACATCTCCGGTTACGTCTCATCTGCTCCTCTCATTGTCCATTGCGTGCACTTAACATTAATGGAGCTAGATCCATCACTGGCACCATGTAAATAAAACCCTATGGAAGGATAGGATTAAGGGGTTTGAAAAGAAACATTATTCTGTACAGCTAAGCCCTTGCACTACGCTTTCAGAATACCACTTAGAGTGGGTGACAAAAGGCCAGAGCGAAGACAAAGGAACTCCAGAAATAATATTTCCTTTTCTGTAGAAACATAAAACTTGGGAGATAAAGACCAATAGGTCCATCTAATCTGGCCATTTTCTTTTCAGAAGGAAAGGTTATTTGAGGTCTTCCATTTATTCTCAAGTCATTGTTTTCACCCAAGCATTATTCAATGATCTCTTCCTATTGGTTTCTATACCCTGCACTGACACTTAATTTCAAGTCTCTAGCACACTTTTTTTTTTTCACGTACTTCCAACTTAAATTATTCTTAAAGAATAGAAAATTAATTGTTAATTCAAGCACCTTTATTCATTAGCATGTCTTCTGGGCTAGTAAGGTTCTATGGAATTTACAGATTGTTTACCAATAATGAAACTGGAGGCAAGTAATATCACTTCGAGCTCCGTATTCCACCCAAGACCCAACTGTTGCACAGCCGTTCTTCAGCCCATTTTACATTGGGGTTAAGGGTTTCATGAACACATTTACTTTCGTATACAGGCCACATACAGCCTACAGTGTTGAACATATGTCCCTTTTACAACAAATGAAAGTCCTCAATCCCTGGTATCAAGCATGAAACATTTTCAGCCACCCATATAATTAGGTATTACATAATCAGAGTTTATAGCCTCAAAAGGAGACAAAACATTCTGTTTAAAGGGCTCTATCACACAGAGGGGCACTAAGACGGTGGCCCTTACAAATGCATAAAAACGTCCCCATTTATGAATTTATTTGCACTTATACATCCATCCGAGTTCCAGCAAACACGCGTACACACGCCGTGGTGTCTTCAAATAAATGCCACAAATTTAAATATTTTCTGAAACAGAACTTAAATTTTGAATGCTTGAAACCCTAAGGATCCTGCAAAGTACATATGAAATAGTAAGTTGCATGAAGCCATCTGTTGTTCTCAGCAAAGTGGAGGCCTTTAATTTGAATGCCAAACCATTCTCCTAAGAACATTGTTCCATCTCATAACGGAGGAAGAAACCATTAGGAACCCGAGAATCCTAAAACTGAGAGGAAGCTTAGGGCTCATCCAGACGAGAAGATTCGGGGAGATTTGTTGCCTGGGGACTAAGTGCCTCTTCTTTGGGGCGACAAATCTCCCTGAATGGCTTCCTGGTATCTCGCACCCGCTAGTGCTAAAGTCGCCTGCGCCTATTCACACACAGCAACACGTTTTTCAAAGTCGCTCGAAATTGCCAAGAAGAGGCACTTAGTCGACAGGCGACAAATCTCCCCGAATCTTCGCGTCTGGATGAGCCCTCAAAGTGCATAGAGTTCAGATAGTTCTGAAAATGGCTGTGCCACTTATTATTCAACAAAAAATAAAGAAGAATCCGACATAACCTTATATTTCACGAGGACCGAAGTAGTACAGAGTGAAACAGAATGCATGTATTTATCCCTGCACAGGTAACACTTTGTAGCTACACCTCTCTGTCCTTATACATGGCCACAGGGACCAGGTTATGACCATTTAGGGATGCACCAAATCCAGAATTATAGAATTAGCTGAAGACCGAAGCGAATGCAAACCCTAATTTGCACATGCAAACGGGAGCAAAACAGAACTGCATGCGCAGAACACGGTTAAAAAAAATTTTGACTTCCTTGTTTGTGTGATGAATAGTCAGGATTTTTATTTGGATACGGTCAGGTACATGGATTCGGCTGAATCCTGCTGAAAAAGATCAGATTTTGAGATTCGGTGCATCCCTAATTCATAACTGCATCTCATCAGGGTCTTCCTACAGTCTACAACAGTGATCCCCAACCAGTACCTCGTGAGCAACATGTTGCTCTCCAAACCGTTGGACATTGCTCCCAGTGGCCTCACACCAAGTGCTTATTTTTGAATTACTGATTTGGAGGCAAGTTTTTGTTGCATAAAAACCATGTGTATTGCCAAAAAGGGTCTCCTGTAGGCTGCCCGTCTACCAAATGGCCAATCACAGCCCTTGTTTGGCACTCAAAGAATGTTTTTCATGGTAGCGTTGCTCACGGGTTGAAGGTTGGGGATCCCTGGTCTACAAGGAGCAGCAAGTTGGGTGTAGCATAGCAAAAAGATGGACAGCAAACCCCAAAGCCCTTTACCAACTGCAGAGCAAGCAACATAGACACGACTAAAATCTGGGGCCACAATACCAAGTTTTTCTCCATACCTTCAGGTCTGGACTGAGAATTAAAATAGGCAATGGCATTTCAGGTACACAGAGGCCCAACCAGCCCACTAAATACTGAATTTCTATGGCACCTTATAGCAGCCCCTCTGGCATTTGCCACAACCTACAGATTGCTAGTCCGGGCCTGCATACCTTCCACACTACAAATCTATATATGCATTGCATCCCAGCTCCTTCCTCAGGTTATGCCCCCTCTTGTATTTTTAATCTAGTGTGAAGGAATGTTACATGCTGACAGCCCCGTTAATGTGCGACTGAACAAGCAGTCTCTTTTTATAACCCCATCTCAATGTATTAATAGGTGGAACTGCTGAAAGCAAAAAAAAAAAAAAAAAAA
>CM044437.1:135198543-135221835 GCA_024363595.1 Xenopus borealis
GCCTACAGGTGTCACTGTGCATACACAGGACTTTCTGTACAGATTGAAAGTGAAAGTAAGCAGTTACTGTTGTTGCGTAATGGCTCCATGACCTGCTAATAAAGCACTGTTATACTCTCCTCATCCTTGGCTACCAAACAAAACAAAAACAAGGGCTTTTAATTTCATTTAACAGTGTGGTCTATTGTCCAATGTGACATGCCACAAGCTGGATCCCTTTTTTGTGGCAACATTTCCCATTGGCATAAAAAGGGGTGATGCCTTGTAGCTGCCAGTAACACTATTATAAATGACCATAAGCAGTTATTTGTTTGAAAGGAAAGAGTATGGGAGAAACCCAGCGGGTGGCACAGGCAATGGTTCTTATGTTAAGAGCTTACTGTACCACAGATGTTCTGTTTTCAGGGCACAGGAGTAAGGAAGACATTCACTTTCTGAGTCATAACAGGATAAAGATTTCCTTTGCCAAAATACCAGTTAACTCACAGGAAAAATGATTCAGATATACGCTCCCAGCACTTTCTGCTATATAAAAATCTTGGCACAGGTTTTCCATTACTAATTGCCTGCATCATTGAAGCCATTTGGATGGGTTTGTGATGATGCTCTCCGACTAGCAATGCTCCTGATATAGCGGCTATGACAGGCACAAACTGCGGAGCTGCAGCAACAGACAATATGGCAAGCAGCAGCGCATCTCCAGCTTGTACTTTGATAAACTGCATCATCAAAGCTGTTTAAGTGGGCTGTGCACCTTTGCGTTAACTTTAGGGGCAAATTCACTAAGATGTGCAAATTCGCTAGCGTTGGCTTCGCTAGTGTTCGCCACACTTCACCAGGCAAATTTTCGCCAGCACTACGAAAATTCACTAAGATGCGAATTTGTGCTCAGGGCGGTGAATGTTAGCGAAGTAGCTCTACCGTTCATTTGCCAGGCAGAACGCAGTTACGCTAGCCACTACATTCCACTAAACAAGCCCAGGAAACCTTTAATAAATAAAATAAAGTTGTCCTATTGCCCTACATGTGCCCCCTGTATAGTTGTGTTGCCATATGTTAGGAATTGTAGGAGAGAAGGAGGGTAACCCCCCAAAAAAATTATCAATATTTTTCAGACTATCACCCTCCTATGCTAAAATACACCAGCTTTTTTTTTTTACATTTTTACATCCTATCTATTGTACTGAACTTCGCCTGGTCAGACCAGGCGAGGTTGTATCTAGCGTAAGTGCTAACGATGAGGAAAATGTTCATCTTTGCGAATTTACGAAGTTACGATCCTTTGTCAGTGCGCAACTTCGCCTGGCGTAAGGGTGCGAAGTTGCGCAAGTCTATCTACTTCGCTAGCGAAAATTCGCCAGAGTCCGTGTTAGTGAATTTGCAAAGTGTCGAAATGACATCACGCTGGAGAATTAGCGCTAGCGTTAGACGCTTTGCGCTTTAGTGAATCTGCCCCATTGTTTGATGTAGAGGCTGATATTCTGAGACAATTTGCAATTGGTTTTCATTTTTAATTATTTGAGGTTTTTTAGTTATTTTGCTTTTTATTCAGCAGCTCTCTAGTTTGCGAGTTCAGCAATTTTGTTGCTAGTGCCCAAATGACCCTAGCAGCCATGCACTGATTTGAATAAGAGACTGGAATATGAATAGGAGAGGCCTGAATAGAAAGATGAGTAATAAAAAATAGCAATAACAAACATGTAGCCTTACACAGCATTTGTTTTTTAGATGCGTTCAGTGACCCCCATTTGAAAGCTGGAAAGAGTAAGAAGATCATTAAAAAACTATAAAAAAAACCCCATAAATAATGGAGACCAACTGAAAAACTTGGCCATTCACCTTTGAGATAACTTTTAAGGTCCCCATAGACACAAAGATTTTTCTTTGCCAAACGACTGATATTTATGAAATCGGACCAATCCGTCAAATTATCGTGCAGTTAGTGGGATACAAACAATCGTACATCTTGAGATTTTTCATCCGACATCTGTCAGAAAATTGATCGGCCAGGTAAGTAAATCTTTATCGGTCCCCATGCAATCTACCTATGTTTGCAGGGCCAAGCAGGCTGTGATCCTTCAGTTTTGCTGGCAATATCGCCTGAAATGGTCTTTTTAGTTGATGGACATATTGGACATTTAAACAATCGTTTTGAGATAATCGTGGTCTCACGATGATGATTGGATCTTTCAAAGATCTTTACGTCTATGGTCAGCTTTAGTATGATGTAGAGAGGGGTATTAGGAGACAATTTGCAATTGGTTTTCATTTTCCATTATCTGTGGTTTTTGAGTTATTTAGCTTTTTATTAAGCAGCTCTCCAGTTTGCAATCTGGTAACTAGAGTCACAATCGCCCTAGCAATGATTTGAATAAGAGACTGGAATATGAATAGGAGAGGGTCTGACTAGAAAGATGATGAATAAAAAGTAGCAATAACAATACTTTTGTAGCCTTACTGAGCATTTGCTTTTTAGAATGGGTCATTGACTCCCATTTGAAAGCTGCAAAGAGTCAGGAGGAAAAGGCAAATAATTATAAAACTATAAAAAATAAATATTGAACGAAAAGTTGTCTAGAATTGACTGTTCTATAACATACTAAAAGTGACCAAAATGGCGAATCACCCCTTTAAGTGAGAGAGAGGGGACTACCTTGGACCCTGAATTTTGGGAATCATCAGATTCATTCCTTTCTAGCGATTGTAGGTGGTTTGTGAAAGAAACTGCAACAGTGGGACAGTGTGTATTGCAGGGATCCCCCAACCTTTTGAACTGGTGAGTATCATTCAGAATTAAAAGGAGTTGGGGAGCAACACAAGCATGATTTGGGTGCAAAATAAGGGCTATGATTGGCTATTTGGTCGTCTCTATGTGGATTGTCAACCTACATTGAGGCTCTGTTTGACAGTGCACCTGATTTTTATGCACCAAAACTTGCCTCCAAGCCTGGAATTCAAAAATAAGCAGCTGTGTTGAGGCCACTGGGAGCAACATCCAAGGGGTTGGAGAGCAGCATGTTGCTCACAAGATACTGGTTGGGGATCACTGGTGTATAGTAAGGCAAGTGGGCAACTGCAGGGTCGGACTGGGCCGGTGGACCCTGGCTCTTTTTGGCACCACCGCCCAGTTCTGTGGCAGATGCGCATGAATGACGCACAGCAGTGGCGGAGAAGGACTTGGGGAGCAGCCCCACAATCCAACCCTGTGTAACTGTGAACCAGTTTGTAAATTATGAAAATGTTGGTAACACTTTAGGGCTCATGGGGTTTGCCATAATTTTGTCCACACTGCACTAAATTACACACTATATGCACTCCTTTTGCAACCCGTTTAAGAGGTCATGTGGGTGACTAATGGGGCTCAAGCTCCTGTGCCATACCCAGCATTTTGTCCTTATATATTAATATGTATTTCTATAGCACAACAAATTCTGCACATATTGGTGCTTTTATATATACAGAATTACAGCTGATACAAGAGGTGAAGAGGGCCCTACTCAAAAGAGCTTACAATCTAAAACTGTCCTCACCCTTAGCCACACTTGCTTGTGATGCCGGGTACAGGGGAGTTGGAACCATACAGCAGACTCTCAACTGTTCCCCTCTTCATGTTTGAGAGGTCTGCACCATGCTATTTATTCAATGCCTGTCAACAATTAATAGTTAGCTTCAGATAGGAACGTAAATAAATGGGCCCCACACAGAATATATTGCCCCGGGCCCCTATACATGACATAGCTAAACAGACAAATCTACTGGAGTTAATTATACATATAATATATTATACAATTCTTATGATAAACACAATCGTTTCCACAATAACATCTGCTCCTCTTGTATATAGGGAAATGCCATTACAGCTACTAATCAAGAATAAAAGAAAACATCAGCTTTAAGGCTGTTACAGTAACACAACATGGCTTGCAAGCCTGTAGCATACTCTATGGGAACTACAACTCTCATTATCCTTTGCACAACCACACCTGACTGAGGGTCTAGGGTTGTTGCACCACATGGGGCACTGGGAGGTAAATGGGTATATTGATCAAAGAGTGAAGTTAAGAGTGAAGCTCCGCCACTAGAGTGAAATTCCGCCGCTCTCCATTCATTTCTATGAGATTTTTAAAGGCGTATTTATCAAAGGGTGAACTTTCACTTCACCCATTGATAAATAAGCCTTTCAAAATCCCATAGAAATGAATGGAGAGCGGCGGAATTTCACTCTAGTGGCGGAACTTCACTCTTTGATAAATTTACCCCAAAGTTACAAGGATGGAGATGACTTCTTAGATGAAAATAATGTTAGAGTTATGTTAGAGTTAATCGACAGGAATCTTCTAACCTGTCCGATCAACTAAACAACGGACCCCCACGGCATAATGATGGGACAACCC
This sequence comes from Xenopus borealis, assembly GCA_024363595.1. Lineage (NCBI taxonomy): Eukaryota > Metazoa > Chordata > Amphibia > Anura > Pipidae > Xenopus > Xenopus borealis. Next base: position 135,202,938 of record CM044437.1, read on the forward strand.
ACACACCGTCCTAAAATTATGGATATGACTTTATCTTTGCATCTATGGCCAGCTTAAGTTATAATTATTTTTTTGTTGGAGATTAAACTACTGGGTTTATTTTATGTTTAAATTATTTTTAGTAGACAATGTATGGAGGTCAAAATCTACAGATTACTGGATCCATTATGCAGTCCCAAGAATTTTGGTTTACAGGTCCCTTCCTGTACTGAAGTCTAAAATTTAGAGGGCCACAGATTCCTTTCCCTGGTTGTGGCCTGTATTAATATCCCACTTAATTGCAGTGCCCATTTTAACCCATAAATTCAGTCTCATACAGGGGTATGAGGGGTACACTGGGGCTGCCACCTCAAGGCCTCCCCACCCCAGATGGAAGCTCCAGGTTAAGTCAAACCCAATGACAACCTGCCTCCATTCCTGCACATATTTTAGCTCTGTCTTGTAGCGATTGGAAGTAGGGAGTCATCTAGGAATGGGCCTGGGACTGTGGAGCCCAGTGGGTTTTTTCCTGGTGTCCCCATCATAAATTCCGCATTTGCCAGTAACATAAGCAGCCTCATAGACACACATTAAGCCAATAGGTATATGAGGCCTATTCCTATAAATAACTGTGCTCATTACCAATTAATTAGGTTGTTCTGGTAATGGCAGTATTAATCATGATGGATTTGTTTGGTTTTCATGTGGACGGGGCATTTGAATTCGATAAGAACTTCATTATCATTTAGCAGTTCATTATTGCACTATTATGGGAATGACTTTTCCCCTCATCCTGCCACAAGCTGCTGTGACAGAGCCCTGCACTAAATCATACTTATTTGCTATGCAAACATCATTGGACACTGTGCCTGCCATATGGTAGAAACATACAGGGAATCACCTGCTTCCAGACACCAGTGCCAGCAGAAAGGTGATCATGCTCAGCGATACAGTGTCACCCGATCACCTCCGCTCTCACCCAACACCTCCAGGCGCACAACCTGGTTTCTCTGTAATCTGATTCAGTTTCTGGCAGATTTTAATTAAAGCAGAGATATAAACTATGGCCATCCAAGCAAGCAGCCAGCCAGGTACGCAGCCCTTGTAATCCCTCAAGAATGTCACTTTACATGACCTAGGAGTCTTTAGGGCTCATTTCTATTGCCCCGGATGCAAGTGGGTGCAATATTGTGCCCTTTATTGATCACCTGGGTGCAGAATACAGTAGTGTTGTGCCCATGGCAGCACTACTCCCTGGGTAAGGACTGGGCTCCTTTTCTCTATGCACCCAAACTCTTTCACTTGCAAGTCTAAATGATGTACAAGTTATGGCTTTGGTTAGGCAAAAAAAGTATGTGCTTTCCCCTGCCTGCCCCTCATGAATATGCTGCTTCAACCATCACGTTCAGTATCCCAAAACCAGAACAAATGGGCAAGGTTCTGGTCATGGCTCAGGCTTCTGCCAGGCAAAGGTTGGTTCAGGCAGTGATACAGCAAAGGTCAAGGAACAGAGAACACAGACTAGACAGACACTCAGGAACTAACTACAATAGACCAACAGTGAACAAATGGACGAGGCATCTTTAAATATTTGAATTTTGGACCAAGCGGGATGACGTCAGACGTGGGGGGGCCAAACAAAATGACACCAGTGAATAGATGCCCAAGCCAAAACCAACATGACACGCAGATACATGCACCAAATCCTAGTGAAGCGGCTTGGGCATTCCTGCAAGGAGAGCACCAGGTATCATTACATCAGCATTGTATTCATCCAAAAAAGTATGTAGGATAAGAATGTGTGGGTGCTGACTGTGGATTGCCAAGTGTGAAAAATTCCATTTAAACGTTAAAAAATATTTCCATTTTCTTGGAAAATGCAGAATTCCAGTTTTGTTGCATACTTCAGTAGGGTGTTGTGCCTTGCACTTTGTCTCAAATTAGACACAATTGTGTTCAAGCCAACTACATATATCATATCAGGTGTTCAGATGTGAGTGATGTGTGCTCCCTGTTCTTTAAGTGCATGCATGTGGCACTTGGGAAACCCTGGATCTGGTCCTGAGGTGTCAGTCAGAAAGAACCCTTTTTTGATTCTTTATAAAGAAGAAAGGGTAATCACAGAAATGGCAGATCCTCCTGCAACAGTTTTCGAGTGACGAGGGAAATGTCAAATACCCCTTCCTTCTGCATGTTCCTTCAGTTGCATTCGCCCATCCTTTGTGTACACAGGGCAGATTCCAGCCCAGAAAGCGCTCAAGTGTGCTCAAAAGCTATTTATTGGCACAAATCCAAAGTTCAGTATCTGATGATAGTGTTTATTTGAGAGAATATGTGAGTGACATTCATGTGCTTTAACTCTCAAACATCTCCAAAATCTTCGAGTAGTTTGGCTTTTTCTTCCATTTTAAGATGACTTGTTTCAACAAAAACATATATTTAAATATATAATTTTATATTTGTTCTCATTTGGCAAAGAGCAATGTTTAAAGACCTACAGTACATATTTATATACAGTATATATATATATATACAGTATATATATACAAATCTCAAACAGAAGGTCCGCACTCTCAGGTCTTAAAAGTAAAATAAAAATTTATATACAGTAACAAACAAGGGAAAGTTGTGCTCACCACTAATTTTAAAACCATTAGGCAGGGGTGCAATGAAGCTGTGACCACAAAATACATATAGACAAATACAAGAGGTCCTCTGCAGAGGACCTCTTGTATTTGTCTATCTACATATATATATATATATATATATATATCAGTTTATCATAACAAAACTTGATACTTGAAACTGCAAAACATCCTCCTGGTGTGTACCAGACAACTGATCATTGCAGTTTTTCCAGGGCCAATGTGCAGAGGTACCTGAACTACAAAAGAGATGTATAAAGCTTGTACTCTCAGCTGCTGATTATTTATTATAGAACAAGTTAGTGGAAATGATCATATTAAAAGGAAGATGTCTTTGGAACCCATGGTCAGCCTAGAATCTATATACAGTGTATTTCTATTGCATCTACCTCTAGGGTTTCCAGTTGCAGAGATCTGATGTAGAACAAAGACCCATCTCCTCTGCAAAGGTAAGTGCTCTCTCTGTTTATCAGACCCTGTAATGTGGGAGTGTAGAGGGCACAGTGAGGTCCTGACAGATTTCAATATATGTTTAAAATTAACATAATGCCTGTAAATGGGATTCTTAAAGAAGGGATGCCTTTTGCTTGGTTCATGTTCTTTGACAACAGTTTGGCGACCATGGGATTAAAGACCACCCATTGCACCATGTAGATCTATTGCTTGGCACAGCTATAAAGCATGGTCAGGATGAATACTAAATTCAAGTGTCTGACTAGCTCTGATCTTTAGCAGCAGAAAAAGAAAGGACACATTGAAGGGATCAAATGATTGGTATCTGCTTTCCACTCCTATAAATACTTGTGAAGACCTTCTAATCTGGACATTATCTTTTTGCCCCATATCTACTGATGTACAGTGCATGTTTGTGGCCCTGCTGAAGATAAAGGGAAGGCAATGTTTACATGAAAGGTGCAGTCACGTCTGGGGCACACGGGCTCTTACTGTGACAGCCTTTGTTAAAATATTTCATATATTTTTGTGCACCATCTGCAGAACACGCCGAACTCCTATGTTTCAGATGCAAATCTCGCAGTTATTCCCTGGTGACCCAACCTTGCCTGTTCTTCTATAGCCACCGTGAGATCAATAGAAAGCATTATCATGTGAATACGGCACCATTAGCTGTGTGTCTGACTACAGTCCTAGTGTGGAAGGCAGGATTAACCCTGACACTAGTGCAAAGTAAGATTCATACCAGTCATGGCGGCACAACGTCTATTTTAGACACACAATGTCATGAATATATCAAGAATATAGAGCTACCATGATGCCTTTGGACTTCATTTGCAACCTTGGCATGTCCAGGGATAAGCAGCGGATAAATGAAGCATGGGAATACAAACAATCAACAAGGGTGGCATTAAATCCAACCAATACATTAACCAATTTACAATAACCAATATATTATTATTTAAAGGGGAACTTAGCAAATCTAACAAACTGTGTTGGATGTTTGATAATCCCATGTAAATAAAGCCTTTAATGCTTTCTCCAATAGTTTTTGAGATATAGAATTTGTATATTTTATTAGTGGCTTATATTATTTATTTTCTGTTACAAATGATGTGAGATTCAGACAGGCAGCAGGAGAATTTAGCTGTTTCAGGCTCAGGGGGCCCCATTTTGCAGTGAGTGCCTCTCATTCAATTTGCTGAAGCCATAGGTGGTTATGGCATTTCAGGGCAACATACATATTTATTTTGCCCAAAGGCTATGGACTTCATGGTCCATGAAACAGCCACTGTAGTAATCTAATCTGATTTGGCCAGGTCTGTACTGGGAGTCAAAATAGGAGCTGGAAATCCAATTAGTACAATGAGGCCCAATCAGCCCCCACCAGCCAACTAAATAGTGACTGTCCATGATATCTTGCTGCAGCCCCACTGGCATTTGCCAGAACCCACATATTGCCGGTCACAGCCTGGATGTGGCTGACTATAGTGAGGCGTTAGGTAAAGTTAGTTGAGGAAGGCCAATGGCACAGGTAATATTGAGTAATGCTACCTTTATTTACCTGTGAGCCACATTCAATTCAAGAAATTTCATGGGTGGTATAAAACAAGTGCTGTGATTGGCCATTCGGTAGCCCCTGGACTGGCATCCTGCAGTGAGCAGTACACCTGTTTTTTATGCAACCAAAACTTATCTCCAAGGCAGAAAATAAAATAAGGAAAAAAAAAGCAACTGCTTTGAGTCCACTGGGAGCAGCAGCCATGTTGCTCAACTGACACTGGTTGGGGATCACTGCCACAAAGGGTTGCCACCTTTACCTGAAAAAAATACCGGTCTTCCTATGTATTTACCTTTTTTTCCTATTAATAACATTGGCATCAACCATCAAAAATACCAGCCAGGCCGGTAAAATACCAGCCAGGCCAGTAAAATACCGGCCAGGTCAGGTGGCAACCCTACTGCCACAAGGGGATCTTTACTTTTTTGTCAACTTTATTAGCATTTTGGTCATGGCATGAGGTATTTTAATTGATGTTGCAAATAGAGGCAAGTACCAAGGTGTTAGATTGCCCCTGATTGCCATTAATGCCATGAGTAACTTTGAAAACCTAATTTTTGCCCAAAGCTTTTACCTTTCAGCATCGGTGTGTGCCATAGGCATTACAGATTCATTTCAAGTGATTAGGAAGCACCTTTGGCTGGAATCCCCTGAGTCGACAGCAACAATTGAACCTCCCCATGTGGCATGAGGCTGAAGGAATTCTCTTCCTCTAGTTCAATGATGCTCCAATATTTCTTTCCCTGTAAATTCCAACTAACCAGTGGTCTGGGCTAAAGGGACCATTATCTTTCCACAGTCCTTTGATCCTTTCTGTTTATTGAGATAATGTGCAACCTTCATGAGACAAACAAACTGAAAGTGAGATAAACTGTCTCCCCAGCAGCTAATAGACCTGGCAGGAGAACACAATCTGTGGGATAATCTTTCTATCTGCTTCTTCACTTGTATGAGGAGTGAAAGCACAGGAGCAGCCATGGAGGGGAGTTATTTCAAGAGACTCTTGTCTAATGTCTGGAAAAACAAACAAATGCAACTTAAGCATAGATTACAATTGTTAAACAAACAGTAGCTTGATGTTCTTCTATTATATGTATTTTGAAGCCCGTATAATATTAAAAACTAGTTTTGGGGGGGGTTCTATTGCACGAGATATTCATAGTACATATCTATATATTTTAGCAGTTCAGGGGATTTGTTTGGTCACTCTCTGCTAAGCTTTCTTATATCTTTTAAATTCATTTGGCAAAATGAGAGCATTTCAAATAATGTGCCCCCAATGCACCCATTTTTGATCAAGCCACACTGCTTTTTTAGGTCTACAATTCAGGACTGAGTTTAAGAACGTGTGGTTCTTCAGTGGTTGAATTCCATCAGATCCAACAACTATATTTTGTAGGTTGGGTGCTTGGATTTCCTACTCATAACCATCGCCATCAGAAATCATGGGACCCCTACTTTGTTGACAGGGACCCTTCCAATTAGGGTTGCCAACTGGTTGTTTTTTTACCAGCCTGGTATTTTTGATGGCTGATCTCAATGTTATTAAAAGGAAAAAAAGCTGAATATCTGGGAAGTATTTTTTTTAAGAAAAGGGGGCAACCCTACTTCAATAGTGGGCCACGGTTATTATCCCTTGGGGGATGGGTCTAGCCAACTCAGTAGAATGGGCCCAAATGTTACAAAATGGTTGTCTAAATCTCCAACTCTTTTTACAAGTGAGCCACATTCAGATGCAAAAAGAGTTGTGGAGCAACACAGGCATGAAAAATGTCCTGGGTGGTGCAAAATAAGTGCTGTGATTGGCTATTTGGTAGCCCTTATGAGGAATTGACGCCTACAAGAGACTGTGTTTGGCAGTACACTTGTTTATTTGCAACCAAAACTTTCCTCCAAGCCTGTAATTCAAAAATTAACAGCTTCATTGAGGCCACTGGGAGCAACAAGGGTTTGGGTTAGGGTTGCCACCTTTTCTCTAAAAAAATACAGGCCTTCCTATATATTTAGCTTTTTTTCCCATTAATAACATTGGGATCAGCCATCAAAAATACCGGTCAGGCCGGTAAAAAACCAGCCAGGTGGCAACCCTAGTTTGGGGAGAAGCATGTTGCTCACAAGCCACTGGTTGGATATCACTGCTCTAAATAAACCGTTAATCCATTCGGTCTTGCCCCATTGTACAATAACAAGCTTGCACTACACCACTCCAGCTCCTTAGCAAGTTCCACCATTTTTGGAACTTGTAAATTTAGAACATCATGTAAATTCAAGGTACCCACTGGGACCAACAATCTGACACAGCTTCTTTTATACTGTATAGGGATCTAGATGATAACTTGTGGGTTATTTCTATTCTGCCACACTTAATGAGAAGGTCGGGGTTGGCTCAGGTACAGAGATATATATTTTTAAAATAGCAAAACAGAATTATGTGATTTCACACGTTTAAAACAACACTATCATCTGAAAAATGTGTTTTATTTACACCTGAAAACAATGTGTAATTGTTAGTTAATTGAGAAACGTACTGCTGCAGAAATTGATTTATATTAATTTTGAAATTGTTGTAGCCACTTCGGATAATGTCTTTTTTTTATCTCATATTTAAGGTAATGTAACTGAAGTAAAATAGACTGACCCATGTATAAAACAAAAACAAAAGGCCTATGTGTTCTCCTGGGGGAATATCAGATCAGCTCAGGTTTTCATTGTCAGGAGTGGTGCCTCTATTAAAGATAGGGGGTTTGCAACTGAGATGGTGCCTTGTATTAAGAGAATTGAGGGTCGTGTAATAAAGAGGCAACATTTCCCTGGTCTGCTAACCAATGCTTTGCTTGTTTTCAAAGAGCAGACTACTGCATGGTACCTGATGATACGTTGCTATGGATAACTAGACCATTAGTGAACTTTGCACCTTTTATTATATTATATATACATCAAGTAGAGCCCATTGGGTTTATTTAATGCATTCATGATTTTCTAGTAGACTTAAGGTATGTAGATCCAAATTATGGAAAGATCTGTTATCCGGAAAAAGCCCCAGGTCCCAAACATTCTGTATAACAGGTCCCATACCTGTATATAAAGACAAAAACAAGGGGTTCTCTGCGCTCACCCATTTTTAATATGCTATGGACACATTTAGTGCAGGGGCACACGGGCAGACTTGGGGAGATTCAGTCGCCTCTCCTTCGAGGCGACAATTTCACCAAACTGCCAATGGGAGTACTCAAGTACTGAAATACAGGTATGGGAGCCATTATGTGTAAACCCATTATCCAGAAAGCTCTGAATTATGGAGAGGTTATCTTCAATAGACTCCACTTTATCCAAATAATCCAAATTTTAAAAAATGATTTCCTTTTTCTCTGTAATAATAAAACAGTAGCGTGTACTTGATCCCAACTAAGATATAATTAATCCTTATTGGAAGCAAAACCAGCCTATTGGGTTTATTTAATGTTTACATCATTTTATAGTAGGGAAAAAGATTTTCAAGTAGACTGAAGGTTTGAAGATTCAAATTACAGAAAGATCCGTTATCTGGAAAACCCCATGTCCCAAGCATTCTGGATAACAGGTCCCATACCTTTGTTTCACACAGCAGAAAAATCTTTGCAGTAAATAATTAATGTAATATCCCTACTTTATTTACAGAAAAAAGTGCAAATGATGTGAAAATAGTCATTTTTTTTTTTCAAATGAGAAAACCCACATATCAACATTTTTCTATGCCTGGTTGGCTCTTATGCTAATGAGACAAGCAGTGAGAGGGCATGCCTCTAGCAGAGACTGCTACCTAATTACTGCAACTACCATACAGTGACAGAGACTGCACTGCAATTATCACCAGGGCTGCTTGCTAATGAGCCTCATGGCAATGCAACAAATACAAGGCCTCCTTAATGAGCAACAGTGGATTATAATAACCAAGACAATCCGTTTAATGAGTTAGACCGTTAAGTTCTGACATTATGGATAATGCAACCGGGCAGCACACAATGGCACTGGAAGATCTAGTTAACTTAGCTTTGACCCACTAATGGTTTTAATCATTTCATCTGGGGAAAAATGTCTTTCACAAATGATTGTGAGCACGTTATATCACGTTTAGCACATTCAGGTTTATTCATATAGTAGGATGAAGGTTCTGTTAGAAAATATTTGCCAACCTCTACTGCTTGTGAACTGGCGGTTAACATTAGATTTTTGGATAGTTCACACTTTGGAGAAGTCACATCCTCTACTGCAGTGATCCCTAACCAGTAGCTCGTGAGTAACATGTTGCTCCCCAACCCCTTGGATGTTGCTCCCAGTGGCCTCAAAGCAGGCGCTTATTTTTGAATTCTAGGCTTGGAGGCAAGTTTTAGTTGCATAAAAACCAGATGTACTGCACAAACAGTCTTATGTGGACTGCCAGTCCACCTAGGGTCTACCAAATAGCCAATCACAGCACTTATTTGGCACCACCCACAATCATTTTTCATGCTTGTGTTGCTCCCCAACTCATTTTACACCTGAATGTTGCTCGTGGATGAAAAAGGTTTGGGATTACTGCTCTACTGTAATGACATGGCTGTAACTACCCCAGATGAAGAATTAGGGACAGTAGAGGGCATATTTGGTGGCAAGCAGCCTATGAGGCAAGGTCAGAACTTTGCACTTTAGCAAGGGCAGCAACTGGTAATTTTAAGTGACTTTCCATTATTTTAACCATAAATTACTACAGAGAGTACAATAGCAATCTGTGATAGGGATGTGTTCTCCTTGTCCTAGTCCAATTGTTGGAGACGTAAGTGCAGAGGTGGTCGTTGGCATTGGGTCTGCAACCTCAGACAACAGATACAACAGAAGCACCCTTGCGAGCAGTCCAAGTATACAGTCACTCAGTCTAGGTAGTGCTTTCTTCTGTATATTCTATATAATTGGTTGATTGTTGGCTCTTAGCCCTGAGATGTTCTGCAAAGCCAAATAAATCCATTCCCTGTCCTTCTTTCTGCTGGCAGAAAATGCAAGTCATTTGGTGATCCAGCAGTCCTGAAAAAAAATCTGTCTCAAGGCTGACTGCTCAGGGCCCCACAAAGTAGCAGACATTGTTGTACAAAGTAGCAGGTATTATTACTGCTATTTTTAGATATACACCAACATATTCTTCAGAGAATACAATGGCCTTATAGTCACACACACTATGGTCAGTTTTATCAGGAGCCAGTAAACCTGGATGTATATATTTGGCATGTGGAATTGCCTGCATAAGTCCTAACAAGTCCACTCCTAACCTAGGGGTTGTTCACCTTTGAGTTAATTTTTAGTATAATGTAGAGGGCGATATTCTGAGACAATTTGCAATTGGTTTTCATTTTTTATTGTTTGTGGTTTTATAGTTATTTAGCTTTTTATTCAGCAGCTCTCTACTTTGCAGTGTCAGCAATTTGGTTTCTAGGGTACAAATTACCCTAGCAACCCTGCATTGATTTGAATAAGAGACTGGAATATGAATAGGAGAGGGACTGAATAGAATGATAAGTAATAAAACGTGACAATAACAATACATTTGTAGCCTTACAGAGCATTTGTTTTTAGATGGTGTCAGTGACCACCATTTGAAAGCTGCAAAGAAACAGAAGAAAATTGCAAATCATTAAAAAACTATGAAAAATAAATAATGAAGACCAATTGAAAAGTTTCTTAGAATTGGCCCTTCTACAATATACTAAAAGTTAACTTGAAGGTGAACCACCCCTTTAAACTTTGTTGGGTTAACATTTTTCCCCAGACATTTCAGGGGCATGGAACATTCATGTTACTGTGGGCTTATGTAGGATCTATTTTGTCTTTATTATTTATTAAGGTTCCTTGTACATTTGTAATAAAAAGTGGTCATTTCAAGCATTTGCACCAACATCTCTAATAAAGACATCCATAAAACTTTAATGTACCGCCCTATTCAAATTGACCTATGCATAAGATCATTAGCAATTTTTAGCTAGGCATAAACAAACTCTAGCGAATCTTCTCTATGAAATGCTCGCACTGAAGAAGTACCACTAGCGAATAGTCGCCAGCATTCGACACCCAGGACACAACTTTGCATTTTAGTGAATTAGTGTAGTGGTAATGAATTTTTAACTGGTTAATGTGTAAAATGATCGCTGGTGACAATTCGCACTTTAGTGAATCTACCCCTAGGAATGATAGAGTCTAGTGAGAAAGGAAAGTATGTTGTCCTAATGAGGATTAATCAGATGGGGGTAGAGTCCCTGAGGCAAGTATGCGGCAGTTAGGGAAATTAAGAGCAGGACTACATGGACGATTCACGTCCGTCTTCAACGGATGCGACGCTGGGCGTGAAAACGGATGCGACGAGCCAAATGCGACGGAAAACAAGGTAAGTAATAGAAAAGTTGGATGGTGTCGCAGGGTTGAATGTGACGCAACACGTCGGATGAAGATGCAGCTTGCAGCATTTTCATCCGACAGTCGTGTCGCGTTGCATCAACCCTGTGACACCATCTGACTTCCTATTACCTTACCTTGTCCCTGTCGCATCCGACACGTCGCATCCGTATTCGCGCCCAGCGTCGCATCTGCCGAAAGCATAACTCAATCGTTTGTGTAATCCTGCCCTAAGTGTTTAGGTGTAAGTTAGAGGAGAACCTATGGGATAAGCTTGGGCCCTGTCTGTGAGCTCACTGCAGAGAATCAGAGGTGAAGGTTTACAGTAACAGGAGGCCCCTGTATGGTACTTAACAGAGCCTTTTAATATATTTATCTTTTTTTCCTATTAATAACATTGGGATCAACCATCATTTTTACCGGCCAGGCTGGTAAAATACCGGCTAGGTGGCAATTGTCCTTTATCCCACACAATGCGGCTGCTCACAGTGTAACCCTGTTGAAATACAACTCTTAATTTTCACCGTAAATAAATAATGAAAACCCCAAAGTCTATCTTGTCTCAGGTCCAGCCATTACAAAAATCAACCCTAAATAGCACAGCTAGTAGATAAGGACATTTGTCGCTTTCCCTGTAAATGCTCTATTATTCTGCTTCTGGGCACTAGGGCCCCTGAGCTTTTAGCCAAGAAATAATCAGGACTGTTGCCCACTGGCAAACTGAGCAGACCAACTGGACTAGCTGTAAGCTCTTGTCTTTTACACTGAGTATAAGAAACATATTGTAATCTCCCCTCTCATACATATATGCAGGTATGCCCAGATTGGTTCATTGTTATTTTACACTCTAACAAGAGATTGTGTTCAACATGGGAAATTCTCCTGAGAAGCATAATGCAACCCACCATTAACTCATGAGCTAGCAGTAAATCTCCAATTAAAGCTATTGTTCCTATGAGAACATGCTGGAGAAGGTGAAGTCAGGGTATCCTGTGCTAATAGAATATCTCACATTTCCAGTATCACTAGGAAAAGAACAAGTCTATGTGTCAGGAGTTGTGGTCCCACCAGTTCATAGCCAAGGGCAATCCTATATGCACAGAGTTGTAGAACTGGGGTCAGGCTAAGGTTGACACCTTTTCTTACCTTGGAGCCTAATGACATAAAGGGGTGGGCCGGTGATGCAGAGGGATGGGCCATTGGCACAAAGGAGTGGGCCAATGGCATGGCAACCCATGATTGCCCAAATCATTCATAAAGCAAGGGACAGGCCTGCCAGGTTTTCACACTTTTGAAAAACAGACAGGTATTTTTGAACCGGACAGTGGGTGTAAAACCCTGACTGTCCGGTTCAAAACAGGACAAGTGGCAACTCTAGGTCAGGCACAAGATAAGTCTAATATGTCTTGTTACTGATTAAGGTGGGAAATGCCCAAGCAGTTTTCATGCACAAGGGCCCTGACAATGGGCCTAGAATTAGGGCGTTGAATAGTGAAAAACGTTAAGTGTTGGGACCCATAGGTTTAGTATGTTCCTATGACTTTAACCCTCTAAACATCCTTATCTCCCTATTTGCTGGGCAGATGCCCATCTATCTAATTATGTAATTTAGATATTTGTGTTATTGGCCCACAGGCCAAGGAATACTTGGGGAGCAGGGACCCTAGAATGAGGCCTATAATTTTATAGTATTCTCTGGGAGAGTGAGATAGACAGGTTAATTATAATGAGCAGCCTGTGCTCCAACAAGGATTTGTAGTAGGGAGTAGGTTTCCCATAGGCTTGCTAAAGTGAAGGAAGCACAGCTGGATATGGAATCAGGCTTAAATTATCCCCTCTGTTCATTTCCACTGTATGGGAACTGGACCCTGATGGGGCATTCCATCATACTGCTTCCACATGGTGCCACAATGTGCTGTCTCTGCTTGACTGTCCTGGCCTTATAACATCTTGCAACACATTGCCTTTTTAGATTTTGAGAGTATAACCCTTTGGATCTATTGTATTTTGTTTATTTGCTGCAAGAACCTCCTGGCATCCTTACATTATTTTAAGCACAGTAGCTTATGTGAGTTGTAGTTCAACTAAACCCTAAAGAGTCAAGTGTAACCCTTTATTTACTTTATTGTTTAGCTGGACATTAAAATTTTATGGCTTATTATAGCCCAAAATAGCATTACAAAATATTGAAAATGAATCTTCTTATGCAGGGCGGTTTTGGAGACTTTTTCCCACGTGAGCCAGATTCAATTTCAGGAGAAAAAATCTCATTCTTTATCTTGTGAAAAGTCAAAAACAAGTTCCAATCTGAGGAGAAAAAAAACTTTTCTCTAATTCAATTCCAGGTTTTTCCCATATACTTCAATAGAAGTTTTCACACGATAAGCCTTGAGGGGTTTTTATCAAATTTATCTTGTCTGTGAGCTTTCACATGATAAACCTTTTTCTATCTGAAATGAATCTGGACCCTTGTTTTTTTTCCCACTGGAATACAGTATCTCAGTACCTAAAATGACATGCATCCCGCTGGATTCCATGGGAATCATGTTACAACGCTTTGGCTTGATAAATGGCCAGTATATCTCAAATAAATGAATCAACTAACTTGGGCAGTGATCTACATCTTCTTTGAGATGCCTACACGGTGGGTTTCAGGTGAAATTGATGCAATGTCAATTGACAGCAGTGTGGCAGGGAAAAAAGACACAAAAATCTCAGAAAATCTCCCCATGTGCCATTGTCCTAAAGGAGTAAATACTAAAAAGAGTTTGGCTGGCCTACTGTTCTTTGGCATCTTTTCTCTTGTGATTGGCTGAAATGATTTACCCAATAAAACATTATTCCTGTTTAAATTTCTTCAGGTTTTTATACTTTTTCAATGGAAATTGGATCTACGACTTTCTTTTTTTTTTCCCACTGACCACTGAATATGTTGGACGCAAAGCTGTTTGCACCTTCTCGGCCTCTCCTCTAGTGAAGATACACAGAAAGTATTGATCTTCTTGTCATTCTTGGAGAAAAACAAGCTGGTCGATAAAGAGCACAGCTTTAAACACCCTTTTGGTTTATTTTCTTTTTAGGAAAGGGGAAGTAAGAGGATCCTTTACTTTTCCGATTATGCACTAAGCTTCTAGACTAGCAATTTTTGCCAGCAATAGATGCTTGCGAAACATATACAACTGACATAACACCATGAGACATCTGGAGAAAGGTAATTATATTGTACAAACACTGAACATTGCTTTGTATGGATTAAAGTGGCCATACACAGGCCGATGCAAGCTGCCAACTCATCCCACCAACTACAATGGTTTGTTGATATAGTCCCCTTATCACATGACAAGATGATAGAACTAAAAATAGAACATGAGGGTGTAATCTGTTTTCTATTTTTTTTTTATTAATTCCTCGTATTTAAGCACACGTTTTCAGTGAAAATTTTCCAAAATGACAATTCACAAGGACATCGCTAACTGAAGAAGACAATTTACTAGTGACAAAGCTCAGCACTAGAGACTTTTCTTGTCACTTCGCCAGGCAAAATTTCCCTCAGGCAATGATCGTTAATGCGCAAGTTTATCAAAGTGTGAACTTCCTGATACGTTACTCTTTTCGCCAAAGTCAATTTCGCCAGGTTTGACCTGACGAATTGATGAAGCTACAGCCTCAACATTATTGTCAGTGACATCATAACCGGTATTCCAAAAAAGTCATAAAAAAAAGACAAAATGTTGGTGTTTTTTTTTATTTTAAAGGTTAAATATATGTTTTTAACACTTTTTTTACCATTTGAAGCTCATGCCACATTTCTTTTAGGGTGGGCTCATGTCTAAACAAAATAATGACCAAAAGTATCATTAAAAGTTCAATCCATTTACTGGGACATACAGGTGAAGGATTGATGCGTTTCATGCCTGTTGGGGCACTTACTCATAGGCCATTGAGCACACCCCTAAACACTCCTTTTAAAGGGGTTGTGACCAATCACAGCTCAGCAGTATATACCTCAGCCAATTACAATTGTGATGTCCCAATAAATGGATTGAACTTCTAGGAAATACTATCAAGGCTAGGGTTTATTTTTTTCTGGAGAAAAGACAGGGATATGATTACTCTTTAATCATTATAGACATCTTGGTAACAACAAGACCACATGGCTAGAAATAACTCCTTGGCTATGGCAATGTCTAGTTAAACCATGGTGATGCATTGATACGCTGATGGCTACACAGTCACACATAGGGACACATAGCAGTAGGTATCTTAGGTACCTTCCCACTAACATCTCCATATTTAATTAAATCTAATAACTCTGTTTATTTGTTTCCCTAATATTCTTCAGTAGATTGTTTGCCTCTGGCTTGCTTCTGATTGCTTGTGTTTTAGTCATTATTTATAGTCTTACCTTACTAACACATATGCAAGCTATAGGAGTAAATAATTATAACATGAGCCTAGGTGGTTTCATCACAAGCTGACAAATCCATCTGTTCAAGGATTCTTGTTCCCATGGCAGGTGATGCCGAGAAGCTCTGCAACCCCCTACATTGAGCTGGAGCTATAGCAATCACGTGAACATAAGATTCAGCTAATCAGATAGCTCAAGTCAATGCATGCAGAGCCCCATATTGGGTAAGGAACTGGTACAACTGGCCTCAATTATTGTAGGACTCGGATTCAAAATAGGCCTTTCAAGTACACAGAGGCTCAAACAGTCCCCCACCAGCCCAATAAATAGTGACTGTGAGGCCAGGTGAGAGCATTGCCTCAGGTGGCAGTTAGTGGCCAGTTACCAGGGGCGGCAAAAAGTCGCCTCGGTTCTGCTAGTGCTCACCCTTGACTAGCTCCGACACTACAATTTTAAGTGTAGAGCTGGTGGGCGGCCTCAGGAGGCAGCAGCCCCAGGATCACCCCTGACCCGGGGCATTGCTGCCATGTTGTGAGTTGAGAAACTTAACTCAGGTGGCAACAGCATCCTAGTTACCAGGGGTAGCAAAAACTGCTCCTGGTAACTTTAAGAGCTGAATTTCTGGATATTGAACTGGAAATTTGGCTCTACTAGTGCAGAGAGTGCAATTGCAATAGCAATGTGGCCCCCCTTAGACCCTCTTGAACAGTAAGCGCTGGGTATCGAGGGGGCTGCATTGTGAGAGCCAACTCAAGCAGTAAGTTGCAGATAATCGCCCCAGCCTCTCACTGTCTATGCATCTTACCACAGCCCCTCTGGCATTTGCCAGAACCCAGGCAGGCCAGTCTGGGCCTGTAGGAGCCTACACATATGCAGGACAGACAGATATAAAAGTGAGTTGAGGTGGAACATTGGTGACCAAGTTATACAACCATTTAACACAAGGGTTGTTTGGCCACTCTTTTAAGAATGATGGGAAACAGCAAATGTAATAATTGTGTACAGCATAAAATACTCCTATAAGGTGTAGTGCTATAGTAAACTATGTTCACCATTCTCTCACTTTAAGCTTTACCCCATTCCTTTGCTCTGGATGAGACCTTAATTATCAGGGGGTAAGCCTTCACAAACAGTGTGGAGGCATTGTGTATTACAACTGTAACTCGGCGCAGTTCATAATAATTGGGCACTTGTGGGTCTTGTAACTTCACCAGAGATTATATTTATTGAAAAAAATAGTCCACAAAGGGGGGTTCATATAGAACAGGCAGAATCATATAGCAACATTGCATAGGGACCAATGATAAGTATCAATCCCTACATGGAAGATAATATACACCGCAGTGAGGATGGTTCACCCAGCTTCCACCCTTTCCCCTAAATGGAACCAGGGAAATCTCTACATCCCTAGGTCTGTACAGTTAGTTACTTTGGGCGATTAGTACCCAGTATCTTAATCCCACTACACTCCTCAGAGGAGCCTTAAGCTTCTTAGCTAAGTAGCCTGACTGTTTTTCACTCCTAGAGTGACCTTTTAAGGTGAGTAGCCTATCCTTACTAAACCTGACCTGTCTAGGTTCTACTTTACTCAGCCTGCCTGCTCAGGCCAAGGCTTACACAAAATGGACCCTGAGCAGTGAGCACATGGCTGCCCAGAACTTTATATTTTAGATTGAACTACAGTGGGTGTGACTGTAGGCAGGATAAGGAAATAGGTCACCCTCCCAACTGTATTTTAGGCATCTATAACACTAGGAGACTGCCTGCTAAATAATACTAGGAGTCCCATACAAAGGGATATGATGGCAATGGTTCTTAGCTGTTAGCTGTAGTAATAGAATGACGATGAATACATTGTCTAGATAAGAATCACTGTGAGGCCAGTCTCTCTTTGCCTTCTTTCTGATTCAGGCTAGGGATAGAGTGGACATCTTGTTCCCTCCATGAGTCTATAGCAACTGCTTCTTCTTCAAAAAAGTTATCAAAAATGCCATGCTTCTCTACTTTTGCATTGAAAAGGCTCCAAACTCTATATGAGGAGGGTGAATCAAAATATTTTCTTTTGAACGTCTGAGAGAAAGCTTTGCATTCCAATTGCTCCGGTTGAGAGTTTTTCCTTGGCAGCAGTGTAAATAATTCTGCTATATTGATGTTTGCAGATACTTGTAACCCTTATTGTAATTTCGGTACCGATGCTTCAAAAGAGTGAGATCAGTGTGCTGATGAAGTATGTGAGGACATTCATTACCTGAGAATTTGATTTTTGGAATAATCAATGCTCCTGTCTTCCGAGAAGAAAAAGTGCAGGTAAATCCACAATAAAATGGCATTAACCCTCAACATTTTCCAGCCTGTGTTTCACTAATGCCTGTTAGTACCGGTGTTGAGGTAGCATGAAATCTCCAGAGAGCCACTTATCAAGCTGAAATCTCTCTTCTCTGGCCACCGGCATGTTCCCAGGGCGTCCCTTAGGATGGGACCCAAGTGAAAGTCAGTCAGCTCCAAGAAGTTACAAATAAGCCCCTTTCTGTGTCAGTGCCGCAGGAGACTGCCAAACTTCCCTTGTTACACTAATTGCTTGGAACAGCTTTCACCTGGATCAGCCCAGGGTTTTCAGAACCAAGAGATATTTTTACTCTAACCCTTAACCTCTCCCCTGCTGGAAGGATCTGCTCAGCACTGTTATACTGGATGCTGCCAAGCATATCTTACCATTGTATTCAGTCTGCAGATAATGGCATAGACTTGCTTATCTATGTATACACTCTTTACTAGTAAAATAATTCCATTGTTATATTCAGTGCTGAAATTGGAAAGGGATGCCATCCCTCCATTTCTTTATTTTTCCTGCTAGAGTTTTGAATTTGGGATTTTTTTTTTAATTGTAATGCCAGAGATTTATTTTGCTCCTCTTTAATTCTGCATTCAAATAAAATAGAGTGATCAAAAATCACCAAAAATAAAGAGCATAGAGATAAAAGGAGAGAAAAGATTGCTGGGAGAGAAGTTGAGAAGAGAGAGAACTTTTTTATGGAAGAAGACGGTGGAGGCATCAGAGAGGGTTATATAGTAGGAAAGAAGAAGAAAATATGGGAAACAAAGAGGAAAAATTGTAGCAGACAGAGGATTGGTGAAAGAATTATATATATATGAAATAATAATAAATATATACAATATACTGGAGTTGTTTCGTTGTGGTACAGCACACAAAACACACACAGGGTGGTGTGTTTGCAGAAGCAGCAGCCAAGAAAAGTCACACAATGCAAATTGTTCATTTGAAGGAAACACCAAAATAGAAATATCAAAATAGTTTTGCTTTAAAATAGGTAAAACCAGAAAGTATTGTCAGGTGGGACTTATTACAACAGTTGGTATGGCTTATAAGGGCCCTTGCACACGGGCGTTTTTACCTGCGCTCCCCTGCGTTGCATTTTGCTGCGTTCAAACGCAGGG